>OX578136.1:132524597-132944597 GCA_951213105.1 Amaurobius ferox
ACCTACTTTCACACACACACACACACACACAGACATCACTTCAAAAATGTCTGATTCGTGATCAGGGATGCTTGAAACGTGCTCTCCCGTCGAAAACTCGATTTCGAATTTTCGACCCCGTCACAATACTTTCCTTATACATTATGTATATAAGGAAAGTAACAATAACACGTAATTTGTTTTTTCTTAACAATTTTATGAAATACAATTATATTAACATAGAAATTGCAAAATGTTTATATACAATGTGCAAAATATAGACTATATAATACTTAGGAAATTTATAGAATGAGTGACGTTTTTAGATAAAGCATGGAATATCTGTTTTATTTTAATATACTATATACTTTCCCTAGGCATTGTGTATAATATTTAAGCATTATACAGAACGACAGGTGATATTTAGGTAAAGTAGAGAAAGAAAATCCTAAAAAGGATCTTGTTGAAAAGTTGTATATGAAAATGAACAAGTATTTTGCAAATTGACACAGAAAAATTATTGGAGTATAGCTGAACTCGACTATCTCATACCAGAATTTATTTCATTTTTTTAATTTTCCAAGGAAAATTTTGGAAAAATCGGTATTGTAGCCCAAATAATTACAATTATAGCGTGTTACCTTTCACTTTAAATAGTTTGAAAAAATATTTCGATTGATATCATACTTGAAAATGTACCCCTTCCAGGGGCATAACTTTCCACCAAGGGGCTAATGACGTCATGAACAAGTTGTTCCTGATTTTTACTTTCGTATAAGGAAAGTATTGTGACGGGGTCGAAAATTCGAATTCGAGTTTTCGACGGGAGAGCACGTTTCAAGCATCCCTGATCACGAATCAAACATTTTTGAAGTGATGTCTGTGTGTGTGTGTGTGTGTGTGTGTGTGTGTGTCAGTGAGTCTGTGGAGACGATAACTGAAGAACGAATAGACGGATTCGAACCAAATTTGGTACAAAAATCACAATCCGTAAACACTGGAAGCCTATTGTTTTTATACGTAATCGAATGTTTAGAATCCCCCTACATTTTCGAATGAAATTTTGAAAAAAACGTCAAAAAATCAAAACCGCTAATAAAGTTAAGCAAATAGACATTTCTTATGTAATTTTTCATTAGAAAACGATTGGCATAAATTTTAGAACTCTAACATGAACCGTTCTCGAGATATTGTACATTTTTAAAAAAAATTATGAAAAAGTCACATAAAAAAAAATTCCTATTGAGAACATGTCCACTTTTCATATTTAATACCATGCGATAAATTGAGTGACATCATTCTCGTGGATCTAGCTCGTTCCATTCATGAAAAAATATACTTTGAATAATACTTTTCTATTTGAACGCCAATAGTCATTTATCTGCTGTAAGAATAACTTTTTTCTTAGTGCATAACGCTTGGCGAGATTTTGGCGACGAATTTGGCGGAATATCGCCAACTTGGCGACTTTTTGAAATGTTGCCAAATTAACGAAAATCTCGCCAAATGGATGAAAATGACGCTAAATCAATGAAAATAACGACTAATTGTCGAAAATTCAATATTTTGGAAAGAATATTAATATCTACTATAAGAAAAACCTATTTTTTTACTGTAAAAGTAGTAAATTCATTACATTATATAAGGAAAGTCATGTGTTGCCCACATCAGATTTTTTTTATTTCAAAGCCGGATAAAAAGTTTCAAGAAAATGTCTTAATAGTTGTGGCTGCTAGCGTGTACACAAAAATCAACCCCAGATATCAGACAGGCAGACATCACCCTCAAAGAAGTTGAAACGTGTTCATGAGCTCCTAAAACATATATTGGCATCAAAATCTCGAAATCGAAATATTTTCGTGAAAAAAAAAAATACTTTTTCGATGCTACTTATGAGAAATTAAAAATCAGAGACAGAAAGTACAGATGGGAAAAATTAAAATCAATACAACAAATCGTACACAATTCAGAGTACCTTAAAGTTGATAGTAAAAAGCTGGAGTATACAGGATGTCCCAAAAAGTTTGAAACGCGCTTTAATTCTTTATCTGTTGGAGATAAGTGGCCAATGTAAATTGCAAAAATGTTGAAAGTAAGGTAGTAAATTAGACTACGTTAATAAAATAGTTCTCCCATTCATTTTCAGAAAGTTACACTTTTTAAATTTTTATACGACCCCCTTAGACAAATTTGGTCAATCAGAAAATTTTTATTTTTAATGCAACATGATCATTGAAAAAACCACATATCTGTAACTTTAAAATTGAGCCAATTATATTTAATTGAAAATTGTGAATGGGGACCCTATATCAAATTAGAAATGTAAATTTGTGACATATTACAAAAAAGATACAACTGTATGATAATACATAGGATATCCAACCGCGCAATGAGTACCACTGCTTTATATGATCTCTGTCTGCGTAATGTTTAATTTAGATGCATTTGTGATAAAAATTTTTGACACATATTAAAGTATTTTTGATCTAAACATTTTCCATCGTCAATTTTTTTATGATCAATATTTTCACTGATGAAAGTACTTTTCACATGGTACGAAAAAGTAGCATAAGTCAGATTTTTTCCTTTATCATAATTCAGTTGATTTTAAAGATACAGATATGCAGTTGTCTTTAATGATCTTGTTGCATTTAAAGTAAAAATGTTCTGATTGACCAAATTTATCAATTTATCTAAGGATGTCGTATAAAAATTTAAAAAGTGTAACTTTTTGAAAATAGATGGGAGGACTATTTCATTAACGAAGTCATATTTCCTACCTTACTTTCAAAATTTTTGCAATTTACATTGTCTATTTTTCTCCAACAGGTAAAGAATTAAAGCACGTTTCAATCTTTTTGGGACACCCTGTATAAATATAATGCATACAGATGATCCTGGGAAATTTCTGAAACACTCCAATAACTTTGTAAGGAATAGACTATCAGTGAACACGTTAGGTATAGTAGAGTAACAATTCCCGATCGAATAAAAGTGATTGAAGTACTTGTAGTGGAGAGTTTAAAAAGTTTGGATGACGAATTCGGCAGAAAAGCTGGATAGGCAAATAGCCAATTACAAAGTTATAGCGCATTGTCTAAAACTAATTATATAATTATATAATTATATAATACAAATTATATAATTATACTATATATATTATATAATACAAATTATATAATTATACAAATAAGTTATAACGCATTATCGACATAGAGCAAAGTTATAGCGAATCTACCATTAAAGTGTTTCAGAGGATTTTATTCTATGTAATATAGATATTGAAGAATGGCTGTCCTATTCAAGACTGGTAAAATAAACAGCACTTACATATACAAGAATATAATGCACAATGTAGAAATTGGAGAATGGCTGCCCTATTCAAGAATGCTAAAATAAACAACACTTACATATGCAAGAATTTAATGTACAATATAGATATTGGAGAATGGTTGTCCTATTCAGGAATGCTAAAATAAACAACACTTACATATATAGGAATCTAATGTACAATATAGATACTGGAGAATGGCTGTCCTATTCAGGAATGCTAAAATAAACAACACTTACATATACAGGAATATAATGTACAATACAGATATTGGAGAATGGCTGTGCTATTGAGGAATTCTAAAATAATCAACACTTACATATACAGGAATCTAATGTACAATATAGATTTTGGAGAATGGCTGTCCTATTCAGGAATGCTAAAATAAACAACACTTACATATATAGGAATATAATGTACAATATAGATATTGAAGAATGGTTGTCCTATTCAGGAATGATAAAATAAACAACACTTAGATATACATGCATCTAATGTATAATATAGATATTGGGGAATGGCTGTCCTATTCGGGAATGCTAAAATAAACAACACTTACATATATAGGACTCTAATGTACAATACATATATTGGAGAATTGCTGTGCTATTCAGGAATGCTAAAATAATCAACACTTACATATACAGGAATCTAATGTACAATATAGATATTGAAGAATGGTTGTCCTATTCAGGAATGCTAAAATAAACAACACTTACATATATAGGAATCTAATGTACAATATAGATACTGGAGAATGGCTGTCCTATTCAGGAATGCTAAAATAAACAACACTTACATATACTGGAATCTAATGTACAATATAGATATTGGAGAATGGCTGTTCTATTCAGGAATGCTAAAATAAACAACACTTACATATATAGGAATCTAATGTACAATATAGATACTGGAGAATGGCTGTCCTATTCAGGAATGCTAAAATAAACAACACTTACATATACTGGAATCTAATGTACAATATAGATATTGGAGAATGGCTGTTCTATTCAGGAATGCTAAAATAAACAACACTTACATATATAGGAATCTAATGTACAATATAGATACTGGAGAATGGCTGTCCTATTCAGGAATGCTAAAATAAACAACACTTACATATACTGGAATCTAATGTACAATATAGATATTGGAGAATGGCTGTTCTATTCAGGAATGCTAAAATAAACAACACTTACATATATAGGAATCTAATGTACAATATAGATACTGGAGAATGGCTGTCTTATTCAGGAATGCTAAAATAATCAACACTTACATATACAGGAATCTAATGTACAATATAGATATTGAAGAATGGTTGTCCTATTCAGGAATGCTAAAATAAACAACACTTACATATATAGGAATCTAATGTACAATATAGATACTGGAGAATGGCTGTCCTATTCAGGAATGCTAAAATAAACAACACTTACATATACTGGAATCTAATGTACAATATAGATATTGGAGAATGGCTGTTCTATTCAGGAATGCTAAAATAAACAACACTTACATATATAGGAATCTAATGTACAATATAGATACTGGAGAATGGCTGTCCTATTCAGGAATGCTAAAATAAACAACACTTACATATACTGGAATCTGATGTACAATATAGATATTGGAGAATGGCTGTTCTATTCAGGAATGCTAAAATAAACAACACTTACATATATAGGAATCTAATGTACAATATAGATACTATAGAATGGCTGTCCTATTCAGGAATGCTAAAATAATCAACACTTACATATACAGGAATCTAATGTACAATATAGATATTGAAGAATGGTTGTCCTATTCAGGAATGCTAAAATAAACAACACTTACATATATAGGAATCTAATGTACAATATAGATACTGGAGAATGGCTGTCCTATTCAGGAATGCTAAAATAAACAACACTTACATATACTGGAATCTAATGTACAATATAGATATTGGAGAATGGCTGTTCTATTCAGGAATGCTAAAATAAACAACACTTACATATATAGGACTCTAATGTACAATACATATATTGGAGAATTGCTGTGCTATTCAGGAATGCTAAAATAATCAACACTTACATATACAGGAATCTAATGTACAATATAGATATTGAAGAATGGTTGTCCTATTCAGGAATGCTAAAATAAACAACACTTACATATATAGGAATCTAATGTACAATATAGATACTGGAGAATGGCTGTCCTATTCAGGAATGCTAAAATAAACAACACTTACATATACTGGAATCTAATGTACAATATAGATATTGGAGAATGGCTGTTCTATTCAGGAATGCTAAAATAAACAACACTTACATATATAGGAATCTAATGTACAATATAGATACTGGAGAATGGCTGTCCTATTCAGGAATGCTAAAATAAACAACACTTACATATACTGGAATCTAATGTACAATATAGATATTGGAGAATGGCTGTTCTATTCAGGAATGCTAAAATAAACAACACTTACATATATAGGAATCTAATGTACAATATAGATACTGGAGAATGGCTGTCTTATTCAGGAATGCTAAAATAATCAACACTTACATATACAGGAATCTAATGTACAATATAGATATTGAAGAATGGTTGTCCTATTCAGGAATGCTAAAATAAACAACACTTACATATATAGGAATCTAATGTACAATATAGATACTGGAGAATGGCTGTCCTATTCAGGAATGCTAAAATAAACAACACTTACATATACTGGAATCTAATGTACAATATAGATATTGGAGAATGGCTGTTCTATTCAGGAATGCTAAAATAAACAACACTTACATATATAGGAATCTAATGTACAATATAGATACTGGAGAATGGCTGTCCTATTCAGGAATGCTAAAATAAACAACACTTACATATACTGGAATCTGATGTACAATATAGATATTGGAGAATGGCTGTTCTATTCAGGAATGCTAAAATAAACAACACTTACATATATAGGAATCTAATGTACAATATAGATACTATAGAATGGCTGTCCTATTCAGGAATGCTAAAATAATCAACACTTACATATACAGGAATCTAATGTACAATATAGATATTGAAGAATGGTTGTCCTATTCAGGAATGCTAAAATAAACAACACTTACATATATAGGAATCTAATGTACAATATAGATACTGGAGAATGGCTGTCCTATTCAGGAATGCTAAAATAAACAACACTTACATATACTGGAATCTAATGTACAATATAGATATTGGAGAATGGCTGTTCTATTCAGGAATGCTAAAATAAACAACACTTACATATATAGGACTCTAATGTACAATACATATATTGGAGAATTGCTGTGCTATTCAGGAATGCTAAAATAATCAACACTTACATATACAGGAATCTAATGTACAATATAGATATTGAAGAATGGTTGTCCTATTCAGGAATGCTAAAATAAACAACACTTACATATATAGGAATCTAATGTACAATATAGATACTGGAGAATGGCTGTCCTATTCAGGAATGCTAAAATAAACAACACTTACATATACTGGAATCTAATGTACAATATAGATATTGGAGAATGGCTGTTCTATTCAGGAATGCTAAAATAAACAACACTTACATATATAGGAATCTAATGTACAATATAGATACTGGAGAATGGCTGTCCTATTCAGGAATGCTAAAATAAACAACTCTTACATATACTGGAATCTAATGTACAATATAGATATTGGAGAATGGCTGTTCTATTCAGGAATGCTAAAATAAACAACACTTACATATATAGGAATCTAATGTACAATATAGATACTGGAGACTGGCTGTCCTATTCAGGAATGCTAAAATAATCAACACTTACATATACAGGAATCTAATGTACAATATAGATATTGAAGAATGGTTGTCCTATTCAGGAATGCTAAAATAAACAACACTTACATATATAGGAATCTAATGTACAATATAGATACTGGAGAATGGCTGTCCTATTCAGGAATGCTAAAATAAACAACACTTACATATACTGGAATCTAATGTACAATATAGATACTGGAGAATGGCTGTCCTATTCAGGAATGCTAAAATAAACAACACTTACATATACTGGAATCTAATGTACAATATAGATATTGGAGAATGGCTGTTCTATTCAGGAATGCTAAAATAAACAACACTTACATATATAGGAATCTAATGTACAATATAGATACTGGAGAATGGCTGTCCTATTCAGGAATGCTAAAATAATCAACACTTACATATACAGGAATCTAATGTACAATATAGATATTGAAGAATGGTTGTCCTATTCAGGAATGCTAAAATAAACAACTCTTACATATACTGGAATCTAATGTACAATATAGATATTGGAGAATGGCTGTTCTATTCAGGAATGCTAAAATAAACAACACTTACATATATAGGAATCTAATGTACAATATAGATACTGGAGACTGGCTGTCCTATTCAGGAATGCTAAAATAATCAACACTTACATATACAGGAATCTAATGTACAATATAGATATTGAAGAATGGTTGTCCTATTCAGGAATGCTAAAATAATCAACACTTACATATACAGGAATCTAATGTACAATATAGATATTGAAGAATGGTTGTCCTATTCAGGAATGCTAAAATAAACAACACTTACATATATAGGAATCTAATGTACAATATAGATACTGGAGAATGGCTGTCCTATTCAGGAATGCTAAAATAAACAACACTTACATATACTGGAATCTAATGTACAATATAGATATTGGAGAATGGCTGTTCTATTCAGGAATGCTAAAATAAACAACACTTACATATATAGGAATCTAATGTACAATATAGATACTGGAGAATGGCTGTCCTATTCAGGAATGCTAAAATAATCAACACTTACATATACAGGAATCTAATGTACAATATAGATATTGAAGAATGGTTGTCCTATTCAGGAATGCTAAAATAAACAACACTTACATATATAGGAATCTAATGTACAATATAGATACTGGAGAATGGCTGTCCTATTCAGGAATGCTAAAATAAACAACACTTACATATACTGGAATCTAATGTACAATATAGATATTGGAGAATGGCTGTTCTATTCAGGAATGCTAAAATAAACAACACTTACATATACAGGAATCTGATGTAGGGTATGTTAAAAGGGTCCTTCCCCTAGCAACAATGCATATGTGAATTCCAGAAAGACTATTACGGCGTACATGGACAAGCATTGTAGGTGCCAACATATTTCAGTTCCTAATGATATGACATTTTGGCAAGTATCTTTCGCCTTCCACATAAGCGTTTCGTACGGTGGACAGCCCACTGGTTAGCCAGCGGGGATTGAGGAGATTTCAACTCCTAGCTCTTCATAAAACTGTACCCGTGTTCACGCGAAGTACAAGCACGTTAAATTTGTGGGTCCGTAAGTCTTTCCGAGAATTTGGTGGTAGGGGAAGGAGGGTACGGTCCCTGTAGATACCATCCTCAATGGGTTTCGGTCCAAATTGGATGTCCTTTCCCGGGCGTTGAAAGAAATACCTTACAACTGCGACCTTATAATTTTCGGTAGGTCGGACTGTCTAGTCAAAAAAGCATTTCGTATGTTCCTGGTACCGATTCCGACTAATTAAGGCACTATTCTATATCTTTGAAAATGGCACCTCTGGTCTACATGGCTTTGTTGTTAAGTTCCTTATAATTCCTCTTTGAATTCTGCGCTAAAATCGCTGTAATCCCTGTCATTAAATCGGGCATGGTCACTTTACTGTAGAGAGACCTGACTGTAGGGACCCTTTCTTATAAAGTTTTTGGGGTGTTTAAGGACTTTCCTAGAAAACCTGTATAAAAACTTTTTGATCGACAAGCATAATGTTTTATTATTATTATTTATTTATTGTACGGAAATGGGTAAAGAAAGTGAAATGAATGTAAAGGCACAGTTTCAGACTTACACTAACGTGATAACTTTCTGTCAAAAAGGGAAACTCCGCAATTCAGAACTTCTTAAATAGATGAAAATCAATTATCACTTATATGAGAGTCTCTCTGTAACTTGTGTTTGAGGTCTCTCTATAACCTGTGATCCTTCAAAATAACAGCAACTTAATATTTGCGAAAAACGAAGTTGGTCTCAAATTAAAAAATTACATTCAATTTTCAAAATTCTCTGTATTATTATGAAAAACTAGTAATTCGAGGGTTCTCAATGACGAGTGGCCATCAAGTGTGATACCCAGTGAAATGGCATTAAAAAGCTTATTTACTGCTTTTAAGAGGAAAAGTGGTGTATGTTTTCTAAAAATCCTTTAATATCGTTACACTTAATTTGAAATTTTTTAATACTTTCTAACATAGTTGAAAAGTGTTTATGACTTTGTTCATTCTGTCTTTCTGTCTGTCCATTCGAACGATAACTGCCGTAAAAATGGCTTTATCAAGAAGAAATTTTAGTATGTTGTTGAGATGGTCTGTGGGACATACAGGAATGTAAATGAATAATATCACCCGATAAAGTTTTGGATTTAACCCGGGTTGAAAAAATGAAATACATTGAACCCTATGGGACCTAATTTTTCAAACATTTTTTAAGCGAAGCTAAAACTTACAATTTGTTTAAAAAATTTTAGGAAATATTCAAATTATACCATAAAATATATAAAAAAATTTCAGCAAAATATAGCCGTTTAATTTTTAAATAAAAATTAAAATAATAATTACATCCATATAATATGAAAAGATCACGTGACCCACTTCAAAATAAAATATTTCATTCATCTATTTTCCCAGTGTAAAAATCGTGATATTTAAAGTTCTTTTAAATTTATATTTAGTGTTGCATCCGTCCTAAAACCACTTTATTTTTACGTATTTTCTGTTCATCTATCCTTCAACGTAATTTTAATATTTTTAAAATTAAATGATCATCAAACTTTGATTATTTCTACAATGAAACCTAATTTTAATTTATGCAGAATGTAAACAAGTGATTGTAAGATGAGTTGTATAAAAATTGCTGATTTTTTTTTCGCGCAAAGTTATTTAGCTCTGGAGTCTGGAATAAAAGTGATATGAATGAAATGTCCATTGCTTTTACATAGAGAGGCAGGCGATTTATATTTCGATGACGTCTCTTGATTAAAGTTCATTTTTTTTCCGATGAAGTTTTAAGTTTACAAATATAATACATTATTGTAGTATTGTGATAATTAAAAATATGTCAGCGCTGAATGTATCACACTTTATAAATGTTTAAATAAAATTGCATTTCAGTTGGAAAGTGTTTCATAATCAATGCTTTATTCAAGATTGATCTTTCTTGTTATTTTGTCGTTGGTCTGGAAGGTGAAACCGATCGAGAGAGACCCAATCTGAAATTTTTTAACTTGACTGGAAGTACTCAATGATTTTGAAAATCTGTCTAGAATTTTATTAATCCTTTGCATCGTCACGTCAAATTCAAATTCTAGGAATTTTAGATTTTTTGCTTTGTCTCGAAATTGAGTTGGATCGAATGCCAACAAATTCAACATTCTAGTTATAACAAAAGCGTTTGATAAATTTGATAAATCACCCACTCATTCACTTAATCAGTCAGTCAGTTCGGTGCATATTATATAGATATTTTAACCGCATTAAATTCAAGAATATTATGCAAGTTGTTGTCATTTTACTAATGATTTTGACAGTCGTATGGAAATTAATGCAAATGTGATATATTGGATATTTATATATCACAAGATACATAAATTCCTGTAAAATTTTCTACAATCTGCTTGCTCTTCTACAGAATTTGAGTATCTGGAATTCGCGGAAAAATGGATCAAGTAATTCTGTCGAACAATATTATTAGTTAGTAGATGACCTTATAGCAAATTATAACTTTTATAAGACCTCATAGCAAACTATAACTTTTATACGACCTCATAGCAAACTATAACTTTTATACGACCTCATAGCAAACTATAACTTTTATAAGACCTCATAGCAAACTATAACTTTTATACGACCTCATAACAAACTATAACTTTTATACGACTTTATAGCAAACTATAACTTTATAAGATCTCATAGCAAACTATAACTTTTATACGACCGCATAGCAAACTACAACTTACATACGTCCCCCTAATAAAACGCAATTATTGTATGATATTCTCGATTCCACAAACAAACGCACCTGTCCAACGAAAAGTGTACCCGTTATATTTAGGAGATGGGCGGTTAATTATTAATTCCTAGAAAGCGGCATATTTTATCAAGGAAATAAAATTTATTTTCCCGAGAAATTTAATAATTGCTAACTTGGAGATATTTTCTAAAAGTTGTCGTCGGTACTATTAAAATTAAATTAATCAAGCTCATCATGTTTGTCACCAAATATGACTGAAGGCCAAAACGAAGAGATTGGATTTTACTTATCTATATGCACTGAACTGATTAACTGATTGAGTGACTGAGTGAAGAGGTTATCTAACAAATTTATCCAGCACTTTTATTATAGTCAGAATCTTGATTTTGGTGTCATTACAGCCATCTCGGTTTCAAGATTTTGAAAAAGGAATTTGAAACTTCAATAATTTAAATTTGGAGAGACGGTGCAAAAGGAATAATAATAAAAAAAAATATTTCAAAGCCACTTTGAGCAATTATCGAGCACTTCCACTCTGGCTATAGTTCGAATTTTAAAAATTCGAATTCGAAGTGACAAGGAATAACTGAAAAATGCAAAGCCACTTTTAAAAATTATCTCCCACTCGAACCGGAATCTCGCTTTTGGTCTTATCATTCGATCCATCTTGTCTTCCAGATCAACAAAATCGATTTTAAAAATTCGAATTAGGGCGACATAAATGGATTTTCAAAAAACTTACACAACTTTTCCTCTCAACAAAAAATACACAATTTGACATCCTTTCCCCATCAACAGTTAAAACTGGGTATCAGCAACTTTGATTGAGTGTGCAGTTGTTACATTCTATTGTCACTATCCATTGAAAAGGTGTGAAGCGTGGGTAACATGGTTAATTATATAATAATTAACGATCACCCTCATAATACATGCATTCCCATTGTATAGTTATAACTTAACTATGTTTATTATCTCAGTGTTGCTTTTCGATTCTCAGTTATAACACAATGACAAGTATTTGATATTTCGTATTAAAATTCGATTTATAACCAATCAATAATATCTCTACAATTTGGGGATACGGCGCTCTCCAAATTCTCGTGAGGCTCTAAACCTGATTGTCAACGGACGATTTCTCATATGTACAAATAAATTTGAAATATATGAAGCTTGAATAGAACTCTTGGCTGTCACAATGTTTTAAAGTGAAAATTAGTTCTGAGACGGAGGGAATAAATGTGTAGTAATTTAAATATATAAATTTTCCCATGGAGGTAAAGATAGAGTATAAACTGAATGAGAAAACGCCAATGTCATTTGAGACAACTATTCAGTGGCAATAGGATAAGTTAAGCGCCCCTGCATTGTATGTATTTCTATGGCAAAAGGCTTAAAATATATATATATTTAAATTTTCAATTTTGAAGAAATAAATTAGTAATGCAATGTAAATTAGAACTAAAGCAATAAGGAACATTCTTACGTCTTTAAAATTATTTTGCCTTTCAATTTACTTTTATCTCTCTACATTCTTAACCCTGCCCTTCAACTGTGAAGAACTACTAATTAATTATACTAATAATTAGGGAATACTAATTTAAAATAATCAGCAATAGA
Organism: Amaurobius ferox; assembly: GCA_951213105.1. Lineage (NCBI taxonomy): Eukaryota > Metazoa > Arthropoda > Arachnida > Araneae > Amaurobiidae > Amaurobius > Amaurobius ferox. The sequence continues at coordinate 132,537,647 of OX578136.1, forward strand.
TGTAGTCAATGCTATGCCTCTGTGTTGTGTCAAATGGAAACAAAAGGCGCTTTACAAACACTAGTGACACCTAGATATAATTCTCAAAACCTTATGGCATTTTCAAGCGTTTCATCCGTAAGTTTTTATCTACTGAACTTTAACTCCATGCGATTTTCTAAATTTACTTCAACATCAATTTCACACTATTTACCGAGTCCATCTACAGATGACGTTCCCAAACTGTTCTCATTGCAGATAACAGCTTCTGTAACTCGATTTCGGCCGTTTAATACCTCTCTCAGCATGAAATACAAGGCGATAGCAACAAGGAATGTTATAAATTGACAAATGGGGACCTGTAAAGAGGAAGACACTCCCATTGCAGATAACAGTATCCATGGACCGGTTTCTCTCTTACTATGCACTGATTAGCGTAGAATAACCATTAAATGCAATGGCAGCAAGAAAATTTGCTATTTACCGGAATATTGCGAACTTCATTGCAGCAAATAACATGTTTTTCATTGCAAACTGACAAGTTCAGTCCATCCACGTAGCCGGCATAAGTCGCACATAATAAGAGCGAAACCAGTCCATGGATACTGTTATCTGCAATGGGAGTGTCTTCCTTAATTTGGGGAACGTTCTTTTCTGACGAGTTCTTGTGATTCTGATCTTGAAAGAGACAGATAAATTGTCGGTCTCTATAGAAACCGTTCGTAAGGCACATAGCAAGTTTTCTTACTGTACCCCTTATAATTGGGATCTTTGACTATAATCTAAAGTTTTCGTAGCTTCGTGTTATCTGAGCTAAATTTTGAAGAAAGTTACAGTCAATTACGCGATAGATTGAATTTGTCGATTCCGATTGAGGTTCGCAAAAGTATGACATACAGCAAGTCTTCTTTGCTGCCATTGTAAATATCGGTTAGACTTGTATAATGAGTTCGAAACCAGTCTATGGATGCTGGCATCCGCAGTGGAATCATTAACCATTGAGTCATGTCACGAAATTAGTTCCTTATACTACCCAAAGAGAAATAAGCACATTTGGTTTAAAATTCTTCTAATATTTATTTAAGAACTGAAATACAATAAAACGCACACTGCGCACAACTGAAATCGCAACACCATAAAGTTGTAGGTGTAGCTTTATGTAAAGCAGACAATGGAACACAGCAATGCGAGATATGTAAATGATCACAGTTTCGTTACGTATGGTAACGCAAACCTTACCGAGCAGCATAAAAGCGTGAGATCAAGAAGGATGGATATCACAGCTAAATTGTAGCGTCATTGGTTTCAGGTTGTAAAAATCGTCACAGTATGCTAAGAGTACGTCGACGTACTGCATACGTTCAGTTGTAGTCAACGGAACGGCAACAAATCATTGTTTTACGTGAGGGTTGAATGAACCTTTGAAGAATCGCTGAACTATTGGGTCGTGATGTGAGCACAGTTCGACGGTGTGTGTTATGGTTCGTGAGAGACAACGAAACGGCACGAAGATCAGGTAGTGGAGCTTCCAGGTGTACCACACCACGTGAAGATTGTATGTTTCTGAGAAATGTTGCGCGGGAGCCGTTTATCACAGCAACTGTGTTACAACGGCATTTATCCCACTCTACAAATAACGTGGTTTCGACGTAAACGATTCGAAACCGTTTACATGACGCAGGATTCTAAGGTAGACGACCTTTTCGATACCCACCGTTTCAACGTCTTCACCGATTACGTCACCTCCAGTGGTGTCATATGAGACGCAATTGGTCGATAAAATGGCGAAACATTCTGTTCACGGTTGAATCACGATTCTGTTTTGGCATGCCAGATGGCCGTATTCGCGTATGGAGGCGTTTTCAATACCGCCACAAGGGAGCCTGTTTTATCAGTTGCCACACAGCCCCCTACGTGATGCCATGGTTTGGGGTGGTACAACATTTGATGGATGAGCACCATTGGTTCATGTTTCTGGCAATATCACGGTACAACGATACGTCTCTGACATTGTGAGACCTGTGGTACAGCCATATCTATCAACCAGATCTGGACTGCTTCTTCTGCAGGATAATGCCAGCCCACATACTACACGTATAACTATGAATAGTCTACAAGGTTTTGATATCCTGACTTGGCCAGCATATTCTCCGGATTTGTCGCCAATTTAGCTTATCTGGGACATCATGGGTCGCCGAATAAGAGGACTCCCATTTCCAGCAAACCATGTTCAGTTACAAGCCCAATTGCATGCTGTGCGGAATACTATCTCTCAGCACACCATTGACCATCTCATTGACGGGATACCGCCCCATATTCAATACTGCATAGCTGCTCGCAGTGGACTTATTCCATATTGATCTAGTGTCAATAAAGTTCATTGCTTTAATTTTCCTGGTATGTTTTTTTGATCATTTGCACATCTCCATATTATAATTACATTCTGTTAATTTCATAAGGATACATCAAATTCTTCATGGTGTTGCGATTTCAGTTGCAAGCAGTGTATTTTTTTCTCTGCCTAGGACGAAAGACTGGGCAACAACCGATATCTTAGCAATTTAATCTTCGCAGTATCCAATCCATTTCACTTACCTGGGATGTTGTTTATACAATACCGTGGTGCTTAACTCGTCGATCGTTATGTCTTGTCAAGTCGATCTTTAAATGATTTTGGAGTCAGAGGTTAAATATATTTACATTTTGATTAACTTTTCATTCTAAGTGTTGTAGTTCACAAAAAAAAAATTAAAATATGGTTCAAAAATTTAATAACGTATCAAATTAAAAAGATTTATTTCATAAAATTTAGGTAGATATTTAAATAATAATTTTAAATTTTCTGTGAAATTCCAATCCCTGTATTAGTGAAACGTTGTAAATTAAAGAAACATATCTCTGTCTATCTATCGATCTATCTATCTTTCTCCCCCTTCCTCTCTCCCTCTCCCCCTCATTTTCTCCCTTTCCCCTTCTTCTCTCCGTCTATCTCCCTCTTTCTGACCCTCTATCTGTCTCACTTACTCTCCTTCTCCCCCCTTCTCTCACTAAATTTTGAGATATTCATGTTGTATTTTGAATAGATATTTAGTAGAGGTATTGGAGTAGCTTATGTTTAAAATAGCTGAAAACGAAAATTAGTAATTTTATTGAGGTTTCGCTGGAAGTATTCAATCCGCAGGAGGATGTTGAGATCCCATCATTTTCTAAAAACACTCTGATGCTATGTTATGTTAGCTACACACAGAAGTCGACCTTTATCTTAAATGCATATTAAAAGTAGTTCTGAATGCTCCAAAGGTTGGGAACCACTGATACAGGGGGATGCTAAAACTTCGTTATAGCCTAAACTTCGCTGTATCCGAATTCGTTAATGGTAGGCTTTATATCAACTTCAGTTATTTCATCAGTATAGCTCAGTTTTAGTAAAATGCACGGCATTTCACATTAAAATTGACTCCATAATGAACCATGCTAAATCACCAGAATCCTCTTTAGTGTGATGCCAGGGAATTTAGAATATCCAATGATCGCACGTCTCATTAATAATTAACTAACTGTGGAATGCTTGCACCAACTTAACTTATTAAATGGCGAAAGTTGAATAAACTTAATTTTCACCACTTAAATATGTTTTTTTTAATATTTTGTATGTGTGTTATTGCTTCTTGTTAATTGAAGGACTATCTTTAAATCAAATAACACTATAAGACTTTGAATATCTATATGAACTGAAATGACTGACTGGGTTACTGGGTGACTAGGTTATGTATCAGAAATACGTATCGACCACTTTCATTATAGACAGAATCTTGGTTTTGATGTTATTAGATTCGTCTTAACGTCGATACTAAGAGAAAAATCTTAAATTTTGAAACTGGAATAAGGGATAACGGTGGAAAGAAATAATCAAAATATTTAAAACATTTTTTTTCAAATAGATAGAGCTCTTCCTCTCGAGCCAGAATCCAGATTTTGTTCTCATTCGATTCATACCAACTTTTAGGTCAGCGAAAAAATCAATCATAATTTCGAGAAATTCGAATTAGGGATGTAAATTTGGAGGAATAATGAATTAAATATTTTAAACTTTTTAAATTAGGGGCAACAAATCGAGGGAATAATTAAAGAACCCAAAACCACTTTACTTACCACTCTAGCTAGAATCTTTCGATCTCATTCGATCTGTTTCAGTACCTAGATCAACATAAAAATCTACGAGTATTATTTCAAAAATTGGAATTAGGAGGGGGTGGAGGTGGGGGGGGGGGGGGACTATGTAAAGGGATATTAAAAAATTATCAAAATGATTTAGTACTTCCACATTAGATGAAATTTTTTGTTATTGGTCTCATTCGATTTATCTCAACTTCCAGATCAATGAAAAAATAAAAAAATTCAAACATTTGAAATAAGGCTGACGATGCAAAAATACTTTTAAAATATTACACCACTTTGTCCTTCAACGATAATAAAATCTTTTCGCTGCTAATAATATATACATGGCATCCCAAAAACCTCAGCTTTTATTCCTTACATATTGATCTTAGACATATATAATAAATTACAAAGTTGCGTAAAAAAAGATACAGAATTTTATGAAATAAAAATTTTCGGGGATTAAATAAAAATTATTCGATAAAAATTTTCAGGGGATTAAATTTTAAGAAATACAAAATTTAAATTTTTATACGGCCCCCGTACAAAAACATTTCCAATGAGGAAAATGTGCCCCATATACTAATAAGTTGATGTACAAAATTTCAGCATTTTATCATGAAAAGTCCCAGAGATATGTTTAAACAAAGTTGATGAAGGATTAATCACAAATTTAAATGTAAATTTTTACAGCAAGAGTGCAAATGACGCAACGCAGAAATGCATCATAGGCTTGTTATCAGGTAAATGCAATTCTGTGAAAAACATTTTGAACAAGCTTTGTAATCTTTGCGTGAAGTTATTATTTCTACACAGTGTAGAGACTTTTGTACCAATAAATAGCAAAATTATTATTTATTTATGTAATTATTGTTTTCGTTCGTAATTTGTGCATGACCCTTAAAACGCGATCTGCCGATATGATTTTTTCCCTCTGAGAACCCATGTCGATGCATCGAAAAGTGGTTTAAATCAGCATTCTTGTCTTTTCATATCTCTGGGACTTTCTATGAGCTGAAAAATTTTGTACATCACCTTAGTGTATGGGGCACATTTTACTTATTGGAAATGTTTTTATACGGCGGTGGTATAAAAATTTAAATTTTGTATTTCTTAAAACTTGATTCCCTTGAAAATTTTAATCGATTTCATAAAATTCTGCACCTTTTTTTACGCAACTTTGTAATTTATTATATATGTCTAAGATTAATATTTAAGGAATAAAAGCTGAGGTGAATGTTTTTGGAACACCCTGGATATATATGTATGTATAGAAGCGAAAATGTATTTTGAACTTTATTTTAACTATCTTACTACAGCGGCTATTTATACCATCATTGAAAACAAACTATCACCCGACTAAAAGGGATTGCAAAGATTTTAAATACAAATACACTCTATGATGGTGAGGCAGGATGGACTTTCCCCAATAATGTTGAAATTCTAAAGAATTTAAATGTACTGCAAAAAATAATGATATACCAAACTTCTTGTCTCTACAATATGTCGAACCTGGTTTGTTAGGGACTTCAAGATTTGAAACACGGCAAATATATATACTCAGTGTGAAGTTTAATAAAATATTCTAATAAAGAAGAAATAAATTTATACATATAATACGATATAATTTATTTTATTGTTACAGTTATATCATTTTGTCACCAGTGGAAATACACGCCTCAAAAGTGAAATTGCAACACAGTTCATAAGAATTATTTCCTCATTAAAAATTGTTCTATCTTGATACTATTGTCAGCTCATGATAAAATGGAGAATATATATAATTCAAAGAGCTTGAATTTATTTTCCGAAAAATACAAATAAGGTTTTTTTACTTATTTAACACCATTAAGTACTTGTAAAAGTATAATATGTGAAGAGTTTGTAGGACATCTGCATAAAAGTTGAGAAGAAATAAACATGTCTTTGATAGGGTTTGATGCATTTTAACTCAACTAAAGTATTAACCGAAGGTAAAAGCCAAGTTCTCCATTCATGGTGCATCTAAAACTCCAGTTCCACCGAATGCAAGCGTTCTACATATTCGCTTAATTGCTACTTTCCTTGAATAATGTATGAGTTTCGGACGCAATTTAAGCTTTTAAAACGAACACTCAAAAGAAGTATTTTTCTTCAGAAAATTCCATGATACAAAATAGTGTGGATCTCGTTGCTTTGAGGTAGCAGAAAGAAACTAGCCAGTAGTATTTTATAATGCCTGAATAATTCTAATTTTATCAATTTACCTATTAGGAGAGGTATTGATATTATATATATGTGGCCTGGTGTAATAGATACCAATTGGATATTCTGATTTAAACATGTTATTGAATTTGAAAGCATTTGTACTTTTACACTCGTCAAAAGTGAAATTTCAACACCATGAAGGAATGAACTTAGCCATACGCAGATCACAGTACCGGTAGAAGAGAGAGTCATATTGCAAATGATTAAGCTATCTTACGTATCGGGTCACATAACTTCCAGTTTCGGGCGATAAAGACCAGCAGACGGCTCATCCGTAAATGCTATCACGGACGATTTGCAGCAGCCGAACTTTCGAAAAAATGAAGAAGTGATGCCTCGAAGACATCAGCTGTCTGTATACCAGCAGTTAACGTCTTGGAAACGAGACCGTATATTAGATTATATATGAACCGTATACTGGATAATATTACTTCTCCTACATACATACTTCTAGACTGAGTCAACCAATTCCTGAACTTAATCGCAGTGCTAGCTTATACAAAAATTTTATAAAATGTTGCTTTATTGAATAGCATTTTTTAAATTGCTTAATATTTGACAACAGATTAAGAGAAAACTTTGAAATCAGTCATTACAATGTTTCAAGTCAACTTATTTTTCCCTAATATTGAATTTTCCTGGATTTGGAGACATTTTTGTAAACTTGGTGATATTTATGTTAATTTGGCGATATTTTTCATTTTAACATTTTCCGAAAAGTCGTCATATTTATTGCCGATATCTTAAAATTTGTCACAAAATTTTTGGCCAAGCGTCACAGACAATCATAAAGGACAATCCTTATATAGAACTATATATACCGCAACTTATGTTTCATTGAGATAAAACGGAAAGAGTACTCATTTTAGCAAATGTATAACTACAATCCACGAGCGTTGCCACAATAACAAAATAAAATTGATAAAAATATTGAAATATAATTGTTTCATCATAAATCCTAAAATATTGCCATACTCTGTTCTATGGTTTTAATAATGCTTTTAATTATAATAAACAGTGGTTCTTCAATAATAAGCATTGCTGGACATACTCTCATAACCAAAACGTTTATTCTTCAACATTGATAATAAATAACAAGCCTTACCACATGTCAAGTGATCTATTTTTAAGTAATTAAAATCATTTTAATTAACTGCAAACTATATTTCACGTATCAAACCATTAAATAGCAACAATGGTTTATACCGAGACACAGCACAAAAAAAATTAAACATTATTTTCAACATATATTTACCATATTTACCATGGTAACTTTGACATCAATTATCTCAATCCACAAGTCGAATTTTCAAGTTTAGGATTCGTCATGATCTGTAACTTGGTGGGCTTTATATTTTGCGTCAATAAGTCAAATAGTCGCTGAGAAACAGTTTCAACATCATATACGTATTTGAGTCGAACCTTCAATTATACTCGTTGGGCTGCATTGATGTATAGAAAGAATTTGTACTGTAAGTAGAATACTAGTTTTCAACGATTTATACGTTTTGATAGTTGTAAAGTGTTTATGCCTTTAGTCATTCTATCATTATGTTTGCCCATTCGCAAGATGCCTGCCGTAAAATTGACTTTATCAAAATGGCATTTTAGTATGTCGTTGAGACGGTCCCCAAGACGAATATGAATAATATCCCCCAATTAGTTTTGGATTTAACTCTGGTTAAAAATGAAATATATGGAACCCATGGGACTTAATTTTTCAAATATTTTTTTAAGTGGAGTCAAAACTCACGAATTAATTTGATGATTTTATGAAATATTCAATTTAGCACATCTAATGTGTAAAAAAAATATAGCAAAATATGTTGGGTAATTTTTTAAAAAAGAATTGAAAAATAATTATACCCATACTATATGAAGAGATCACGTAACTCATTGCAAAGTAATTCCATATTTTTCTCGCTGCGTAATGTTTAAAGATTATTTAGATTTATATTTAGTGTTGCACATAAAATCGCCTTTATTTTTGTGTATTATCTGTATATTTAATTCTGTAACAACGCAATTACAATATTTTTTATTTTGAGTGATCACCAAACTTTCCTTATTCTTACAAAAAACCCAATTTTAACGTTAAACTATATCAAACAAAATGTAAACAAATCTAGCGATTGTAAGGTCAGCTGTATAAGAATTGCTGATTTTTTTTTTTTATTCAAAGTTATTTAGCTCTGGAGTCTACAATATAAGTGATATGAATGAAATATTCATTGATTTTACATAGAGAGGCAGACGATTTATAAAATGAAATGGTTTGTCATAGTTACAACAACTTCAAGGAACTAATTTAACATGAGATAAAAAAACGATGTATATTCTATAATAATGAAATATTATAATTGTAACGCAATATTAACTGTAAAAGCATCGTAAACACTTCGCAAATTATACTTTCGATGACGTCATTTGAATAAAGCTCATTTTGTGTAACTAGCATTGTCTTTTTTGATGAAGTTTTATGATAAATTTTATCGATGGACATTTTTGAAACAGCTTAAAATGTCAAGAACGTTGCATTTTAGTGTTTCATAATCAATGCTTTATGCATGATTGTTATTTCTTCTTAATTTACATTTCTATTTTTATACTCTGAAAATTATTTTTAAATTTCATAATGTTTCGTCACCGATTGTATTTAATGGATTTTTGAAACGGAAATTAAATGGTTTAGGAAGATATTTTATTATTTATTTTAACTTCATCAATTTAGAATATTATGACCATTTTTCCTTTTTTTGTAAATTGATTCACAAAGGATTCCATATTACTGTTGTTTGAATTTATATATCAAAAGCAACTTTTTTATTTTTAAGCTTTCAATTTTTTGTTTTTTTATATATTGAAATAAAATTTTTAATTGCAATATGACTTAGCAAACTTTTAGAATTTTTAAATTACGAAAACAGGCTCGAGAATAATTGCTAGTGTTTTATAAAAAATATCATAAGGTCAGTTACTAAACATAAAATGGATTACTTGAAATTACAATTCTACTTTAGTAACAGCATGAACAAATTTTGATCAACTGTTTATGTTGTTACTAAAGAAGTGTTTTCTTTTGATATTATTTTATGTACAAGATTGAACGATTTTTATATAAATTGAATATTTGTTTGCAAAGTTATGGGGGAACTGATGATTTTGGAGTGCTCTATGTTCATCAAATTCTTCTTATTTATTATTTTTACAATATTGAAGTACTTAAAAATAGCAAGAATGCAAACTGAAATTTATTTACAACATATCTAAATTACTCGCCTCCTGTCAGAAAAGAAGCTTTATATCATTCTTCAATTTCATCATCTTTTCATTTAAGCTATTGTTAAAATTACAATTCAAGTTAAAAAAAAAAAAAAACTACATTTGAAGTAAATTTGGAAGAATGCCGTTATTTCAGCTTTAGAATGCACATCATGAAATGAAAATAATCACGACAGGAAAAATATTTAAATAAAAGTCAGGAGGAAAAAAAATGTATTGCTGAAAAAAGAAAAAGAAAATGTGCAGTTTTGCAAGTCATTAAAAATGTAAAACAATTAAAAAAATAGATATATACAAACAGATTTATCATGGAAATGGGTACTCGACATTTTGTTTGATAATTGTAAAAAAAAAATCAAATATTCTATATAAATATTGAAACATCTCATTCTAGAACTCAACGATTATGTTTCATTTTATTCTGTAGTCAAATTAAGAAAAAAAATATTAATAATCTCTTTGGCATATTTATATTTTTTATGTATAAAAGATAATGACTTTCAATACAACTTTGTAAAATCTGTATATTCTTACAGCAATACAGACAAGATTTATATATATATATATTAAATTGTAACACAATAAAAAGCTTAGACTATAATATGTGTGTGCATATTATAGTAGTTATCATATTTCAATATTAGAAGGGTACAATTAGAAAATGTCCCCCCCTTTTTTGAGGTAAGAATATCTATTCTATTATTATAGGTTAACCTACCTATGTATGCTTTTATATGACTATGTATATCGCGTTTATTTTGGAGCTAATACTTAGCGTAAAACCTCGTAATTTGTTTTAAAAGTAAGCTAGCGATCAAAGGAGTTGTATGAAACGTGGCGTATTAGTATAAACATACCGAAAATAGCTTTCTATATAACCCTTTTTCGACGAAAGTTTGCACAAAATATTGAGGGTTCTAAGTGAAAAACCCGGGGTGATATTCACGGAACAAATATTTGGGGACCATATATCAATTGAATAATAGTTTGCAGAAAAATCAAGCACACAAAACCCCTTGAATCTTTCAAAAATTGTTTGGTGCTGAGCGTGGTATTTAGCCGTAAAGCAGTAATTTTGTTTTATTCCCCATGCTTTGATTTTATAGGTGCGTATTCCAAACAAAATATGTATTACATAATAGTTTAGAAACAGTTTTCGAGAATTCGGACATCTTGCTCTAAAAGAGACGTATAAATAAGTTAGATTTATTATTTTTATGTAAACACCTCCGCCAGTTTAAAATATATTTTGCACAAACTTTTTTCGTTATTAAAAATAATTATTTTCCTTATGTACAATAATGTATAAGGAAACTATTGTGACGGGGTCGAAAATTCGAATTCGAGTTTTCGACGGGAGAGCAAGTTTCAAGCATCCCTGATCACGAATCGAACCTTTTTGAAGTGTTGTGTGTGTATGTGTGTGAAAGTATGTGCGTGTGTGCGCGCGCGTGTGTGTGTGTATGTCTGTGTGTGTGTGTGTGTGTGTGTGTGTTAGTGAATCTATGGAGACGATAACTGACGAACGAATGGACCGATTCGAACAAAATTTGGTACAAAAATTACAATCCGTAAACACTGGAAGCCTATTGATATTATACGCAATCGAATGTTCAGAACCCCCCAAAATTTTCGAGTGAAATTTTGAAAAAATCGTTAAAAAATCAAAACCTCTAATAAAGTTGCGCAAATAGACATTCTTATGTAATGTTAATTAGAAAACGAATGGTATAAAGTTTAGAACGCTAACTTGCACCGTTCTCCAGATATTGCACATTTTTCAAACAAATTATAAAAAAATCATATAAAATAATAAAAATATTTCTTATTGAGAAACATGTTCACTTTTCATATGTAATACCATGCGATAAATTGGGTGACATCATTCTCGTGGATCTAGCTCGTTCCATTCATGAGAAAATATTCTTCGAGTAATACTTTTGCATTTGAAGGCCAATAATCATTTATCTGCTGAAAGAATAACTTATTTCTCCGTCCATAACGCTTGAGAGATTTTGGCGACGAATATGACAGAATGTCGCCAACTTGGCGAATTTCTTAAATATTGCCAAATTAACGAAAAACTCGCCAAATGGATAAAAATGGCCCTAAGTCAATGAAAATGATGACTCATTGACGAAAATTCAATATCTTGGAAAGAATATAACTATCTACTATAAAAATAATCTATTTTTTTATTGTAAAAGTAGTAAATTCATTGCATTATATACGGAAAGTCATGCGCTGCCCACATCAGATTTTTTTCAATTGCAGTTAGGTCTACTGCGAGCGATTCAAAATTTGTGAACCTGTTTGTCTATGAAATACCCTGTTTATAAACCTAATGTGAACACTCAATTACTTTTCATTTTATAGTTGCGCAAAGACTTGCTTAGGAGCTTCTGTGTACTGGGAGCACTGTTCCAGGTTTGCTATTACATATAGGCTAAATATTCATAGAAAATAATGCCTAGATTGCCAGCTTCTATCGCTCAATCAGAGAGTTTTAATTATGAAAAAAAATTACAGGTGGGGCCATCTACACCAAAGTGATGTCACCCAGTGTTCCAAGAAAAATTTTAAATGTCAAAAAAATATTTTACTTTACTGAAATTAAATTTCATATCAATATTGTTATTCAAAATACACTTTCTTACTTGTAAGTTTGCACTTATTGGATAGGAAAAATAAAGTTTATTACATTACAATTTTACTATTTCACAAGATAAAGATATTGCAATGAAAATCACGAGAGGATAGCAAAAATATAGACTTAATAAGCAGAGTTAAAATCATATTTGGCGCAAATTCATCTCAAGAAGTTAGTACACAGTATCATAACTTCTTATCAAATGTGCATTCAAAGTACCAATTTCTGTTGAAACTCAGACACTTGCAATAGGTACAGAAAGTTTTCTTCAGTTCAGAAAGTTCAGAAAGTTGAAGTCAGCTTAAATGATAAGATAGCATCAACCATGCCCAATTTCATTTTATTGCGAAGTGCAGTCAACTGACTAAACATACAATCTTGCCCTCCCCCCCTCCTCTAGGAATGCAGGACAACTAATACGGTTAAAGTAAAATTAACGAATTCGCCATTCAAATTCATTCTTAAAACACTTCTGCCCAGAAATCCTTTGTAATTTTCACTTTGAACTTCTACTGATTTCCAATTTTTAAATTTCATTTGACAATATTATAAACTTCACAAACAGGCGAACTGAGCAAGATTTCATACCTTCAACGGCTGTGTAAGAAGATAGCAAATGTCTTTAAAAATAAACATTTCATTTTTTCCTTGTCAATCTTAGCTCGTTCTGAAGTTGTGAATGCAAACAAAACCATCTCAATAAAAATTTACAAAATTTTATGTCCAGCTATTGTTCATTGCACATATAAACACCATTTATATATTAAAAAATTAATATCTAATTTAAATAAATAGGTGTGGTATAATTCAGTGCTTCCCAACCTTTATGAGATTATTTTTTATAAGACGATGTCCCGGTCCCAACAAATTTATTGGTAAATACCTTTCTAATTCAAAAATTAATAATGTTATTCAGTATAACATGGATTATTGTATTGTTAAATTGATTTTACTGGTGTTGGGTAACGATATTGAGAGAGAAATATATTTATCCATTGTAATTCACTATAGAAGTCAGCTGAGCAGTCTCTAATTCCTGTTAAAATCTAAATGCGACTTAGTCACTAAAATTTGCTAGACAGTTATTATTTAAGCTTTTCGGCTGAGTTTTTCGAAACATTCACGAATATTATTCTCTTTAAAATATTTCCACTATGAAATATTTATTCATAAAAATACTTTTATAAAAACTAAACGACAACTTCCAGGAGAATTTCTCGTGGCCTGATATAATTGGTAAGTCAGGTAACCTAACTTTTCTTTTTAGTATTAATTCATTTTCATTTAAACTATTTTTGTTTTATTTTTCATTAGTAAGTAAGCAATATAAGATAGTAATACAGAAGAAAATTAAAGTAATTCCATAAAATAAAATAAAATGCCATTGTATTATAAAAAAATCTGATGTGGGCAGCACATGACTTTCCTGATATAATGCGATGAATTTACCAATTTTACAGTAAAAATATAGGTTATTCTTATAGTAGATAATTATATTCTTTCTAAGATTAGTCGTCATTTTCATTGATTTAACTTCATTTTTATTCATTTGGCGTTAATTTGGTAACATTTAAAAAAGTCGTCAAGTTGGCGACATTCAGCCAAAATCTCGCCAAGCGTTATGGACGGAAAAATAAGTTATTCTTATAGCATATAAATGACTATTGGCGTTCAAATGCAAAAGTGCTACTCAAAGTATCTTTTCCACTCGTTCTTCGTCTTTTCTCGGATCTAACTCGTTCAAACGAGTTAGATCCATGAGAATGATGTCACCAAATTTATGGCATGATATTACATATGAAAAGTAAACATGTTTTTCAGCAATTAATATTTTTTTTAATTTATGGGATTTTTTGATACATTTATTTGAAAAATTGGCAATACCTCGAGAACGGTTCATGCTAGCGTTCTGAAATTTCTGTCAATCGTTTTCTATGGAAAAATTACACAAAAATTGTCTATTTGCGTAATTTCATTAAAGGGTTTGATTTTTTGATGATTTTTTCAAACTTTCACTTGAAAATTTAGGGAGGTTCTGAACATTCGACTGTGTTTAAAAACTATAGGCTTCCAGTATTCATGGATTGTAATTTTTGTACCAACTTTCATTCGAATGACTCCATTCGTTCGTGAGATATCGTCTCTACTGACTCACTGACACACACACACACACAGACATCACCTCAAAAATGTTCGATTCCCGAACAGGGATTCTTGAAACGTGCTCTCCCGTCGAAAACTCGAATTCGAATGTTCGACCCCGTCACAATACTTTCTTTATACATTATTGTATATAAGCAAAGTAATAATAACGCTTTATACGAAGCAAGTTCTCAAATCTCTCGATAATTTAAAAATTTTAAATGCCAGATAAATCAAATAAAGTTACGTTTTAAATTTTACTAAAAATCTCACTCTTTACAACTATATATGATACAACCGTTTCATCAATTTATTTCAATCACAATCTTATATTGAATATCTCAGGTACTAGAATTGTTAGACTTTATGTGAGCCACTTGTAAAGAATATGAGTAGCATGTCGAGAATAAATTAATCATAGACTCTCTTTAAATAAATGAGCACTGCCACTTAGAAGACAAAATTGACAACCTAAACTGGCAGAGGCTATCAACGAAAGCAGCGATGACTTCTCCATATGCTATGCAGTGCCACACAACTCTGGAAATATCCGTTGTGTTACAGGGACACCAAGGGGACTCTATGTATCACCACCATGCCGGGGCAACTGTTGTAGTCTGCACTATTGAATGGAAGCGTTGACCTCTTAGTTGCTATGTCGTAGTACTCAGACAGCTCTGCACAGGCAGACTGCGAGGTATCAAATGATGGGCCTCTACATAGCACATAAACGCCGCACATATAGTACGCAACTGCCATTATTTCTTAACCTTTTGCTTAAGCGTGGGACAGCGTCATCCTAAACGAAGAACCTCTCAAAAAGACAGGTATTTGACATGCCTTATCCTAAACAATTCGTTCTCCCTTTGCAGGCATTGGCATACCAGCCATCGTTTGGATTATCTGCCAGCTTTTGGAGAAATCGCTGACAGAAACATTGCACTTGCTGCTGTCCCACCCGTAAGCAAAAGGTTAAAGATGGTGATACATCAACATTCCATTAGCATTACTCTCCGAGCAATCATAGCAGTATGGCCGAGTCAGCTCCAATGGACTTCAAATACTGCGGGAACCTGACCCCATCTAACTAGGATGGCAGTATGGCCGATCCCTGAGCTCCGACACACGCTAAATCCTCTACGAGCCTAAACTATCCGAACCAGAATGGTTAACTTTCTTCGCCTGTATTTGTCACTAAAGTTGCCAAATTTATCGCCAAAAGATTGCTAGATATTGGGTTTCTCTGTATATATTTGAAAGCTGTGTGTGTTCCAAAACTCTTATGTTCATTATCTTTACTATAGTTATAAACCTCGAATTTTATAAGATATTAATATATAGGACAGTTCACAGGAATCTAATTCAATATATTACTTTCCTTATATACTACAATAATATATAAGGAAAGTATTGTGACTGGGCCGAAAATCCGAATTCGAGTTTTCGACGGGAGAGCACGTATCAAGCATCCCTGATCACGAATCGAGCATTTTTGAGTTGATGTGTGAGTGTGTGTGTGTGTGTGTGTCAGTGTGTGTCAGTGTGTGTGGTGTCTGTGGAGACAATATCTCAAGAACAAATGGATCGATTTGAACGAAATTTTGTACAAAAATTACAATCCGTGAATACTGGAAGCCTATTGTTTTTATACGCAATCGAATGTTCAGAACTCCCCTAAATTTTCGAGTGAAATTTTGAAAAAAATCATCAAAAAATCAAAACCTCTGATACAGTTACACAAATAGACATTTTTAACGTAATTTTTCATTAGAAAACGATTGACATAAATTTTAAAACGTTAGTATGAACCGTTTTTAAGATATTGCACATTTAAAAAAAAATTAACAGAAAATCATATAAAATAAAAAGAAATTCCTATTGAGAAACATGTTCACTTTTCATATGTAATATCATGCGGTAAATTTGGTGACATCATTCTTGTGGATCTAAATTCCATTCATGAAAAAATATACTTTAAGTAATACTTTTGTATTTGAATGCCAATAGTCATTCAACTGCTGTAAGAATAACTTATTTCTCCGTTCATAACGCTTGGCGAGATTTTGGCGGCGAATTTCGCGGATTGTCGCCAACTTGGCGACTTTTCAAATGTTGCTAAATTAACAAAAACTCGCCAAATGGATAAAAATGACGCTAAATGAATGAAAATGACGACTCATTGACGAAAATTCAATATCTTGGAAAGAATGTAAATATCTACTATAAGAATAATCTAATTTTTTTACCGTAAAAGTAGCAAATGCATTGCATTATATAAGGAAAGTCATGTGTTGCCCACATCAGATTGTTGTAATATTGTATAATATGCGTTTCTTTGTTGCAGTGGTTAATGTGTGTGTAACAAAAAAAACATTAATTTATGCAGAGACGTTGAAAAGACGAAAACTCTAAGGTCTGAAAATATAAAACTTGCGGCGTAACAATTCGAGCAAAAGAATAATCAGGACTTGCGGAAATAACAGTCCTTTGCGGGAATGCAATGAAAGCACGCTATTTGAAAATGGAAGTCATTAAAAGAATCATAAAAACGTTTCAGCGTAAAAAATAACGTAGTCTCATTCACAAACACAAGATATTTATGTTTTCTCTACGTGTATGAAGAAGTTAAATGCATTTTTAGCAAGTTACATTGCTTTCTGGAATTGAAGAAGAATATGGTTTACTTTTTGTTTCTTTCGTATAATATATATGCGAGATGAGTATTATCATTGTGTTGATAATTTGAAAATTTTCTGGATTTTTGTCTTCTTAATTCCAAGATCACAAATCAATTTTCTTTAGAAAATCCATTGTCTGTGTCTGTGTATGTATCCTTGAAGAAGTTTGTGTCCAGTAAAGCGCACAAACTTTTCGACGGATTTTGAAGAAAATTGGTATTTTGTCTGAATATCAGTTGGTGTGACGCTGATTAGAGTATGCTACAACTCAAACTAGTCGAAGAAACTTTTATTTCAAAATAGTGCAAAAACAACAGCTATAACGTTAAATAAACCTAACTACATAATTCATAAGTATGGTAATCAGTCAAGACTCCCGACCCAGTCGAAGGTATACAGGAAACAAAACGATCTATCGTCACGACAGTCGTCGAACATCTGGCACGGCACCCAGTCCAGCGTCCTGCAGCCAGAGCCATCCCGCCGGGACCGGAACCACACCTCCAACCAAAATCATCCCCGCGGTGGCGCCAAATAAGCGAACCAAACAAGCGATCCAAATCTTAAAACGCGAAGCAGCCACCTCCTGCTATTTGTCAAGTGTCATCGTCCACTGAATTCAACAGTACATGGAAGTTAACAACATCTGAAGAGTTAACAACAATTGGTTAACAAAAAAGAGTTAACAAAACTTCGTTAAGAAACAAGGAGAATCACAAAACAACATAAGCACCCAATGTATAAACATGGTGTAAAAATAAAGAAAGACAAGACTATCAAAAGAACTTTTAATCTTTTACATACGTTTTAAATCACAAGAATGAATCTTTTTCACTCATTGGACTTTGTCACCAGCTCGTACTTAATGTCGATCATAATTACTGGAACCAACTCGCGGTATAGTTATCCCATTCGTTCTCGTCGATCATATCGTACGGCCGTCTAAGTGTTATTCTCAAACAGTTCTGGAACAACTGTATATCAGGACATTGTCGTTCTTCATTGCCTCCGTTCTTACGTAGAAGTAAGTCGTCATGAATTCTGTTGTAGAAGTTATTGTCTGCATTGCATCTCTATAAAATATCGCTATTTTTATCTCTGTAGAAGTCGTGTATATCACTCTAGAACATTCAGTTGCCGCCTCCTTCACCTGGGGGTGTGTAACGCCTCTTGTTGCTCTGATTGGCTGAACTTAGAGCAATGCGACCAGACATCTAGAACATTGGTTAACATCCTTAACCACTCTCGTGGCTTCACCTTGGCCTCCAAGGGTTTTTACCTACTTTGACCTTTCGGGTCAGGGTGAATTAAAACTGGTGTCCTTAAGTCTAATGCTATTGTTAAATATTACAGACATCTTAAATATAAACATAAAACTGTCTCACAAAATCTTTCTCAAAATCTGGTCTCACATATACTAATCAGTTTCGCTTTGAGTGTAATCGTAGTTTAAAACTTAGATTGAAAAATAATAATGCCAATTGTTTACTACCATTTGTTCGAAATTTGAAAAGCAGTAGGCAGAGGTACTTTCGAATATAACGTGGGTCAGATTGCAATTGGAAGTTGTCCCAAAACTTGTAACTCATCACAGCAACCAACCAATCACAGTTTGAATGTTACATCCCTTGCAATTGCAGCAACTCCCATGTTATAAATGAATGTGCTTCCTAGAAGTTTTGCCACAAGATGCAATTCATGAGATTTTATCATGCAATTCTTACATTATTTGTAAGTTATAATAAAATCCCATCAAGATTTTGCAAATAATTAATTTAAAAATTAAATCAGCACCGAAATCTCATCTTGATACGGTAGGAAATTGTTTTATATTTAAAACTGCGTATTTTCCAGTAGATCAGAAATTGATTGATGTTATGCTTCTAAATCATTTAATGCAGTCTCTATCGACTGTGTTTACAAATTTCCTTTAAGTTCATTTTTTTTTACAAAAGATTGAAAGTATGTACGTTTCTGCAACGGCCAAGTCACAATTCTAACTTCGTGAAAGCCCCCAATAGGCGGGTTCTGTGAGTATGAAGTGATTTTTTCTTCTCATGGGCAAAACTGTCTCTAGAAGGAAACAGACGAGCCTTTTTAAATTTTTATTAAGGAGTAAACTTATTGGGCGGAGACTAAACGTTGTTATTGACCTTGCAAAACTTATATAAAACAGCACGATTTTGACACCTATTTTGATTTTCATATCAAATGTGGTAAGTATTTGCCAGATTTTTTCGCAGTCATGAAAGATTCCTGTTCTAATGCATTTACGTAGTATTAGGTCATGGTATAGTCATGGAAAATTTACATAGACGTCTATGGAGAATACTGCAGAGTAAATAAGGAGCACTCAAACGACCGATGAATTGAGAAAATTGAAAAATTGAGACTGATCAAGAAAATTGAAATTTTTTGTAAGGACGATTGAAGAAAATATTAAGTTCTACTAAGATATTTCACATATAAGCTCGCTAGCACAAATCCGGCGCAAACACAATATATATACATGTTTAATTACATATTATATCGAATGTTTAATTACATATTATATCGAATGTTTAAATTAAAACACACAATTTTTTAATTAAAACACGCCCTTTTTTAAGTAAAATTTCAGCATATTTTTATATTAGGTCAGACGAGATCCGACCGTGCTGCTAAGGAAATGATACTTTCACGAGGATATTTTAAGGGAAACAATGTCGTATTTATATTACATGCAACAAAACTACAAAGACCTAAAAAATAGATCATGAGGACTGTCAGAGCTAAAGATTGAACCCATATTTTAGTAATCAATATCATAACCACTGTGTCAAATCGAATTCAAAATGTAAGTGACATCAGGGCTATGTTCATAATGCTAGAATTCTCCAACAGATTATATTACAAATCTTCCAATTATATATACCCTTGACATTGGCGGCTCGTGAGTTCAGAAATGTGTGAAGCAGATTCAGTCGCGATATTCCCCCTTCTCCTCGACTACGAATATTATCCTCCAAATGATTATATTACAAATATTCCAATTATGTATACCCTTGGCAGTAGTGGCTCGTGACTTCAAGAATGGGTGAAGCAGATTCAGTTGCGAGATTCTCCCTCTTCCTCGACAACATATCCCGCTACTGGCACAAGTGCTGTCAAATGTTATCTAAAAATAGCCAAATAAGCCGGAAAAATTCTCCAAATAATAATAAAAACCCATTCAGTCGACAACTTTAAGTGAAGCAGATCTTATCCTGCGTTACCTGCTTCACGTCGCGAGCCATCACTGACCCTTAGAGAGGTTCAGCTTTTATCTAACGCTTTGATTGTAAGTGAAGGCAATTTCTTTTGGCTTCCAAAGACCAGCAAACTTGCGACACATTTTTACTGGTGTTTTGAAATTTCCATTTCAGTACAGATCCAACGGTTATGATTTTCTGATTAATTCTAATAGAAGTGAAATCGATCCAGTTATGCATAGTTATTGTATTGTGAGTTCTATTTCCTCTATTTCCCTCTCTGATTTTATTCACCCAAACGTTTTTGAAGTTATCCAGGACTGAAGGTCTAACACAATAAATTTTTCTCTGATATGCTTGCTATTTATATAGACAATCCATTCGATCAATAAATCAATGAGGGGATAACTGTCTTTTGTAAAATTCAATCTATACACCACGTTGTGAATGAGATTAAGGAAGTTTTCGCACATGGCCATTTTTCACATAACAGAACTAATATGATCGAACACAGTTCTGAAGTTTTGTCAATATTTGCATCCATGATAAAACCCGTTCAAATAAAGCAGGCGTATATTGGCTTCGATGCTTCTCATTCCATGCACAATTATTTCAAATTGTCTTCGATCTGAAAGCCACGAGTTTGATATGTTTTGTTATAGTTATCTATGGAATTTGAGTTTCACGTATTGATTTGTTTTTACATATTGCTTATACAGTTAATCAGAGAGTGCCATATTAAAATCAGAAGTGCCTAAACGTATTCCCTCTTTGGGGTGTTTTGTTAATTAACTAAATTTAGAGTGCCGTTTGTGTATGTACGTTACTACAGTGTGTCTGCGCAATGTAAATATCATATCCAGTTTGGCTTAAAAACTGACCGTACGTTTTCTGAAAAATGGTCGATCAAGTTACTTAACCTCGAGTTTCTGTCTGATAAAATTATCGTATATGTTGGAATAAAAGGCTTTGCTTTAAAATGTTCTGGTAAAATGAAATAAAATGACAAATATGTGTAAAGAACCTTGCTGCCCCAACCGGGAATAGAACCCTGGATCTCTGAACTGATCAGTCGAAGCTCTCTCGTTTAGGTACTGGTACAGAATTACAAGTTCTTATCGTCGAAGTGTACTCTGCATTCTCCACCCTCTAGTGTCATATTGGCGGGCAACTGACAGTCTGATTGACCTTGGTCTACTATTTTCACCTCAAACTAGCTTCCAACTACTTCTATTTTTACCCAGGTTAATATCTTGTTTGGTTATAATCCTCTCAATTTGAAATTGGTTCTCAATCTTCTCAAGTTCACTGAATCCGTACTAGTCATACTAGGGTCACTTTCAGACCTCTGACATCTTTGCACTAACCTACAGGGTTGATTTGTTCGGGCGCCATTGCAATAAACATTGCTACCCCATCCGGGAATCGAACCCTGGTTCTTCAAACCGGCCAGTCGACGCTGTACTGGGGCAGAATTGCAAGCTCGTGTCGTCGAAATGGACTCTGTATGTGCTTAACAACATGATATAAATATTTGTTTTGCTGGTTAATTTAACTCAAAAATCGGAATCACGCCCACTGCACTAAAATATACCTGCTATAAGAAAAGTTTATCTGTTTTGGCGAGCTAGGGTCGCTTAAAAATTCTCCCTGGCTTCAAGTAAAAAATATTTTTTAAGTTAATATAAGTCTCTACGAAAAGTTATACACTGCCAACAATAGATTGTTTTCCGTTAGTTGAGTTGTAATCATATTTATGTGTGTATATAGCTAAAGTCGATCGTTTAGAACAAGCTTTCGTTGATAAAATGAGGATTATGTTATATCGAATGTGCTAACATATTTTTCAATCGCGAATTTATTACAGAAATTAAAAATTTTGGAAAGAAAACTGTAAAATTATCCACTCTAATAAGGAAAACTAGAATAAAGTATTTTCCCCCTACAAATCCTATAGCTGGGAAAAGAATAAAACCTGAAAACCCATACAAAGATCTATTGAAAGTATCAAACTTTAAAGCAGACGATAGAAAAACTCAACTATTTAAACAAATTATGAACGAATATCGAGGCAAAATCTGTTGGAACTTTTTGATATCATCCGGGATCGTATACCCAGATCTTAAGCAAACAACTTCTTTCACTTTCTAGATCAAATTGAAGCATTATTTCTGGTTTCAGAAAAAATTAGTTTTAGTTAAACTGACATTCTAGACATTTTAAAGGTGTCGATAATGAAAGAAAATGTTTTAGGGTTCAGCCTGTATATCAATGGGCAATAACGAACAGGCCGTATAGCTGTATGGTGTAATCATCAGGCTCTGGATAATAACTGAGTAATGACTTACTAATACACTTAAGAGCGTCTTTATTGTGGAAACTGTACGTTTATATGCATAAATGTTGTTTTTTGTTATCAATTCCAGTTTTCCATCATTCATTCCCTGTTTACTATATATATAAAGTGCATACAGAAATTTACCCCTCAGACTGTTTATTGCATTCTGAATACAAGATTTTAACTCCGAAATGATTTAAAGAGAAATTAGCTGACATTTTTAACATCGGTCAAATACCTGAAAATAATGTTTCACAGTTTTGGTGCTTTTATACAGATAATTGAATTGGAAATTCACACTGTATCTGTATATTGTATTACAATAATACTGCGCCTACAAAAGCAAAATAAATGAAATAAATAATTAACTATACAGAAAAAAATATTTTTATGTACTTAACTATAATTTGATTAATGTTACTATTTTCAGACGTGTTATTGTGTCAGATAATCTAACTGCATGAAATTTGAATAAATCTTTTGAAAAATACATGAGTCATTTGATTTAAAATTTCCGGACAATTCCAATAATTTTTTGAAGTGGGATCCTATGCACGATCCTGTGTTGGGAACATCGGGTATTTTAAAAGTAACCAGTAGAGAAAACTCTGTTACTTTTATTCAGTTAGTACCTACCTTCGATATAATATTCATACTAAAATAACATATCGAATAAGTAACTTTTCCGATGCGACTATTCATAAAGTATTTTGATTCGATATTTCTCAGTTGTTTATATCGAATGCGCACCGAATACAACACCGAATAAAAGTAATTCAAGAATTTCACGTTTCACCAGCCTTAAGCAAATACACATCTGGGGATGGGGCGAGTTCCATCTATAAAGCCACTTCCTCGATAAACCAATATATTATTCCATTACACAATATACCCAGAAAGAACTTATGAAATATGCATTTATTATTCTGAAAAATAAACATCTACCCAAAGAATGCGAATTCACTGCAGGAAAGCAAACAAACGAAGTTCCAGCTTTCTGAAACATTCTTATATCGCTGTAAAACATGAAGTGAATAAACTAAAAACTTTTTCTGTCTCTTTTTTTTTATTCAGAGCGTTCTCAAGCTTAGAGGGACGGTATGTATTCATCCTATGTAACGCTAAACCTTATTACTTCTTTAAAGATCTGATTCGGAGAGTTTAAATTAAATTTTTTCACACCGCTTTGAAAATTAAAATTCACTGTGTATTTTATTGCTTAGATGTTCCACATCAAAATAAGGCTGAACATTTACTGTTTAAAATCGCATCCTATAAACAATCTGCTGTGCCCACCAAATTGCTTTCTCAGCGGGTAAAAAAATGTTGAAATAATAATGAAGCAAAACACAAATTAGAGATCAATAAGTACACTACACTTTGCGCGAAGGATAAGAAAAACTTGAAAAACGTATAGAAGCACAAGTGACACAATAATTTAGTCTACAGCTGTTTCGAGGATACGCTGAATCCCCTTCGTCGGTGCAAAAGAACCAACAAACTCGATATCCAAAAGAGGAATAGGCAAAATTAAAGATAAATTGGAGATATTTTTATGGCGTGATTTCAGTAAAAATCAATTGATTTGTTTTTGTTGCCGATCAAAAAAATCTGATGTGGACAGCACATGACTTTCCCTGCAGACTTAAATTCATGTTTTCTTTATTTCTGTAATTTAGATTGAGTTTAATTGCTCCAAATAACATAAGTTTGCATTTTTAATTCGATTTTTGTTTTTATTTGGTAATTGGACATTTTTCCGATAACGACGTAACAAAAATGCAAGAAATCTCAAATATCTTGAGAACGGTTAGTCCTAAAGTATAATGGTGTGTGTTATATTCTTTTCCTCGTCAAAAATTGCGTATAAAACAAGAATTTAAGTGATACATTTCAGCATATGTAATCTTTTTTTTTTATTATTTTGGCGATTTTTGCGGCCCATTTCGTAAAAAAGGCAGCAAATTGTTATTTTCCCGAATAGTACCAAAATCTAATCAGCACCAGAGTGTCCTACAAGTAACTTATCTACCAAATATTGTGAAATTTGGTCAATTAGTATTTTAGCTAGGGTGGATACAGAAATTTTTGCGATCCATTTCGTAAAAAAAGGTGGGTTCTTCTTTTCCGAAAAGTACCAAATTCTAATCGGTACCAGAATATCCAACAAGTAACTTATATACCAAATTTTGTGAAATTTGGTCCAATAGTTTTTGAGTTAAAAGGGATAGACCCATTCCACAGACACACAGACAGACAGACAAGCAGACAGACAGACATACAGACAGACCACAGACACACACACACACATAAACGTCACGCTAAAAATAGTTTTTTCGTATTCTAGAGGCCTGGAAACGTGTAGATCCGTCGAAAATTCGAGTTACGATTTTCGACATGATTCCAATACTTTCCCTATACATTACCATGTATTGCAGGGAAAGTAATAGCAGTACCAAAATTCATAGAAATCGCTTGACTATTTCGAGAGACATCGCCTTCCCTATGGAAAAGCAAAATTTCTAATGTGTCAAGAACGATTTGTGATATCTCCAAAATATTGATGTTAATTTATTTTAGGTTAGAAGTTTCATTTCTATTAAGCATAACACAAATACTTAACATATCGTCCACCCGGTTAGTAAATGTACACATATTTAATTGTTTATGATTTTTTCCCCGTTTAGATAAAAAAATTTCCCCGTTTAGTAAAACTGCGGACGTTAAAGTCAACAATTGGTGCCTTTTAAATGATAAATTCCATTTAAAGCAGATATTTTAGTTACAATTTCAATGTAATTAATTGTTCTTTTTTTTTTAATATTTAAAAGGAAGTATTCAATAAATGTAGGGTAATCCTCTCCTCCAAACTACCTAACAATTAATATGCTTCTAATGGTTATCTGTTGAAGGAATAGTATCACAAATAGAATGGATGCGCGTCAACTTTAATAAACTTTAAAATTAAAGACAACCAAAAATATGTTTAAAAACAAAATTTTGCCTGGCGGTTATGACCTATATGTAAGCACTTTTATGCACCGTATTTTCACTTTGCCACTGATGAAGGGCTTGGAGATGCCCGAAAGCGCTTTGGTCGTGTAAATTTTGTACGTCGAGGAAAGGAGATTTTATTAAGGATTTTTGATCCAATTTTTGGTTGTCTTTAATTTTAAAGAATCGTATCATATTTCATTTTAATAACTCAATGTGTCAAGAGAAAACGTGTCTATAAACTCAAGAAAATCAGACGGCATTAAAATCAGTTTAAGTAGAACATATATTCCCCCTTTCATAACTACTAAAATCCCTTTACATACGAATATTATATATTATAGAGAAAGTAGAATGAAAAGAGCAGAGTTTATGCAAAAGTATTGAATACAGTAATGTAATTCGCGAAAAACTATTTTTAATGGAAAAACTTTTTTATACACCAGAAAATTATTTATTACATTTTTAATTTTAATAACAGGAGGGGCATCCCAGACATGTAAGCGATCTTGTATAAAACTGTCCTTATTTCACTATTAATTGCCAGTTATTTATTCTCAATTTAGTCTAGGATTTCAAGATATGATCAATTTCTGCTAATTATAAGATAAGATATAAATGTTTGTGCAGCAACTAACTTCTGACATTTCTTTTAGAAAATTCAACATAATTTTTTCATATTTCCTCATTTGTTTTTAAATTATAGATTTGTTGATATTACCCATGGTCATATTCAGCTGAAATTCACAAGACCTAACAATCTTATACCAATTCTAATAACTGTAAAATACTGCATTTAAATCTTACGATTTGTCCAAGCGTTGTCATGCACCAAACTCGTATACAAATATCATTGAAGAAATGGTTTATTTGTATGCAAGGATGCCTAAAATGTATCAGTTCATTAAAAGTTTGTTTATGCATATAATATAATAATTCTATATTGAAGATTTTACTCGGATATTGTACTTTATGGGCTTTGCATCCATTGCATTATTTTATTTTTATCTGTAAAATTGTTTTTGATCTTCTGTTTCATTGGTTAGAATCATTTTTTTAAGTTTTACAACGTTCCTTACACCTTTGGGTTAATCCTTTTTTTATTCAATCCCAGCAAAGCTATTTAAATTTCTGTTGTACAATTATTTATCACTTCTATTACATTTATTATAATATTTATTTCGAATATTTGACAATTTTATTTTAATTTATTGTTGTCTATTTTGATTTTTATTATATATATACAGGGTGAATAAGTATAGGGTGATAGATTTTTGAATAATGTTTATGACTAATTTTAAAAATAATTTTTATGTCATTTTTCTATGACTTTCACCATTTTATATTTAATAAAAAACACACAAAATTGATAACGCAAAATTAATAATTAATTGGTTATCTTCCTGTGAGTTATATAATTTACTTCTCAATAAAAAATTGTGTATAAAAAGAATATTGTCGCAATACATTTTAATTCAATTTTGTTTTTATAAGTTTTTCAATTTTCGAAAAGAATATTAAAAAATTAAATATTTTTCCTTGTTTAAGCTGCCTAATAATAAATGGATTTCTAAAATTTATTGAGGGAAACATCGTATCTAATTTTATTCGATTTACTCAATTTGTTCGAGAGATTGAACACTCTTAAGTAGAAAAGAAATTATATTTAAAGGAATCTTCTAATATCTAGGGAATGACTCGTGATAATTTTTACATAATTGTTTTCATTTATTTCAAGGTAAAGATATTTGCAAAATTTTAAATCATTACATAATAATGAATTTATTTTTTAAATACTTTTTTCACTTTAAATCAAAAACATGAAAATTTTCCAGAACGGTACATAATAATATTTTATACATCATGACATTTTCTTTTACATATAAGAATCACAGAATACATATTGATTTTTGCAACAATTTTATAAATAATTATTTATGTTGTATAATGTTTTTTCAATTTTCGAAAAAAAAATACTTCGAAATGTAAAGGCATCTTATCTTACCTTCATCAGGCAGCTTAAACTAGAAGAAAACATTTAATTCTTAATATTACTTTCGAATATTGAAAAACTGATAAACGCAAAATCGAATAAAATGTATTGCGACAATATTCTTATTATTTTTATTTAGAAGTAAATTATATGACTCACAGGAAGATAACCAGCGCGTTATTAATTTTGCTCATTTTTTATTAAATATAAAATGGAGAAAATCATAGTAAAATGATATAAAAATTATTCATAAAATTATTCATAAAAATTATTCAAAAACCTATTACACTGTTTTGATTCACACTGTATATATATAAGAAACATCAAAATAGGCAAAAATAAATTAAAATAAAATTGTGAAAGATTCGAGATAAATATTGTGATAAACGTTATAGAAGTGATTAATAATTGTGGAACAGAAATTTAAATAGCTATGTTGGGATTGAATAAAGAAAAGGATTAATCCAAAAGTATACGTAGCTTCGTAATGACTTATTCTTTGTTAATTTGGTTGATAGATATCATGCCCATAGACAGATAGACAAATACACTC
This sequence comes from Amaurobius ferox, assembly GCA_951213105.1. Lineage (NCBI taxonomy): Eukaryota > Metazoa > Arthropoda > Arachnida > Araneae > Amaurobiidae > Amaurobius > Amaurobius ferox. Next base: position 132,565,891 of record OX578136.1, read on the forward strand.
GCACACAGACGTCACTGGAAAATGATTGATTCGTTATAAGGGATGTTCAAAACATTTTGATTTATCAAAATCCTGAAGTCGTGTTTTTGACCCCATCAAAACGATTTGTATTTACATTGCCTATGTATGGTAGGGATAGTAACAAAGTAGTTTACAAACAAAATTGTCTTTGCGACATATTTTTTCATCTTAAAATATTTATGTTCCACATTCAAAATTCCTCAAAAATACGAGAAAGGAATTTAACAGACTGCTTTGTTTTACGTTCATATCTTACACGATTTGCCAACTTAACACTATTTTATTTTACAAATTGCGCGTAGGATATTTTTTCCATTTCTGTCGTTTGCCAGTCACGTTAGATGAAGTCAGTTCTCTCACGACGAAAATACGACAATTGAATTTCGGAATTCAACAAGAAAATGTGATGTAAGCAGCAGATAAATTTCTCTATGACTGAGATGAATTTATTTTCAGCAATCCAATAATTTCGTCCAAGCTCCATATAAAATATGTAGGGGCTAATTTAAATTCTGAAAAAAAGATAATCATCTCGGTAGCATAATAGATAATGCATCGTTTCAACATCATGAGATAGTTGTGTTTGCTTTACCCGTCGTTGAGACAAAACAACTTTGCAAATTGTTTTGAAGTTGAATGAATCTCTCGGTGATTTTGACATTGCGTTTTTGTGTGTGACGTCATGCAAAATTATGGCGAAGATCTAAACGAATCTATAAAACAACTATAAAAATAGAAAGGATTTCATATTATGTAGATTAATATTTAACGCTTTTTCTATTTTGTTTGAGCTGCAATGTAACACTACACTGGTAGAATAGGTAATTTAACATATAAGAACGACACATGACGTCTGCATGTGAATGGCAGTATTCCTCAATCTGTGGAACAATCTGAAGCGTCTTTTTGCAGCGCGCTGCATATAATCAAGAAAATACTCAATTGGTCATCCATCATCAACATCAACTGGTCACGCATCCATGTAATTCAGCAAATGGAGCATGGCATTATTTTAATACCGCTTACCATTGACAAAATTCTAAGCGCTTAGGATTACAGTTAAGGAATTTGTTTGTATGCAAGGTCCTGTTATACCGTAGAAATCGCGTCGCTGTAATGCAGAGTGCTTATACTTCTATAAATGGTGGGTGAGACTAAAATATTTCTTCGTATCGTTTGCTAGATCTGAAATTAAACTTCTACCAGAAAATTTCTAAAATGCAAATATTTTGTAATCTTTTGTGCTTTGTGGTAACACTATCCAGTGCTAAGTAAAATTTTCAAATGGAAACGATAACGAAATTATATTCAACAGAAACTAATGGGTAACAAGTTGAGCACTTTCTTATTTGTAACTTAATGACATTAAGTTTAATACAACTGAGCGGTGCATTTGTGCATTTTAAATTACCAGTCGGTTTGCTACATGAAATTACATATAATATGATACTTCTGATATGTCCAATTCACGTCTTTCCTTACCGATATACAAATTTTAATATAGTATTTCAATAATAAAAACTAATGCTTACTTATTCATGCTACCAATCAAATAACAAAATGATTTTTATAAAATTGGGGTATCCGCTTATTTCTAGTGAAAAATGCTTACAAAGCATTGACTGATTTGATTATTATATATTTTTTGAATATCTCTATTTCCAAGCGTTCTATATCTCAAGAACGGCGCACGTTAACCTTCTGTAACTAAAGACATGCTCTTATAAGAAAAAAATTACATAAGAAATGGATATTTCTCTAACAATTTTAAGTTTATTATTTTTTCTCGATTTTGAAAAGAAAATTGGAGATCTCCGTATGGTCCCCAGCTCTTCAAATAGCTTTCTGTCGTTTATTTATTGAAAACATTTTATCAAAATTAATTCCCCTTGCTCAGTTGTGAAGTTTGAATGTCTCTTCATCCTCTTTAGATACCTTTGTAGAGGATTTTTACTTAACCTGTCAAAAGTAACTTAACTCAAACTTGATTACTTGATATTTCGACCTTTCGGTCCAAGGGAAAATAACAAAGGACGACACTGTTTAAAAATAACTCAGTTTATTGGGGACTTCACAGAAAATACAGCAGCCTACTGGTTAAAGAAACGGATAGCATATATACTAATTGCTATTGCACGCGCCCAGAATAGATGTCAATTATACAAGCTTCCAAAATATACTAGGCTGGTGATAATGCTTACATAGATACGCATTTAAGTTTAAATGCTTACCCCGGCATTCTGTTGCTTCTCGCCATATTTTAGTCACACTATCCCTGAATACTAGACTCGTCCTAATCATCATTGTATCGAATGGGGTTCCCTTCCATTGACTACTCGAATCCTTCATCATCTACTCAAGAACCCGTCTTCCAAGAACACTCTACTCAAGGACCCACTACTCACGCTGCCACTGCTCAAGAAACCACTGTAACTCTCACGATTCGAAACATATTCCTACTCTACCTTAGGAACGCAGAAAATGCTCGGTATGATTGGTCTATCAACTGAACCAGTTAGGCATGTTAGTTTAAGTAAACATAAATTATAATGCAAACTGAGGGAAATAATAATCGAAAAGTTATTTAGACCTCACACACTTTGTGCAAGAAATATCGTACTCACAGATAGACAGACATTCATGGATGCTCAGAACGTGTAAATTAGAAGTATGTGGATCTTAAAACGCGTGTTCATTTTCATAAACTGCAGATTGTAGGGAATGTATTATACATTGGATTTCATAAACGATGTTGGTAATAATCTTTAAAAATATACTTAGAGTGGTAACACGTCGAAATTGTAAATTGATTTAAATAAATTAAAAGCGGAATCTTTAGATTTTAAAAGTTATTTATTAAGCATCCTATAGATGTAGACATAGATTAAAAGCCAGAGCGCTTTCGAGCATCACTATACCCTTCGTCAGTGGCATTATATAAAAATCGTACCAACAAACTTAAATACTATCCACACTGATAGGCAAAATTTGCATATTACAAAACCGCATCATGACAACAAACACAATAATGCATCAACATAAAAACATAAGCAAGAAATTTAATTGAAGTCTATTATAAAGCAAAATTAGCAAGACAAATTGTTAAGTTCTGTATCAAGCAAGGCATGTATTAAGCAATTAATTTTAAAATCAGAGGTAGCGCTGTAAAGGCTTGACACGCATGGAATCGAGAATGAGTCGACGCGAGGCATAACTCAAAACATGCACAGGATGAAAATTACAGATAGCAGCACGGTATAAATAAATAAACAGGGATTCTTACATTAAAATTAAACGGGAGTTATTACAACTAATCAAAAGAAAAGATTTTTCGAAAAGGGGCTGAAAATTATCTTTATCTGACTTTAAGTTTTATATTGGTAGCACTCAACGTACTGTTGGTATAAGGTTAGATGAACATGCTCGGGATGTTAAAAATGGTAAACATTCTTCGGCTCTTGCCCAACTTGTGGTTAAAAATAATTTTCAGCCCCTTTTCGAAAAATATTTTCTTTTGATTAGGTGTAATAACCCCCGTTCAATTTTAATGTAAGAATCCCTGTTTATTTATTTATACCGTGTGTCTATCTGTAATTTTCATCCTGTGCATGTTTTGAGTTATGCCTGGTGACTCGTTCTCGATTCAATCGATTCCATGCGCGTGAAGCCTTTACAGTGCTACCTCTGATTTTAAAATTAATTGCTTAATACATGCCTTGTTTGATATAGAACTTGACAATTTGTCCTTCTAATTTTGATTTATAATAGCCTTCAATTAAATGTCTTGCTCATGTTTTTATGTTGATGAATTATCGTGTTTGTTGTAATGATGCCGATTTGCAATATGCAAATTTTGCCTATCGGTGTGGATAGTATTTAAGCTTGTTGGTACGATTTTCATATAATGCCACTGAGGAAGGGTATAATAATGCCCGAAAGCGCTCTGGCTTTTAATCTAGGTGTACGTCTATAGGATATGTATTAAATGACTTTCAAAAACTAAAGGTCTCGACTTTAATTTATTTAAATCACTTTAAAAATATATTTACATTTACTGCAAAATTTATACAAGTATTCATATTTTTTTTTGCAAGTCCCACATGTACTGTAAGTTACACACAAATGCAAATTATAAATAAAAATTAAAATATTTTATCGAGTTTACGTGAATTATCTAATGGATTTGTGACTTTACTTTCAAATTTTACCTTTATATAAAGTAGCTAAATATAGAGTTTCCAACATAAAAGTAAAAATGTATATTTTCCTAAACGTATATAATTTTGACCTGATAAAACTTTTGGAAAGGTTGAAACAAATGTAACATTTATTAGCAAAAGTTTGCTTTCGCACGACTAATATCTGTACTTTTCCCCCAAAAGTTAGTTAGTTAGAATAAAAAACTGTAATATTTAATTAAGGGCTACGTAATAAACTCTCTGCGTTGTTACAAACCTTTTGCGACATCTAGATTTTTCCAAACTATCATATTAAAAAGCAGAGTAACGCAGAGTACAACTATCAACACAACTCTAAGTTTTATACGCTTCAAATACGATATTAAAATTGATGGTAATAAATTTATATACTACATATTTTTTATATTCATATAATTTACATATCTAGCTCCCTTAATATATATCAGCAAAAATTATAAAAATAGGACGAGTTTATCACAGAAATTTCCTTAGAAACTCAAACTCGTTTTTACTTTCCCTGCAATACATGGTAATACATAGGGAAAGTATTGGAATCATGTCGAAAATCGCAACTCGAGTTTTCGACGGATCTACACGTTTCGAGACCTCTAGAATACGAAAAAACTATTTTTAGCGTGACATCTGTGTGTGTGTCTGTGTGTCTGTCTGTGTGTCTGTCTGTCTGTGCGTGCAGATTTTGTATCCACTTTAACTAAAAAACTAATTGACCGAATTTCATAAAATTTGGTAGGTAAGTCACTTATGCACGAATCTGGTGCTGATTAGTTTTGGGTATGACTCGGGTTAAAGGAACCCGCCTTTTTTTGCGAAATGGCCCGCAAAAGCTTGTATCCACTCTAACTGAAAAACTAATGGACCGAATTTCACAAAATTAGGTAGATAAGTCGCTTGTAGGCCACCCTAGTGTTGATTAGATTTTGGTATAATTCGAAAAAAAATAACCTGCCATTTTTTGCAAAATGGCCCTCAAAAATCATCAAAATCTAAACTTAAGAACTACGTATGCTCAAATATAGCCATTAAATACTTGTTTAATACGTAATTTTTAGCGAAGAAAGGAATAAGACCAACCCCATTACACTAGGACTAGCCGTTCTCGAGATATTTTAGTTTTTCGTATTTTTCCTACACCATTTTTGAAAATAAGTCCAGTTTTCAAATGAGAACGAAAATTGAATTAAAAATTAATTAAATATAATTTAAATAAATAGAACGTGAATATAAGTCTGTAGGGAAAGTCATGTGCTGCCCACATCAGATTTTTCTCTTTGTCTCTAAAATTGAAACTTAGTTTTCTTCTGTTTCGTTTAAACATTTACAGTGTGTGACTAAATTTTTCAAATTGAGTGTGATAATTTTTTTTACTTCACTAGAGGGCTCTGCCTCCTGTTCGCTACGCTCCACCAAACCGCTTAATTCGCCTCGCTAGTCGAGAGGCTTCGTCTCCTACTCACTCGCGCTCGTTTGCTACAAGAGCTATTTCAAGTCAAACTAATGTTTAAATCGATAAACGGTTTATTTTATCGTGGTTACCTGTCATTTCTTTACAAATGTACCAAATTTTATATTTTTGCATGCTATAGTTTTTGCGGTACGAGACATAGAAGCTCAAGACGTGCCGATACGGGAGAATATTTCTCACTTCAGCTTTAGAAGTGCATAGAAAGTAGAATAACTCTTCAACGAAATCGAAATAAAAAAAGGGTTCCCTACTGCAAAAATTCGACTATGTGAGTACATGCCTGTAAAAATTCGTGCCTTTGCTGCTATTAGTCTGTCTAGGAAGCAAACTCGCAGCTCAAATATTTTGTCTTTGACATTAAATATTTCTTAGACTAAAGCTTAAATTAAAAAAACGATTTATTTCAGCGTATTCCGCAAACCTTTCTCTACAAGTGCACCAAATGTTATATTTTTATATGCTTTAATTTTTACGCTACGTAGCAGAGAAACTCCAGAAAAGAAAAAGTTGTCAGACAGCGGAGGCGTCAGCTACTTTTTCTTTAAATATAGAGAGATAAAGATAACCGCATACATGTTAAGTCTCGAGGCCAAAAATTCTGGAGCTAGAATTTTTTATAAAAATACTAAATTAAAACTCCTATAGAAATAACAACGAGGAGGCTCTCTTCAGAAAATGGAGCAAAGGAAAGGAAATAACAGAATTAAAATCGTCTTTCATGGAAGCAGCATTAATTGTCATGTCGAGAATGTTTGAATGTAGTCGCAGACGATATTTATTTGATAAATACTTATCTAAAAAAATATATTGGAAGATAAATAAATTTAACAAATTCTATATTTTTATTATTTTGCAGTAAAAAGTACATTAACGATCTACTTTAAGTCTTTAATCAGTAGCTGGTCAAATCGACTGTGAATCTGTGTCTTAGTATGAAATTCTAATTTTGTGATAATTACTGCATACTTTTTATCTCCTTTTTAATAGGAAGTATTTTATTAAAAGATTTGTAACAAATAGTGAATAAGTGGATATTTTCTTTTCAGTGTTGTCTGTTTCCGGTAACGTGTAAGGTCGTGACGTGCTTTGCAAAAAGTAACCAATTGGGACTTACCAGTACCAGGCTAAAAAGGCCCTATAAAGAAAAACCTCATGCGATTATAGTGTTCTGTCACTGAAGATGAGACAACAATATCTGCAAACTAAATCTTCAGTCCCCGTTCGGTATAATTTACATTTGTCCCTGACCTGTTCTAAAAGTTATAAAATGATATAAAAATTTCTAAAACAAAAACACTGGAAGCAAAATTAAAAAGTTCTGCATTTAAAATCGCTAGCCGGAGAATGGCAGTTAACAAGGAACGGTTCCCATCAGGCGTAGTACGACTACGTAGTTGGTGGCACTAAAGGGATAGCGAATCCAGCTCAGCGAGCGTTAACGAGTAAATGGCGAAGCCTACCGACTCGCGAAGCCAGCCGATTTGAGTCAGGGGTGTTGCAAGTGTAGTGAACAACGAGTGAAAGCGTTAGGGAGCACAGGTCACATAAGAGGTCGGGTGAATCGACCGGATTGAAATAGTTCGTGAAGCAGGTTCCAGGGCTGGTGAATGTCAGCTAACAAGGGACGGGCCTGTTGCACTAAAGTGCTCGCGAAGCGAGCTCAGCAAGCGTTAGCGAGTAGGAGCTGAAGCCTCCCGACTCGCGAAATGGGTTACGGACGGGGGTTGTCGAGCGTAGCAAACAGGGATAGGAGACCCCAAGTATATATATATATATATATATATATATATATATATATATATATAAACAATGGATAACTTTATGTGTATCTTAATTTTACGATTATATAAATACTTGTCAGGAATTAAAGAAAACATTTGATTTCAAAACAGATAGGGATGTTTTCAATTACTTCTATGAAACATGTTTGACTAAAGAATTTTCCGGTACATAATTTAATTTTGGATCTATCTATACTTTTCTAATAAATGTGAAAAAAACATAGTCAAATATTTTTCCAAAGGCTTATTACAGTAGAAAAAAATCATCCTTCAAACTGAATAAAGTAACTTGAATTATGATTAGATTTCAGACAAATAAGAAATTTAAAAGGGTGTCTGTTATGACAGGATAAAAGTAAATACAAATCTCAACTTTATTATAGATACTTTGAAAACATGCCAAAGTGTATTTATGTAGTAAAAATAAATAAGTATTCGAATTCGAAGAAAACACTCTCTTTCGAGAACTTTACTTGATATTTCTCTTGAATGATTTATTGGAACAACGACAGACATTTGCAGATTGATAATTTAAGTAATACAGCCGTCTTTAATGATTCCTATACATCCTCTACATCAACACTCTAATTCTAAACTATTTTTAAAAATGTTAAATATAAGTACAGGATATGAAGATAAAATCCGGAAATTTTAATTAATTTTTTTTGCAAATATTTTAACACTAGTTAATGTTTCTTTAGTTAAATAAATTCCCACATTGCCTTCAATTTTATTCCATAGATATCGGAACCGGAAGTACAACACATTTAATTCCATATTCTTTAAATGTATTTCTATCACAATCAATATAAGATCGAATAGAATCTTTTAATGAGCTTTTGTTTGTAGTTTGTTGTTAAAAAATAATTCTGTAAAAATTACGCATATGCTGGCAACAGTACATCCAAGCCAAATAATTGAATTTTTGTTATTATTGTTTCTTTGTATCCTACGGATCTGGGAGTGTCATTTCAAGATGCAGGAATGAGTTCAAAGATCTGGATACTTCCAACTTTATAATAAGCAACAAGTCTAATACATACATTTGTACTTTATCTATGCGGTTAAGCAACAAACAATTTTCAGATATATAAACATCATTTGTTTACTTTATATATCTGCATAACGATTCGAACCTACGATTTATTGATCATCATTATGAAAACGTAACACCAATTTATCTTTCTGGGACTATAGTGCATATTTATTACAGAATTTAATACTTTAAAATAAGTATTATTTTAATTGAATAATTTTTAAATTAGCACAGAGTTGGTGTAAACATCCACAACTTGTGCATAGCATTCAGTACTGAAGAAAATGTTAGACTCTTAGTTTACTGAGAATGTATCTGGATTTCCCATACTTTGAAATATTCTACGCGAGTTATTCATAGCGTTAGAATCGTCAGTAAACTGAAGGTACTTATATGGATCTAAGTTTGTTCAAGCTTGAATTGTATTAATATATCGTAATTAGTTTGAGATATGCTTTGAATACATTAAGTCAATGATTTGTGATATCAGATTGTTTTACTAATAACAAATGTACTAAATACCATTAAATATACAATAAATAAATATTAAATTTCAGTTTTCCATAAAGTTTAAACTTTATTAAAAAAAAATGCGTTTTGAAAAAAAATCTCTAATAATGCAAAGAATCAGACAGTTATTTTTGAGGCTATAATTATTCCATTATACCAATTATTCTAATTTATAACTGTACGACCAATTACGTTCCAATTACGACAGTTTGTCTTTTGTCGTAAATTGAAATTTTTAAATAGAATATTTTATTCAGGTCTAAGAGCATATGACGTGTTTTTCCTTTGAATTCTAAATTTCATCTTACGGAAATTCAATATTTGATATAAAAAAAGCAATCAATAAGATGTGAAAATATAAAAAGAAATAGGAAAAAATAAGAATATAATAAACATAAATAAGAATAAATAAAAATATTCTCAAATTTTAAACTAAGTAAAGTTTGTAGCATTTTTTCGTAACATCTCTGAATGTGGAACGTGCTTCTATCGCAAACAGAAGAGTTTTACTCAAGATGAATTACGTGACACATATCGACATCATTTTTTTTCTTCATTTTCATAAAGAGCGGCACGATTCCTCCGCCTTTCTGGTTGCTGTTTTCACAAGTTTTATATAGCATAAATACCGTTGAGTATCACATTTTATAAAGAAACACAATTTCTTTGAAATTGTATTATAATTAGTGTTTTAGCTATAAATTGTAGTGAAAATAAAAAATATATGAAGGTGCCTTTATATGGTGACAAGTGTCATGTCGCATTTATGAGCCATGAGCCTTTTTGTATTTTTCTGTGAGAGAAACATCCTTCTCTTCGTCCGTGCCTGTGCTGTGTTTTTCGTTAAGACTTGTTTGTATTGAAATCGCATTAAAAAGCGCATTTGGTCGAGAATTCGTGAGAATGTCTAGGATTTGCATCTGGCTGGGATGCGTGACGTGTGATCGCCTGTTACTAGGAGAAGCGCGCCTGTCCAATCAGGAAGAGGCGCGGCGGAGGAGAACTTTCTTGGAGTGGGCCCGAGCGACCCACAGTTTGCTCTCTTCGAGCTGGAGATTTCGACTATGAGAGTCGCATGAAGAATTTGTCTAAGGTTTTAGACAAAGGAGTTTTGGCCGAAATGGCTAAACTGGCGGAGATGGGCATTTGGTTCTAAAGGAAACCGCCCCTGCTTTCTGGAGATGTTTGAAGAAGAACCTGGAAGCCTTCAATAATTATTCTGTACAATTTTCTAAAATCTATTTTTTTTATTCCAGGAAATTCTGTCATCGCATTCCGGGTTTGGAATAGTACTTTTATCGGAGGTCGGCGTTCTCGCAATACTTAGATGAAGTCCTGTGTTCTAAATTTTTTGGACTATTCCTCGTCAATCCATTTTGAGAACTTTTTGCTTCAGCCTTAAACTGTGCTCATCTGATGAGAATCAGTTCTCCAAATTTGTAATTTAAGAGACCAGGTAACCTTTCCTTTTTCCGGAATCAGTGATTCCGAAGCAGCACTGGCATAATGAGAACTAATTTCTATAAATATAAGTGGCTCATGATTAAAATACATTTATGGTTAATTTAGATTCACGATTAAATCATATGATTATTGTAAATTAATTATTGTTTGATATATAAATTTGAACAGAGCATAAAAGTGTGATTGCTCTTTTATTGAAGTGAAGCTCTGATTATCATTGGTTAAATTGAAAGATAATTATATATATATATATATGTTGGCTTTGAAATTCTTAAAATAAATATTAATTTGTGTGATAAATGAGCCTGGTTATTTGTGGTTGACCTCTTACTTTACTCACTGTACATCATTTAGGATTTAATTCTCCTAAACTGGGAAACTCCTTAAAAATTGAACCTGGTGTTTTTATTGGTAATGTTGACAAAATTAAATATGGTAATTATAGTTCTTTTTGGCAAATTGGGTTTACGATCACGTCCTTGTGTGTAGTGGAGTCAGTAGGTGCTGTGTGGTACTGATTTCGCTACCACAAATTGGTGCCTGTTCCCTTTCCCAGAGTATTACAGTGAGTGAAATATAATTTTATGAAGAAGTGCAGAAAATTTTTGTTTTGATTATGTGTAAAAATAGTGCAGATTCTCAAAGTAAGTTAAAAAGTTCTTTTTGTGGTGCAGAATATTTGAGTTTAATGGGCATGAAAATTTTTTATTTATGTGTCATATAGTAAATATAAGTGCAGAAGCACATAAGCCCAGAAGCACCAAAAGTATTATTTGCATGTTGAATTGCATTTTGCATATTATTTTTTTGCATATATATTTCCTGGTTTATATTTGACATACATAAATACACAAAATTCTATATGCTATATGATATATATGAGTAAATTGAAATTTTCAAATACACATACATTGACATAAAGTGCATACACACATTTATGAAAAGTGAATACAATCGTTCTGTGCACATACAAAAGTGATTCGAAGTTCATGTTAATGAACAAAAAGTGAAAAAGTTACACGTAGTGTTTTTCGGTGCTCAATTTACACATAAGTGAGTGATAGAAAGTGAAATTATTTTTCAAAATAAACTGTGAAAGTGAAACTATTTTTGTGATAATCTTTGCAAAATGCCTCGAAATAATAAGAATTCTCGTGCAAGTAGGAGTAGAGACTCCTCTGCACAACCGAATACGTCCAACCGTGTGCCTTCGGTGTCTCCACCACGACTTTCTCCAAATTCTGGCAGATCAGCTTCCGCTGTCAGAGACTCAAATAAAGTTAAAATCGGAATTGGATCGCAGTTCCTTGGATCCATTCCGGGTTTTGCTGGCAATGCAAATGAATCTTTTCAGGACTTTTTGGAAAAGTTCTCCCTGGTCGCTGAACACGCAGATTGGTCAAATCGTGATAAAATCTTTGTTTTGAAGTTGAAATTGTCTGGTCGTGCTGAAAGACTGATCAAATCCATTCCGAAACTGAACCAAAGCACGAATTTTACTGAAGTTGTTAACGCACTCAAGGACAATTTTACTAAGAAAAAAGATATTGCTAAAAATGTTGCTGCCCTTGTCAATTGTAAACAACTGATAAATGAAGAGGTAAGAGATTATGCGAACCGCATTGAAGCTGAATCCTATGTGGCTTTTCCACAAGATGCTGTGTCTGACAATGAAGATTCCCTGAGAACTGCTATTTTGCTCAACTCATTTAAAAAAGGATTGAAAATCCTTATTCGAAAAGCTGTGTTATCTGCAAATCCACAGTCATTTGAAGCTGCGAAAGAGATAGCAATATTGGAAGAAGAAGTGCAAAATGAAGTACTAGAAGAAATGACAGAAGACGTAAATACTGTGAGAACTGAAAATGACCCTAAACAAGAAATTGAAGAGCTGAAGAAAGAATTAAATTTAAAGAAGAAAGAATTTGTCAAACTAAGAAGAAAATTTAGTGAGAACTCAGAAAAAAGAAAGAAAAGACTGAACGAGATAAGAGAAGATCTGGAAAAGAGCAATTCCAGTTTCGAAGATTCATTCTTGGATACGCCCTCTACAAGCAGATACAATGAAGATGAATTGATAGAAGAAGAGTGGGAAGATATTCCAGTAAAGAAGAAATACAAACCATCAACATCTTTCAAAACTTCTACACCATCTAGAAGAACTGACAATAGAAACCGTTTCAGTCAAAGAAGAACTCCAGTTGCCTCGCAGGAAGAAGAGTGGTATGTTAAAAGTCCATATCAAAATTATTCTCCAAGAAAGAACTTTCAATCATTTAGAAGACCTTTTTGTAACAGTTTTAGTAGAAATTCAAATTTCCAGAGAAGAAATTTTTCAAATTTTAGAAATTCTTTTGATAATTATAAATCTCAAAACTTCAATAATTTTGGATATAGAAGAAATAACAGATATTTTAATAATAGATTTGGTAATAGAAGACAATTTAGAAGACAGAATTTCAGAATACAAAATTTTCAATCTCCAAATTTTAACAGATCAAATTCTGAAATTAGCTGCATGACAGAAATTGAAACACCTTGCCAAGGAAATTTTCCGATCATCTCTGTTTTTGTTGAAGATGTTAAATTAAATGCATTAATCGACACTGGAAGTTCTATAAACATTATCTATAGTGATGCTTTACACAAAATTAATCCTAGGAAAGTGCAAATAAAACATACATCCACTATTCTGAGAGGAATTGGCAGTCAAAACATTTTGGTTGAGAGAAAAGCTTCCTTTCCCATAATCATTGGAAATGAAAGAGATATGATTGAGTGCTGCATTTTAAATACACCTGCCCCAGGAAAGTACAACTTGATCTTGGGAAATACTTTTCTACATGAGAAACAAGTGACAATTACTTATAGACATAAACGTGTGAATTTTTTGTACTGTAGCATTCCCTTTACTGAATTTACCGAATCACAAAGTTTTACTGTGATTTCTGATGATGTACAACTTAAAACAGTTGAGAGTTATGCAATAAGTCATGATTTTGACAGAAGAAATTACAATTTTACAAATGATGTAGATTACAGATCCAAAGACACAAATTTTTCAAGAAATTTTAGAGGATATGAAAATAAATGTGATAATGGATATTTATTTGAACAAAACATGTACCACAATGAATTTAGAGATGTCGACTTTAGAGATTTTGATGCAGATGTGAATGAAAGATCAAATTATGAATGTGAAAATGATTTACATGAAATGCAGATGAATGATTATGTACATACAAACAGATCTTTGACAGAAAACAATATCAGTGACAATGAAATTTTTGAAACAAGTTGTGATAAACATGATGAAGGAAGTTCACAACAGGACAATACTTTGGCTATTGCCAAAGCATTTAAGAAATGTGTTTTGAAGCCCTTTTCGGAGTCATTTGTTAAATTAAAAAGAAATTATAAAATTAAGAAAGACACGACAATTTTACTTGAACCTATCAATAGTAAAGAATTTTCTGCAAATAAAATTTTTGTCGCCAGAAGTATTCATAAAATTCCTGAAAATGACTTTTTGTATGCAAAAATTGCAAATCCATCAGAGAAGTGTGTTTACATAAACAAAGGTATGAAATTAGGAACTTTCGAAAACATCTATGAAGCTGATATTGACATAAATAATAGAATTGACATTGAGAACTGTATTGAAGAGAATGACACATTTGATGCATGGGGAGGAGATTTTGATTTGAAACATATGAACTATGCTCAGAAAACTTTACTTTTAAAATTACTAAATAAATATAAACATGTTTTTGCTAAGAATATGAAAGAATTGTCTGGATGTGACACCATACTGCATGAAATTAATTTAGAATCTAACATACCTGTTAGACAGAAACCATACAGAATACCACATAATTTACAGAAAGAACTTTCGCGCCAGGTGAACGAGTTGCTTGACGCCAAGATAATTCAGAGAAGTACATCACCTTATAACACACCTGTGTTATTTGTGAAGAAACCTGATGGAAGTTACCGTTTAGTAGCGGATTTCCGAAAGTTAAATAAGATTACAATAGTAGAAAATTTTCCGATTCCGAATATATCGGAACTCATCGATAACTTATCTGGAGCCTTGTATTTTTCGACCCTTGATTTAACCAGTGGATTTTATCAATTGTGTTTACATCCTGATGATTATCAGAAAACTTCTTTTTCAACACCTGACGGACACTTTGAATGGACCAGAACTCCATTTGGTCTTAAGAATGCGCCCGCATCCTTTCAGAGATTGATGTCTCTGGTGCTGGCTGGCATATCTGGAATTTACATTGACGACATCATTGTTGCTTCAAGAACATTCGAAGAACATTTGAAAAAATTAGAAGAAATTTTTGTAAGATTAAGTAAACATGGTCTAAAATTAAAACCAAGCAAATGCCACTTTTTCAGAAAAACAATTAAGTATCTTGGATTTTTAGTATCAAAAGGAAAAGTACAACCTGATACTCATAACTTGGAAGTTGTAGAAAAATTTAAAATTCCTAAATCAATTAAGAATGTGAGACAATTTCTTGGACTCACTGGATTCTATAGAAAATTCATAAAAGACTATGCAGAACTTACCCTTCCATTAACAGATTTATTGAAGACTAAGAATAATGAAAGTAAAAAGAAATTTATTTGGACAAATGAAGCTCAAAAATCTTTTGAAATTTTGAAAGGAAAACTTTTGTCAAAACCAATTTTGACCCTTCCAGATTTTAGAAAACCATTTATTTTACACACTGATGCTTCAAATCACTCTTTAGGTTGCTATTTGTCCCAAGAAGATGAAAATAAAATTTTGCATCCAATATCTTATGCAAGCAGGAAATTGAATGAAGCTGAATGTAAATACAGTGTTGTCGAAAGAGAAGCATTAGCCGTTGTATGGGCTACTAACTATTATAAACACTATTTAATTGGAAAACCTTTCACAATTTTTTGTGACCAAATCTCTCTGTCCTTTGTATTTAAATTAAAAGATCCTACATCTAGAGTAGCAAGATGGATTGCATCTCTATCACAATTTGATTATCAAATAGTACATAAACCAGGTAAAGCAAATTTAGTTGCTGATTATCTTTCAAGAAATGTAGATGAATGTACAAATACTATTGAGAATATCCCAGGAAGATTTGTGTCACAATATAAAGTGATAAATCAAAATGTTAATCAAAATTTTCCAAGTGTAAATCAAAATTCTCAAAGTTCTAGAAATATAAACAATGCCAATAGTAGCAATATAAGAGAATCAGAAGTCAATTTGAATCCAGCCAATACAAATGAAATAAATGAAATTTGTGCTGTTGATAGTAATGAAAGTGAAATGCAAAATGAAAATAACATACAAAGTGGTCAATTGGAACAAACATTTACTTGTCCTACTTTACTCATAAGAATTAAGAATGCTCAAATATCTGACCCAAGATGCAATAAAATTATAGATCTCTTAGATAAGAATATAAAACCTTACCCACAAACTTTAGTATTTTTTAGAAAGGATGATATCTTATGGTGTACACATAGGTACCCTAAACGTAGACACCAAGAACAAGAAAGAGTTGTTGTTCCACAGGAACTTGTGTCTGAAATTTTATGGTTACATCATGATTGTCCTACTTACGCACATTGTGGATTTAGAAGAACTTTAGCTTCTGTGAGTAGAAAATACTTTTGGCAGGGAATGTATTCCTAAACCCAAAATTATGTGTCATCATGCGAAATTTGTGTGGTAAATCGTGGTTTTAGAAATAATAAAGCACCCATTCAAAAATTTTCTAAATCTTCATATCCATTTGAGCGAATCGCCATGGATTGTGTCGGACCATTACCTATATCAAGATCTGGAAATAAATTTATTCTTGTGATAACTGACTATTTTACTCGATGGCCTGAAGCATATCCCTTAGCTTCAATTAAAACTGAAGACATTTTAAATTGCTTAGAGCACTATATGGCTCAGCATGGCATACCTAAATACATCGTCTCAGATCAAGGGACGAATTTTGTTTCTAGAACAGCAAGATGCTTTTATAAGAAATTGGGAATAATAAAGAATACTACTACTGCCTATATGCCTTCAGTAGACGGATGTGTTGAAAGATTAAATGGTACTTTGGTCAGATCCTTGAAAAATATTGCATATAACGATAAAGATAATTGGGATAAGTTGATTCATTTTGCTTTATTAGCGCATAGAAATGCCATACATGCTTCTACGGGTGAATCACCTGCTTATTTACTCTATAGTAGAGATTTAACAGTTCCAAATACCTTGATTGCTGGATTTAAACCTCCGACATATGAATCAACATATGATTATGGTGAGGATTTGAGATTCCGACTTAAAAGAACATATGATGTAGTAAAAAGTAACTTGGAAAAAGCTGAAAATTCACAAATTTTACAACAACATAAGAAAGCGAAGATACCCAATATAAAAGTTGGTGATTTAGTGTATCTTTACACTCCCTTTTTGCCTCATGGTCAGTCAAGAAAACTGAGGTCATTTAATAGAGGTCCTTTTAAAGTGATAAAACAAACTTCTGCGGTAAACTTTTTAATCAGACATGTGATGAATCCCAAAAATGAACAACTGGTTCACGTGAACAGACTGACTCTTTTACCTCCAAGAAGAGAGGAATTGCAAAAATTTTCAAAACAAACTACTGAAAGTCAAAAACTGAACTCTAAGTCAAATAAACTTACTCCTGTGATCACCGCTGAGAAAGACTCTGTGAAACTAAAATCTTGTTTATCAAAAACTGCAGAAAAATCTCAAAACAAAAAGACTGTGAAAAGAGTAAGATTTAATTTGCCAAATAAAAGGGTAAATGAAAATGCTGTTCATACTAGATCAAACTTTCATGCAAATAAAAGTCAACATTTCACACCTAGAAATAATTCAAATAACTTTGATAATAGAGGAAATGGAAGAATCATTTACAACAATAACTACAGAAATAGTTATACACCACACCAAAATCATAATTATATGACAAACAGAAACACACGTACACCTTATAATCTTAGATCTTATCAAAGATTTTCACAATATTAAATTTTGGTTGAGTTCACAATTTTTCAGAAATTAAATTTTGCAAGAAAAATCTCATTTTAAATTAAAGTTGATACTTAAGTTTTTGTATTTCAATATTGTCTTTTAAAATAGAATTTATGAAAAAATTGTTGTGATTTAAAATTTTATTGGAAATCTTGCATTTAAGTTAAAAAGTAAATAGAAAAAAATAATTAAGTAATTTTGTGAATCATAAGTTATGAATGTTTATATTGTAATTTAAAAAAATAAGTAAATTTTGTTAATTGACTCTCCTTGGACTTTAAAATTTTTCGAGAGTCCTGTTTTGATCGACTTTGATTATTTTGTTGTGTTTTATTGTGAAAAAAAAAATCTTGATTATTTATTTAAGTTCATGAAATAATTGAAATGGTGTTGGTATTTGAATTGTTCCCCTAACTAAAAGGAGGAAATTTTTGAAATTTTGAAAAAGTAAATGATTTTGTTAAAATAAAATTGAAATTAATATAAAGTTAATATAAAGTAATTGAAGTAATTTAAGTAATTTGAAATTGAAAATGGAAAGTTTTGATTTTGAGAATTTTTGAAATTTAATGAAATTTTTTTGAAGATCAAAAGTAAATGATCTCTTTTGAAAAATGTTTTTGAAACTTTGTTGCTGAGAGAGGTGAAAATTTTTGGCTGATGTGTTGTTGAAATTTGTTTTCTTGAAATTCCATTTCACATTGTTGTTTTTTTTTGACCAGCAGTTTTCAAACATCTACACAAATTTCAGTGAGTCATCATATTTTTATGCTGCAAACCTTTTTCCTAGAAGCTGGCTAGTGGACACAAACATGAACAAATTTACATGGATCACAGATGAAGAAGCAGCTTGACAAATTAAAAGCCCCGGTGCTTTGTGGCAGGACTGGAGTCCTGGACGACAACTTGCTCCGAGCCTACCTAGGAGGGTTGTGATGGCCAGGTGGGAAACTGGTGAAGCTGTGAGGATGATGATGATGAAGAAGATGATGATGATGACGATGATGGGCTCGGCGCAAGCTGTCCAAAATTTTTGTGACGTCCGTGGCTTCTGAAGCGTGTCCTGGCGTCCTGTTTTGCTGCATTTGCATCCTGCACGCGAGTATTTTTTTTTCTTTTTTTACACCTCCCTTTTTTACTTCTTGGCAACTCGTTAGTACCCGTCGAGTTTGCTCTTTGGATGTGTTCCTGCTTTTACATAACTGACGTGAATTTCAAGAGAATTTTTCCTCTTTCTCTCTCTCAGTAGACAAATGTGTTTAAATGAAATTTTTTTCTTTTGTGACATGAAGTGGTCACTTGTTTGAAATAATTTCAGAGTGAAAGTTGTTCAAAGTAAAGTAAATTGAAATTTTAAGATAAATTGAATAATTTTAATGTAAATGAATAATTTAAAGTAATTTGAGAAGTTGAGTCAGAATAAGAAAATTCTGAATTGTTTTAATGACGAAAATAAGTTAAATTTAAGTTAATGTTAAATAAATGTTGAAAAATTGAAATTGAAAAATTGAAATATTGAAAGTGACTTTGTTCTCAAAAAGTGAGACAATTTTTTGAATGAGTGAAGAATCTCATTACCTGAATATGACAAATTTAATTTGAAAATTGATTTTCAAAATATTTAATCTTTTGTTGAAAAATTAAGAATTGTCTTGTGTCACTTGTGTGTTTTGAAAGTGACAAGTGTTTGAATTTTGAAATTTTCTAATTGTTTATATTGTTTAAGTTTGTGAAATCATACCATATCATGAGAATCTCATTACCTGAATATGACAAATTTAATTTGAAAATTGATTTTCAAAATATTTAATCTTTTGTTGAAAAATTAAGAATTGTCTTGTGTCACTTGTGTGTTTTGAAAGTGACAAGTGTTTGAATTTTGAAATTTTCTAATTGTTTATATTGTTTAAGTTTGTGAAATCATACCATATCATGTTTTGTTTCACAGCACCTGGTTGATCTCAATGTGGTTGATTGAGATATTGTGTTGTCAGGCAAAGTGCTTGACAAGTTTTTTTTTCTGAATGTATTTAAATGTGAATTTTTGTAAAGGTTCCTTTAAGATGTGGTGACGCCTTGTCATCCTTTTGGTTTTTTTTTGGTCTTTACCTGTGGTGATGAATGGCTTGGCCAGTCATTCAGATCTACAGTGTTGTTGCTTTTGAGAAGGGTGAACGATCGCACTTTTCTCGCCCAAAATTTTGTTTTAAATTATTTTACACTTACAGGTTCCTAAGACTCTTTGTAAATTTTTGTGTTTTTGTGTTTTTGAGTGAGAGAAAAATTTTCCTCACTGTGTTCGGAAAATTTTTGCCTCCCAGGAGAGGAGAGCTGTCATGTCGCATTTATGCGCCATGAGCCTTTTTGTATTTTTCTGTGAGAGAAACATCCTTCTCTTCGTCCGTGCCTGTGCTGTGTTTTTCGTTAAGACTTGTTTGTATTGAAATCGCATTAAAAAGCGCATTTGGTCGAGAATTCGTGAGAATGTCTAGGATTTGCGTCTGGCTGGGATGCGTGACGTGTGATCGCCTGTTACTAGGAGAAGCGCGCCTATCCAATCAGGAAGAGGCGCGGCGGAGGAGAACTTTCTTGGAGTGGGCCCGAGCGACCCACAGTTTGCTCTCTTCGAGCTGGAGATTTCGACTATGAGAGTCGCATGAAGAATTTGTCTAAGGTTTTAGACAAAGGAGTTTTGGCCGAAATGGCTAAACTGGCGGAGATGGGCATTTGGTTCTAAAGGAAACCGCCCCTGCTTTCTGGAGATGTTTGAAGAAGAACCTGGAAGCCTTCAATAATTATTCTGTACAATTTTCTAAAATCTATTTTTTTTATTCCAGGAAATTCTGTCATCGCATTCCGGGTTTGGAATAGTACTTTTATCGGAGGTCGGCGTTCTCGCAATACTTAGATGAAGTCCTGTGTTCTAAATTTTTTGGACTATTCCTCGTCAATCCATTTTGAGAACTTTTTGCTTCAGCCTTAAACTGTGCTCATCTGATGAGAATCAGTTCTCCAAATTTGTAATTTAAGAGACCAGGTAACCTTTCCTTTTTCCGGAATCAGTGATTCCGAAGCAGCACTGGCATAATGAGAACTAATTTCTATAAATATAAGTGGCTCATGATTAAAATACATTTATGGTTAATTTAGATTCACGATTAAATCATATGATTATTGTAAATTAATTATTGTTTGATATATAAATTTGAACAGAGCATAAAAGTGTGATTGCTCTTTTATTGAAGTGAAGCTCTGATTATCATTGGTTAAATTGAAAGATAATTATATATATATATATGTTGGCTTTGAAATTCTTAAAATAAATATTAATTTGTGTGATAAATGAGCCTGGTTATTTGTGGTTGACCTCTTACTTTACTCACTGTACATCATTTAGGATTTAATTCTCCTAAACTGGGAAACTCCTTAAAAATTGAACCTGGTGTTTTTATTGGTAATGTTGACAAAATTAAATATGGTAATTATAGTTCTTTTTGGCAAATTGGGTTTACGATCACGTCCTTGTGTGTAGTGGAGTCAGTAGGTGCTGTGTGGTACTGATTTCGCTACCACACAAGTGATGTGTACACTTCATTTCAGTGGTATGTTTCACAGTGGTGAGTACATTTAATTTCAGTGATAAGTTTCACAATGGTGCGTACATTTCATTTCAGTGGTATATTTCACAGTGGTGCGTACATTTCATTTCAGTGGTGTGTTCCACAGTGGTGTGTTTCACAGTGGTGTGTACATTGACGGAGCAATTAAACATTTTATACTCTTTTGTACACTACAATAATGCAAATTTTCGTAAAAACAGGAAGTGATACCTTGAGAACAAGAAAAGAAAATCCTTAGTGAACCCTCCATTCCAATCCCCTCCAACATGCAATGCTAAATCTGTAACAGTCATCATATAAGCCCTATCTATAGCCAACCCTGAGATATAGATGTTACAAAGGAAATGTACATGTTTTAATCGGAACTGACATCTCTAGAACCGCAAGCAGACATGCTTATTAAGACCTCACACCCCATAGAATTGAATGATAAATCAGTATCAATCATCATCTGAATTCTTTTGAAAACGAATTCGAAAAAAAAAAGATGTTTCAAGAATATTTTTGAATAGAAAGTAGTAAAGAATCGTAATTTGAAATATTTACTAAATCCTCTTATTCCCTTAGAAACGTAATGCTAAATTCATATCAGTCGTCACATAAGCTGTATCTATAGCCAATTCTAAGAAGTACATGTTTCACGTAAACTAAAGATTTTTGAACCGGAATTGATAAAATATCGTAAGTGGAAATTCTTAGTACATCCCGTACACCCTCTAGAATTTGATGTTGAACCCATGTTAGTTTATCATCTCAGTTAGGGGATTTTTAAACTAGAGGTTAAGATCCTTAGTGAAACCTCAAACCCTATTATAATTTGATGATGAATCCAGTTTAGTTGTCACCTATTCCATTGCCAATCCTATAAAATAGATGCTTCAAAAAAAATTTTAATTTTTGAATTGAAAGTAACATTTCCAGAACTGGAACTGAAAATCCTTAGTAAGTCATCTAACCCTTCCATACTGTAATGCTGAATCCATATCAGTCATTATCCAGGCTATAGCCCAATCTATAGCGACTCCTTTTAAATATCCATAGTCAATCCTGAGAAATAGATGTTTCAAGAAAATTGAAGCAGATGTGAAATAGGAAGAAGTGAACCAAGAACCTCGTAACAAGTGGCAATTTCCACTTTCAGAATTTTCTTTCAGAATTTTATCCATGTCAGTTATCATCTGAAGCACTATTTATAGCCATTCTTGAAAAATATATGTTTCAATTAAGATAAAACAATTTAACTAGAAATGGTAATAGAATAAAAAGTGAAAGTTCTTAGTGAAGTCCCCTTGTAATTTCTTTGAAATTTGATGCTGAATCTATATTTGTTATCATCTAAGCTCTATCTATAGCAGATCTTAAGAAATTAATGTTTAAAAGCTTTAGTAAAAACATAGATGGAAAATTTTATTGCCACCAATAAATTAACATATAAGATTTTCCAATCATTTTAATCCATTACAGTTATGAGACAGATGATTCAACTGCCTTCAAACAAATCAATTCCGTCATTCAATGATGCTTTTAAACACACCTTCCATTATATTCACCGATTGCTTCTATGGGACCGCTCTTAAAGTGAGGACCGCACTTTCATTTCTGGTAACAGTATCCATGGACCAGATTTGAGTTTTTTATGCTCTCATCAGCATAGACTAGCCAATAATTTGTAAAGATCTTACTGTTTCAGAAGGGAATTGAACCATGGAGCTTTGCAGGCCAGTCGATGCTCTAACCATTGAGCTAATAGGACAAAGTTGCAAGTTCTGGTCGAGGTAGACCCTACGGTCTTCTCTCTCCGGAAGACTGTTGGGTCCACTTTGACCCTACAGTTCTAGCAGCAGATCGTCACCTACAGTCCTAGCAGCAGATCGTCACCAACAGTCCCAATAGCATATCGTCACCAATAGACCCAGCAGCATATCGTCACCAATAGTCCCAGCAGCAGACCGTTACCTACAGATCCAGCAACAGATTATCACTTACAGTCCCCGAAGCAGATCGTCACCTGCAGTCCCAGCAGCAGAGCGTCACCTACAGTCCCAGCAGCATATCGTCATCTGCAGTCCCAACAGCAGATCGTCATCTGCATCAACAGCAGATCGTTACCTACAGTCCCAGCATCAGATCGTTGCCTACAGTCCCAGCAACAGATCGAAGTACAACTGTCGATCTAAATGGCTACCTCCATATTATCTCATTTTATTTATCCAAGCTAGTATTATGTGTGGTTGTGAAGTTGCACTGGCGCTATAATTTACAGTGTCCACTGAAAATTCGTGTATTTTTCCAACCCCTATTAAAAGTGCATGCACTTGCCTCATTAAGTTGTTCGGGTGCAATTATAAAGGTCCCATTGTTCCAGACGAGATCGAACGACATCTTCTAAGTGGACAGCCGGTGCTCTATTTTTGAGCTACTGGGACCTAGTCGAAGTTTATTCTATAACATGTAATGTCTTAAAAAAAACTAAATGCCATAATTTTCCAAAACGCCATGAATACCTACAATTTCCGTCGTACAACATAGCCGGTTTCATCTTTCCTAAAGTTTAAGCTCATGCGGCATGACGTTGAAATGGCCAAATTTATACTCAAAGAACCTTCCCAGCTGACGAATGTAACAAAATCGCGAAACCGGTTCATGTATGCAACTATCTTCAATGAGAGCACGCATTTCTTTTGGGTACAGTATCTGTAGGCTGTTTCTGTGAGTACGAAATTGTCTGATGCAGTCTCGTGATGGAACAAAGCCAGTTTTCTTACTTTCATCCCAGATATTGCAGTCTCATACTGACAAGCATATAAAACGTTCGAAACCAGTCATACCATGTCGTTAATTGCAATGATAGCGCGATCCGAAGCATTTGTAATTTACTTTTCCTTCTTATACGATCATCTTTAGGTGTCCATGTAAGGTAACCGTCACCACTTTATCCGCCATCATGAATAAAATGGAGTATAGACATATTGATATCCCCGTAATAAGCTAATAAAGCGTTACCTCTTTTATATTTTTTATCCTATGCCAGTAAATGAAGGTAACATTGAAGATAACAGTATCCATTGACCGGTTGGATCGCACCATCCCCATCGCACTTGTTATGCGCTCATCAGCATGGGATACATTTTAACTGCAATGGCAGCAAGGAAACTCCTTATTTGCCGAAATGTTCGGAATTTCTATAGAAACTGACAAACTCAGTCCATCCACGTAGTTGGCATGAAAAGACGGCATAAGTCGAGCTTAATAAAAGCGAAACCGGTCCATGGATAAAGTTATCTGCAATAGGAGTGTTTGCCTTATTTTGTGGAAACCTCCTTTCTGGCGAGGTCTTGTTTTTTGTGATTTAGTACTTCAGATGTTTGTCTTTTATAATTACATTAGAATCACAGCAAATTTAGAACCCAAAATTGTTCAAATTTTAAAATGTTCTTCATTATTTCCAATGAAAAATAATAATAATTCTCGGACGAATGTATATAGTACATAGAGAAACTGCGATATTGAACTCTTGGATGGTAATGATATCAGCATGAATGGATGGTAATGATATCAAAATGAATGGATGGTAATGATATTAAAATATTTTATATTGACACTGAGAAGTCAAATGTGCCCAATTAATAGATATTACTAAATTGTGTCCAACTTAAAAAAAATGAAATGTTTACGAAATATTTAAAAAAAATAACTTGGGTAAGAAATCTTTACGATTTCTTTTGGTAATGAAACTAAATACTAAAAATAATATTGTATAAGAAAATTAAGTGACGATTCTTTATAATTATTAACAAATTATTTTAAAAGAAAACTGAGTGGGAAACTAATACCCTAATCATATATTAAGTTTGACCCGACTACTTAATTGCGGAATTTTTATAGAAAAATAATGCATCCCGCCTCGCAACTATTCTTTATAATGCCAACACTATTAATAGAGATAAAAAGAAAACGTTACTAAAAAAAATCCGGGATGTATCATAAATTGCCAAGGTATCGATGTATCTTATACTTAATTTTTTCTTTAACATTGAAATAAAGAAAACAAGATAAAACAGGTGTTTTAGCAGTGCAAATATTATACATTGCATTTGCTTGTTCAGGAAGAAGGTGGCGGATTAAAGAGACTTAATTGATTTATTACTTTCCTTATATACATAATGTATAAGGAAAGTATTGTGACGGGGTCGAAAATTCGAATTCGAGTTTTCGACGGGAGAGCACGTTTCAAGCATCCCTGATCACGAATCAAACATTTTTGAAGTGATGTCTCTCTCTCTCTGTGTGTGTGTGTGTGAAAGTATGTGCGTGTGTGTGTGTGTGTGAAAGTATGTTTGTGTGTGTGTGGAGACGATAACTGACGAACGAATGGACCAATTCGAACCAAATGTGGTACAAAAATCACAATCCATAAACACTGGAAGCCTATTGTCTTTATACGCAATACAATCTTCAGAACCCCCCTAAATTTTCGAATGAAATTTTGAAAAAATCGTCAAAAAATCAAAACCACTAATAAAGTTACGCAAATAGACATTTCTTATGTAATTTTTCATTAGAAAACGATTGACATAAATTTTAGAACGCTAACATGAATCGTTCTCCAGATATCGCACATTTTTCAAAAAAATTATCTAAAAGTCATAAAAATAGAAAAAAAAATATATTTCCTGTTGAGAAACATGTTCACTTTTCATATGTAATATCATGCGATAAATTGGGTGACATCATTCTCGCGGATCTAGTTTGTTCCATTCATGAAAAAGGACACTTTGAGTAATACTTTTGTATTTGAACGCCAATAGTCATTTATCTGCTGTAAGAATAACTTATTTCTTCGGCCATAAGGCTTGGCGAGATTTCGGCGACGAAATTGGCGGGACTTTTTGAAATGTTGCCAAATTAACGAAAATCTCGCCAAATGGATAAAAATGACGCTAAATCAATGAAAATGGCGACTAATTGTCGAAAATTCAATATCTTGAAAAGAATATTAGTATCTACTCTAAGAAAAACCTATTTTTTTACTGTAAAAGTACATTCATTACATTATATAAGGGAAGTCATGTGTTGCTCACATCAGATTTTTTTTCATTATATTCTGAATGAGAAGCTCCGCTCGACTTTTTCATACATTTCTATTCCATATTGGTAACCTCCTTGTATCATAATCTGGATTTTAATGAATATTTTTATTAGATTGCCAGTGCCAATTGGGCTTTTAAAATTTTTCCTGAACATCTTTTAAATATTAAGATAGTAAAAAGATATGTTTCGGCCATAAAATTTAGCCTGTTTGGCCAATTTGTTCTAACATAATGTATTATATTTCTATTACAACCGTATGCTATTACATCCGTATTTACATCCATATTTACATCTGTAGTATAGTTAAATCTCTCATTCTCCAACGTAGAAAATTATATCATTATAATTGTTCCGGTAGTACCATTGAACCTGAGTATCATTGCTCCTCTATCGGATATAGCAGTATAAGAATTACAGAAAATATGCTTTCAAATATAGAATTTACACTTCTCTAGTAACAAATTTATTTTACAAATTTTCAATTATTGGTGGAAATTAAATTTGCCATCAATGTTTTTACAGTTTTTCTAAACATCTATTTCTCAGAATCTAATAAAGATAGAGATTAATGGCTGACATGAAATCAGCATCAAATTAGAGAGGATATAGAAAAGGGGTCACTAAAGATTTCCCCTTTCGATTCTTCATCCATTTCTGATTGAAAAAATATCACTTTTCGTTAAATATATATTTTTCAAAATCTATAAAAAAAAAGATTAGAGGATAACTGATATAAATCTGGAATCAAATTCTGAAAGATATGGGGTAGATCATTAAGAATTTCTACGTTGATTTCATTTTCCACTTCCAATTTAAATTTAATTTTTAAAACATCTATTACTTAGGATTGGCCATAGACTGAACTTAGATAACGACTGATATGCAATCAGCATTAAATTCAGGGGACATGGGATGAATCACTAAAGTTTACCCCTTCCATGTCTGGAAGGGTCTTTTTAGGATCGGCTATAGCGAGAGCTCAGGTGATAACTAGCACCTTAACTCCAGCATCAAATTTCAGAGGAGGAGGGATATTCACTGAGATTTTTCACATTCGATTCTTTTTCCACTTACAGTTAAAAAAGTTTCTTTAAATCGTTATTTTTCAGGATGGGCTGCAGATAGATCTAAGAGGATGACTAATATCAATTCAGCATCAAATTCAAATTTGGTGGGGATTTACTAAGGATTTCTTTTTGAAACATGTATTTCTCGGAAGCGGCTATAGATATAGCCCATGTAATTTTTGATATAGATTTTTCTGAGGTGTTTGGAGAATTCACTAAGGATTTAAACTTTCGGATAAAGAAGCTTCCATAAAATAATTTTTATAATCAGTTATAGATAGAGTTCAGATGGTGACTTAAATGGATTCATCAATCAATTTTAGTGGAATTAGGGATATCACTAAAGATTTCAACTTCCGGTTCTAGAGATCTCAGTTCCGATTAAAAAACATTTTTCATTTTCCTTGCAACATCTATTTCTCACAAGGAAACGTTCCAAAGCTAAACACATAGAATTCGACCAAAATTTGCCAGGTGTTAGAAGAAGTTTTAGAAAATCCATATTCTGAAAATTAGCTGCTGAATTGCATTAGGAGAGGAGTAAAATAATGTTGAAAATTGGGTCTGGGGTTGCCAAAACCGTACATTTAGCATCAATTGGCGACTTTGCATTCTTGTAAATTGACAAACACATGTAATGTGTTTATACTGTCAAAACGCATTTTATGCTGTAGTTAGAGGTGTTAATACTTGAAAAATAGCTTCTTAAATAACTACCACTTGAAAAACAGAAAATGCAGATTACGTGCATCAGTACTATGGTATATCTATATATATCAAGAAGAAAATTATGTATGTATGATCCACCATAACTGGAAAACGGCTGAACCGAATTTCATGAAATTTGTCTTGGTAGTCTTGAAATCACCCCACAAAAAACATAGGCCATGTTTCGAGAAATACAACACAAAAATTCAGAATTCATTTATTGAGAAAATGTCGGCTGAGCGGTAAAGACAAACTTTTCCTGGTGCTCTCTCGGCTGCAGGTTGTTGGTTAGAGTCCCATCTGCGGGCATGGATGTTATATTCTTAGGCGTAGTGTGTTCCGCCCCCACTGGTGCGCCGGGGTAACGTCATATGATGGCTAAATGGTTCACAATACTGCAGATTCATTGGCGAATGACCATTGCAGCAGGTGCAATTGCCAGAAATTAAAAAACAAATGAGAAAATAATATAACGGTCGGAGCAACGCAGTCGAGCGAATGCATCTCAGAGTTACATCAGAACACAGATGTAACTCTGAAAAGAAAACATTTTCTTAGGATAGAAAACATCTTAAACGATGTTTCATTGCAGAACGTGGCCATATCAGCAGATACTATAGAGTTCAAAGTTATCTATTTCAAAGTTATCTATAGTCAGAAGAGTTGGAAACATTTCGGGTACTTGTATCTGGCAGATACACACGAGACAGACGGAGTATTAAGACATTCTAAAAAAGACATTTCAATACATTTTATACTCTATGCCATTTCAGAATACTCAAGTACTTATAGAAGAATGATAAAAATCTACTGATATTATTTGAGTTACACATGCTTCTGTTTCAAAATTAATTTAAGCACTAAAATTTATAATTATAAGTGATAAAAAAATAGTGGAATTTTATTTTTAACAGTTTTTTTTTACACAATGATTTTTCATTCAACATAAAAGTTGTATCGTGTATCCTGATTTAATTTTTAATTAACATATTTTAAATTACAAATTTTCTATTAAAAAAAATTACAGAAACATTAAAATCACACTGATATTTTAGATAAAAATTTAAATTTATATTCTAATACTTTTATAACATACTTATACAGAAAAAAAAGCTTCATTTTAATTATCGTCTAATATAGTATTAAGATGTTGCTTATACAGACTTCAATACTGAAAAATAGATTATTTCCCATTGCATATTGAAAAAAAAAAATGTTAAAATGTATACGAACAAAATATTTTCTTTTTTACATTTGAAATTCTTTAGAACGTATACCGTAACTTATTATAAAGGGATTTAATGATTAGCCAGGTAATTAATTTAACTATTTTATTTAGAAGAAAAAATGTATTCCCTTAAGCTACGGTTCTTTTTTTCCGGCAACACTATTAAAATAAATAAAAGGACAACACGACTGAAATTGATCTTGAACGTGCCATAAATAGCCGGAAACAATAGTATAACAAATGGTTTTGGGCAAATTTATTAAAATAAAACAATGTGGTGTCGGCAGCAAATATTCTTCCCTAGTGACTGAATGCAGTTTTTCTCTTAGCTATTTAAATACATCGAAATGGGATATATATTTTTATCATAAAGTATATGAAACGAATAATCATTTAAATTGTTTTCAGTTTGCTGTTTAAGACTACTGTTTTAAACTAAGACCGGCCAAATTTTTAATAGGCTAAAAATAGTTAAAAATGTATCTGAGGAATGATTTATTCTAACGTATTTCAATTGACTTAATTAGTTTTGCTCTTTAAAAAATTACGCGTAAAATATTATTTTATTTAATGTAGATCAGTTATTTTTAAACCGGGAGAGGAGGGGGGGGGCAGAAAATTTGATTACATACATATTTTGCAAGTTACTTCTCTTGTAGATTTTAAATATTAGTGTATTGTGATATATACATTTTTGTTATTTTTTGTGCAAAGATTCACTAAAAGTAGGTTTTTAATTTTTATTTTAAAAGATGTATGAAAATGCTAAAATATAAATCTGTTAGTAATCAATATTATGCGTATTTAATTTAAGTTAAATATTATATTTGTCAGTACTGTTATACATTGTTATTACATTTGTTAATAATACTATATTTGTTAGTACTGCTTTCTAGAAAATGAAGGCTTTTTTTGGGAGTGAGGGGGAGTCATCTGTTACAGCCACGGTTCGGTGGGTCCTCTGTAATTGCTAAGTAAGGAAGGGGGTAATGAGACCGCAAAGTTTAAGAACCACTGATGTAGATATGTTTTATGATATTTTTTTGTTCACTTTTTGCGTGTCGTTTCTATTTTCACCATTCTTTCAATTTTCACCATAATCTATAAAAACATCCAATTGAAACATTGCCCGATAAAATTCCTTAAACAATTTGTGAGGTACAGTCGATAAAATTGTTTGCAAAAACCGATAAGCGAATACATATATGTTACTCTACATCTATTTCACTCATGTTCAAGGGTAAACAAAACTATAAACTTAATCGAAACACAAATTCGGGTTTAAAAGTTTGGTATATTTTTCCTTCATAGCTATTGTACCACCTGCCTTTGACTATTATCCCAGTCGCTTTCTGAAAAAGCTCCGAGGTGTCTTCGTAAGCCCCGCTTCAACTAACAGCATAGTTGCCCAACTCCATACGCATGCGCTGTATAGGTTCTCATATCTAACATAAGATACCCGTTCAAAATGAAGACACTAGGGGACAAGAATGCTAATATCAACCATTTTTGGTTACGAAGTATACCTGAAGTCACGGGTATACAAAGATCACCTAACGTCTTTGGCAGTGTTGGAAAGATTATCCGATTGTATCTTTCCATGATACCCACATGATTGCTGTCCTAATGCAGCTTCTAACTTCATAACTCTTCTTCAGGCAGTGATCAATAATGATACATTAAACAATCATCATCATACGGCGCTTTGTGTTCTGTTATAAAGCCCCATCTTGGTCGCCACCTTCGTTCCAGTATGATATCCAGCTCACCTAACACTTTCAATATTCTAATGTAACTCTCTGCTTAATAAATTTGTGACACTTGCTTTAAAGTGTTAACTGCAGGAATATTTTTCATGTGACTTTGGAGTTGTAGGTATGCTTAGCATTGAAATTTTTGGATTTATTTTCCAAATTCCAGTGGCTTTCACAAAAATCTACATTATAGCCTAAACGACTTATCGAAAGCTCAATAGACAGTTTAAGCGCCATTTCAAAATGAAGTAAACATGTAGAAATGGAGGCAGACGTTAATACTGGTTGTAAATGAGGATAAAACTTTATAATAAATATTTACATCGACCCTGTTCGCGCACTCCATGGCTAATGGAGGGCACCCATAGAGTAAAGGTAAAAATACGTTGCAGCATTTAGAACGTAAAACCATTTAGACAGTCCGATAGTTTGAATAAACTCGCAAATAAAATATTTTTTTCCAAAACCCTTCCACACACAGCAGTTATTGCAAACTGCCACTGAAAGAAAAGACGAATGCCCCTCCCTCCTCCCTGTTTTTGAAGTCCTCCTAGAAACTAATATTCAGTTGAGGACTGATTATCAAATGCTTTTGTTACGTTAGACTGCATTCAGGATTCCGACAAATGAGTGCACAATATTGACTGAGCTGAGTTGTTTTTATCGCAAGAACCGAGTCATAATGTTTTCTTTTGAATCTGTTTACCAAATTCCTTAACTGAAGTACTGGGAAAATTAATCACAGCCTTGATTCAAAATTATTAATTCCACATATAGTGAAAGGAACATTTCAGAACGAATGTGCAGTTTTAAATACATTTTTTACATAAATATTATTGAATATACTGATTTGACGTTATATTTGTTTGGAATATTAAAACTGTATAAATGATGAGGACGAAAAATATGTTTTCCTTGTTAAGCATTTTAAGGGTGTAAGAAGTTACATTTTTGCAGGGAACATTTATTGTAACGTTGGTTTAAAAATTCACAAAACAATCAATCCAACAAATTTTATCACTTTAAAAGTGAAACAAATTTATTATTTAAAATTTAAATGCCAAGAAATTTTTGGAGAGAATATATGCCATATAGGTGGAAACAACAATGTAAAATAAACTTATAGTATAGAAACCGACACTATAGATCGAAACTGGTTTTCTCAAACGATTTTAGTGTACCATAACTTTTCATTTTCATAGTAAAACATTAAATATATAAAAGCAAAATAATAAAGTTATAAAAAATTTCTTTCACATACAAAAATTAAAAAATACTCTTATATCGTGTTGCATACTCGAAAATTGTTGAATGTTGGAATTTGACGGAAAGACTTTGACATCTTGAACACAATTAAAACAATGTCATTCTTTATCTCTGGTGGGGAAGCATAAAATAACTCATTTGACATATAATTAATTGTATGTCTACATAATTTATAAATAACTAAAACTGGATAGAAATTTTTTTCCTAATTTACAAAATTCTAACACAAATTATTCTAAATTATAGGTCTTCTTCATTTTTCTTTATGAAAAAAAAAATATAGTAGGTACATCTACAACACACTTTGCAACATTTGAGACTTATAGCATTTAAAGACATTCCAATAGTTAGCTTAATAGTAATTTTCAACTAAGAAATGTGAATAAAAATGTTAATTTTCTCCAAATTTTAAAATCAATTTCGAAATCTTCATTAACGTATTTTAAAGTCACTGCGAAGAAACACACACACACACACACAAAGAATGTTATATCAAAATTTAGTTGAAGTCTTCCAAAATCTAATATACTTGGCGAGGACTGACCACTAAATGTCGTTGTCCACGGACCTGCATTTAAGAATTCGATAAATAGTAGTGAATATCTCATACCTGGATAAAAAAAATTGTAAAACGAATCTAAATAATTTAACAAGAAAGATCAATCATGCTTAAAGCATTGATTGTGAAACACTTTCCAACTCCAATGCAATTTTATTTAAACATCTCTAAAATGCAATACATTCCTAAGTAATATTTTAAAACTTATCACAATACTACATTAATTTATTATATTTGAAACCTTAAACCTTCATCGAAAAAAATTAACTTCATTCAAATGACGGCATTAAAATATAAATTGCCTGGTTTAAACATCTCTAAAATACGATACAGTCCTCGGTAATATTTTTAAAACTATCATAATACTACGATAATTTATTATATTTGAAAACGTCATCGAAAACAACTGAAATTCATTCAAATGACGTCATAGAAAAAATAACACTCCTGGATCTCTCTATAAAAACAGCATTTCATTCATAACATTTTCCCATTCATCACAATACTATAAAAAATTTATTTTATTTAAAAATTATGACCATGAAACTACAAATTATTAAACTCTATGCTTAAAACTTCTTCGAAAAAAATCGTCCTTCTCTGTATAAAATCAATGAATATTTCATTCATATCAGCTATGCAGACTCCATGATCTAAATACTTTTGCGTTAAAAAAATACAGCAATTCTAATACAACTCATCCTACATATTTTGCTGTTTACATTTCACATAAGTGAAAAATAGGCTTCGTTATAGAAATAATCAAAGTTGGATGCTCATTTAAACTCAAATATATTGTCATTGCGTTGTTTCAGTATGTAGATGCACAGAATTTAAGCGAAAATAAAGAGGTTTTACGACGAATACAACACTCAATATGAATTAAAAAGAACTTTAAAAATGACGATTTTGAGACTAGATGGATGCCGTATTATATTTTGAAATTGGTCACGTGATCGTTCCATATCATGGTCACGTGATCGCTTCATATAAGAGGTGTAATTATTATTTTAATTTTTATTTAAAAAACTACTGAATATATTTTGCTGAAATTTTTTTTATATATTTTATGGAATAATTTAAATATTACCTAAAATTTTCGAAGAAATTTGTGAATTTTAAATCCGCTTAAAAAATGTTTGAAAAATTAGGTCCCATAGGATTCAATGTATTTCATTTTTTCAACCCGGGTTCAATCCAAAACTAATTGGGTGATATTATTTATTTATATTCCCATGGATCCAACAGACCGTCTGAACAACATACTAAAATTTCATTTTGATTAAGTCATTTTTACAGCAGTTATCGTGCTAACGGACAGACAGAATGAACAAAGTCATAAACGCTTTTCAACTTTGTTGTAAAGTGTTAAAAATGCAACTTTATAAAGTTAACAAATTAAATAAATGCAATAAATTCAATTTTTGAAATACATTTTAAAAAATCTTTTAAGCGAAGACAGCAAAGTGATTAAATTTCTTACTTTTGAGATGGAATCGAGTTGTTTTACCCTGTCTGTCCGTCTATCTTCTGTGCCTGACGATAACTATAATCAAAATTTAGCCAATTTTTTTATTAAATTTGGAAGGCCCGGATACGAAATCGGTCAAGGAAAAAAGGAACATGATCGGCCCTTTCAACTGTGGCTCAAAATGCATATTATCGATAAGAGAAAATAATAATTCAACGAGCCAAGCTCACCGGGATTTTTTCCGCTAGCCTTATCCGGACTAGTATTTCAATATATGTGGTGTGCATTAATGTTTTAAGGCCGAATTCATTGTTGAGGATTCCTGAATAAAATTGCTTACGCCGTAAACATTGGATATATTTTAAAAATAGCTTACATTTATGTTTTTTACAAGGGGGGTCGTTGCTCAGCATGATTAGGGATAAAAATTGCTCTAACTGTGCCCCATAATTGCCGTAAATTTTTTTATCGATGACTTTCTTAAAACTTAATGGAATTATTTAAAATATAAACAATAATGCTGATGAATGTGTTAAAGGCCAAATGCAATGTTTTATAGACCAGTGAGGCTGAGCATGTTTGAATAAAAACATTGCCCACTTTGCCTGTATGAATACTGTGCATTGCCTGCTGGTACCTCAACTAAAATTTAACCACATATTATGAAATTCGAATATGTGGTGTTAATTAACGTTTCATGGACTGAGTTCGATAAGGGTTGGATAAAAATCGTGCGGTCTGATCCCTCAGAGCTGCTATGCGTAATTCGATGATAACTTATCTAACATTACGACGCTATTTTGGAAAAATTTGCAAGTGGTTTATATTTTAATGTACAGTAGAACATCGTTGATGAAAATTATAGTATTCATATTTTACCTCACATGCTATGAGTTAATAAACGTGGTGCAAATAGACGTCCAAAATGAACTCCTAAAGATGCCATTAATTTTATGAAATTTGCAGATGCAGTGTGTAATTTGATCTTTATTAATGAGAGACAGTTAAAGCTTGTTGTAGTTTTACTTAAACTCTAATTGTTTGTCTACCTGTTAATCTCTCTTCTATGTCCATCCGTAATTTATCCTGTGAGGTCTAAATAACCTTTTTAATTGTTATTTCCCTCAGTTTCATTATAATTTGTTATTTATTCTAATGATCCTAACTGATTCTGTTATTTAGGCGAATCACGTGCGTTCCTACTTTTGGAATAGGTTCAGTTTCGGGAAGAAGGTGCTTGAGAGGAGTTCAAGTTCTAAGGGTGATTGAAGGAGTTCGAGTTCTAAGTGTTTTTCACGAGAGAATCTGTTCGGGCTGTGAGTCAAGAGTCGGCTTGGACGAGGTGTTTTCTATCTGGCGTGAATTCGTGAGATGATCGTCATTAAGTATGTTGTCGTGAAAAAGGCCAATGGTAAGCATAATAGCTTTAGGATCATATCCAGTAAAGTGTAAGTACCAGGTTAGTTAAGGGTAGTACAATATATAAGGTGTAATTTAGTCTGGACGTGTACAATAAGATGTATTGTCTAAATCATCCATTGATTTAAACAGCCAGATGCTGTCCTTATGTGAGATTTATAATAAAGATTAGTTTGATTCAATCCATTGCATTCCTGTGTTATTGATCTTGAACCGAAAGATCGAAATTTCAAAGTTTGAGTTAAATCACTATTGACCCATCACATATCCAAATAAAAAGTATCTTGCATATATAAAGTAGAATAGGGTAGTAAGAAGATATATGTTAAGAAATAACTTTACAATTTAAGCAGACATTTTTTCAAAATTTTCTTCTTTGCTTCGACCTAAACGGTCCAACTTACTCAAAGGTGTAAAGTACCTGTTTAGACAGCCGGGAAGTGCTACCTAATTTAGACGGAAACCCAGTGGAGGCGGCATCCACAGGGATCGTACCCTCAATCCCTATCACCAACCTCTCGGAAGGACTTACGGATCCACATATTTAACGTGCCCATACTCCGCGTGAACATGGGGACAGCTTGGGCAGAGCCGGAAAAGAAACTCGGGTCATCCAAGTGAAATCCCCGCGCGCTAACCACTAGGCAGAGAAATTTAAAATCTAGTATAGCCCAAACCCGTACTTTAGATACTTTAACAAAAATTATAACAGCAATCTACTGTGTGGAAAAATTTTGAATTATTTGTTTTAATTCCTTGAAAAGTACTTATCTATATAAATAAAAATGAAAATCTGTCTGTCTGTCTGTCTGTCTGTCTGTCTGTCTGTTTGTCCCGTCATCACGGGAGAACGGCTGAACCGAATTTGATGAAATTTTGTGGGTAGCCTAGAAATAGCCCCACTTAAAATTTAGTCTAAAGTTGGAATTTCTACATCCAGTGGTTCTCGAGATATTAGTAAAAAACGAAACTTTCGTTTGTCTCATCATCACGAGAGAACGGCTTAACCGAATTTAATGAAATTTTGTGGGTGGCCTTGAAATATCCCCCCATAAATTTTGCCCAAGTTTCGAGTTTCTAAGACTAGGGGTTGTCGAGATATTAATGAAAAACGGAACTTTTTTTATAGGAGTTCTACTCTCCAACTCCGTGGTTTATCCAAACGGAAAGGATAAAAATCGTTTGTTTAAAACGTCAAAGGGAATTAAAACTTTATTTTTGAGTTTGATGCAGGATTTTTGCATTAAATAGTCACTATCTGAAAGCATAAATTGTATGACACATGAATTTAAATGGAAAAATCTACCTCCATGTTTTATATTTCACACGCTTTTACTCAACGATTAGAAGTATAAAGAAATTAAAATGGTTATTTAATTTCGCATTTTATGAGGAAGATTCTATCTTATATAATGTTGCTCGACAAAGGAATGGAATTAAATGCGTTTGTTAATGATTATTATTATTTTTTCGATTTGAATAATAAATAAATGGATATTAAAATATATCTTATAAATGATCGGTTTGATTTTTTTAAATTATATTAATTGCGAACTGCATACATCACTTTCATGTATTTTAGCAAAGAGGTTTTAAGCTTATATATTGTGTTTAGCTAATAAACTTATATACTGTTTACCCAATAAATTCATTTATCCAATTGTTTAAACAGAAAAAGAGTAGAATCGGTATATCTTCTAATAATATTTTTGTGTTTTCATTTAGTATATACAAACTGGATCACGATATTTTATTCAGATCTGCGAATTTAGAGCTACGAATTCGGCTGAATATCGCTAACTTGGTAACTTTTCTTAAACTTTACCAAATTAGTGGAAATGTCTCCAAATTGATAAAAGTGACGCAAATCAATGAAATTAAATTTGTTTTGTTAAAAGTACTGAAATGGTGTTTCGTTAGCATTTGTCTGTCAGTCCAACCGCCCTACTTAGTAACCCATTTAGCGACTTTTTAAAATGTCACCAAATTGATAAAAATATTTATAAATCCATAAAAATATTTTGAAATTGATAAATTGCCCTAAATAAACGAAATTGTGTTTTTTTAGGGGATAATATTTTGATGATGGTTCGTCAATTTATCGCCAAGTGGGACTGTCAGTTCTACAGTCCCACTGGGCGATAAATTTGGCGATTTTTTAAAATGTCGCCAAACCTTCATTAGAGATATTCAGACGATATTTTGACCACCAATTTATTTGAAGCAAATCATAACATGTCGCTTAACAACGGATAGCGACATGTTATGATTTAATAACGGATAAATTTAACGTGTTTATGGGGAAGAAGATTTTTATTAAATCTTTTCCGATTTTAATGATGAAGATATGTATATAAAATAAATTTCATTGCCATCGTATTTTTGACTGGATAATATCAATTACGATCTTCATGTTTAAACATTATTATTATTGATGTTTTCGGGGATTATTGATTCAGAGATTATTGATATTTTCAATTTCTTATGGCATTGTTTTATTGCGGCAAAAATTGTTGAAACTCATATATTGTACGTTGTACGAGTAATCTTCTACAAATGCACGGGTATATCTTCTAATGTAAGAGAATATAAGTAGTACATGTATATTGGCATATATTGGAATCACGCCTTCCGGTGTGAAGATCACGGGGATTATTGATATTTTTAATTTATTAAGTAATCTGTTATATATTGGCAAACATTTTTCAAACTAAATATTATAATACGGGTAATCTTTTACTAACACTAGGACATATCTTCTAATCTAAGACATTATAAGTAGTACGGGTTTATCTTTCCATATAATTTTAGCACTTTCACTTGGGCACATATTGGAATTAATTACTGCCTACTGGTTTAAAGATTACGGATTTATTGATATTTTCAATGTATACATGTAATGTCATAATACAGGTTATATCTTCTAATATTCGCGTATATAAGTAGTACGGGTCCCATACAATACGCTATTATTTTGCATACATTGATTCAATTCCATACTTTTTATAAATTTGCTTGCAAAAAAGGCCAGGATATTTTATTCTTCAGATCTACCCGTGAAGATAATTTTGTATAGTGAGAACAGAGATCCTGAGGTTTCTTTTTAGGAGCATTGTATTAAATATTTTAACAGAATATTTTGATTAAGCATGTCATTTAGTATACTATAGGAATTTGCACATGATTATGAATTTTAAGTTTATTTATATTATATACTCCGTACGAAGAACGGGTATGCTGCTAGTTATTTATAAAAACGAAATCTTCCTTCCTTCATAGTGCTCCGTGGGAATGCCCAGTAGTTCAAATTAAATAAATAAAGCATATAAACGTAATTGATATACATGTAGAATATTTCACGAAAACTGTGTCTTTTAGTTACAGATACTAAATCCCATATACACTACATTACAATATTTGGGGCGAAGTCTATTATAGGCGATCAAAAAATCCGATGATAAGGTGCGTTGCAAAATTTGAAATAACATATGTTACCGCTAGAATGAAGAAGAATGGAAGTGCAGAAATCAGTTGTTCTACAGATTACCTAGGTAATGTGCAGATTAACTAGGGTGATCCGTTAAAGTGCCGAAAATTGTTTCATTTCTTAAATTACCTAGGTAATCTGAAAATTACCTGGATAATCTGCACATTACCTACTAGACACTCGTTAAAATGAAAATATATATTATATCTTCACTAAAGAGGTTTGCGAAGAACCTTTTCTTCATTTTACTCACCCATTCGGTGCTTGCTTGCATACTAGGAGCTAAATTTATCTGCTAATAATCACGACACAAATTCACGCACTAACAGGCAGAAACGAATTTGAAAACAGAATTAGCTATGCTACGCGATGGCAGCCGACGCAAATAATGAGAAATAAAAACAACCGGCAACGACAAGACGCTGGCGAAATCAAACTAAAAGTGGAGGAAGAGGATGAAGAAGTAGGGAAAGGAAATGAGAGAAACAAACTTTTGAACTTTAAAGATCCGGAAGCCGTTAATGTGCACAATACCTAGGTACCTAGGTAAAATGCGGAAAACTCTTGATTCCGCACGTTAACGGATCAAATCAGTTAATCTGCAGATTAGCTAGGTAATATGTACATTAACGGCTTTCGAGCTTTAGCGATAACATATACACAATCCAGCTGAGGCGTATCGGTGCGGATTGATTACTTTTTTTATGACTAATGAACATCAAATAATTGTTTAGTATACCAGCACGCAGAATACCAGGGATTTAAAGAAATTATTTAAATAATAATAAAACAGGAATTTTGAACTGTAAAAATAATTTCTTATTGTTACGACATATCCTCTGGAATCATGCCTGTACTCTCCGGAAACAAGAATGAGTCCAAATTTCTGGATAATTAACACTTTTATTTAAAGCACTAACAAGCGTAAATAGGAATAATATAGCTCTCCTACAGATCACTAAACAACAACAACAACAACAACAACAATAAGTGAGATGAAACATTTTACATATAAAGCATTATATAATGGCATAAACAACCCTTTTCTTATGAAGCATTATTTATCATAAGCTGCAAGAACAGTACTAAAGAGCGTATTTAAACCCGAAACAAAGTCCCTGAATTGGCTTGTACAGTCGTATATAAATAAAAATAAATAAAATAAAAAAATACAATAAAATAAAGACGAAACATCAGACCGCAATTGCACAATTTACACTGCAGAACAAAACGGAAGATATTGCTCGAAAGAATATCTTCCACAAATATCAATATTTAAAATTTGCTTAAGGAGACGTATTCAATGTTTTTGAGATACTAATCCCAAAATCTTCAAGGGAAACCCCCATTGATCATTATATACTCAGATGCTATAGAAAATTTCAAGCGAATCCAAAAAAATACCATTTTCAAGGGATTTTTCATCTACAGGGTGGTTATAAAAAAACTTCCCCGATATATGAACCCCTAGCGGCCTATCCGCTCAACCAATCGAAAGAAACTTTCAGATATTGTTATTTGAAGGTATGCGCTCGAGATTTTGATGATTTCAAACAATAGAGCTCTCATGGTTACGGTTACAGTGAAAAAATTTCGAAATTTTCGAATGGCAACTTACACTTTTTTTTTCCTGCGCAAATTGATCAGCGCATTGAAAAACCATAAATGGAGTTGGAACGATACACTATGACGAAAATTGGCGGCGTAAAACATTTGCAGAGAAGAGAATTGTAAAAGACCAATGACAGCACAGAGAGGAGGTGCATTAACGCACTTTGCATAATTCACAGGGATAGACAGTAGAAGCACCAATCACAGAACATCATGTTTAAAGCATTGCTTGTGGAAAACCCTTAATAAGCAGTGTGGGAATCCAGCGCGTCCAGATGTTGCAACTTGGAGACGAGCAACAGCTTGTTGACTTTGCGAATGTTTTCCTCATTAGATATGATGAAGATAGCAGGTGGCCGCTGCGGATATTATGGACGGATAAGGCACATTTCTCCTTAACTGGGAACGTAAACTCCAAGAACTGCGTTCCCTGGGCTGACGAAAATCCTCACGATGTGGCACCAGTGCCTTTACACAAAGCTAAAGTGACTGTGTGGTGCAGCATCGCAAGAACATTCGTTCTCGGTCCGTACTTCTTCGAAGAGGTCACTTCCAATGGTATGCAAACGTGCTCCATCACAGTTCCTCGGTATAAAACAATGTTGCAGAATTACGTAATTCTAGAATTGCAGCAGCGAAATGTCGTTAATGGCATTGTATGGATGCAAGATGGTGCTCCTCCACACGTCGCTACATGTGTTCCTCAAGTGCTGCAACAAAACCTTGGTGATAGAGTCATCTCCCGTAACTTTGCAGTTTCGTGGCCACCGCGATCTCCCGACCCCACTGCGATGGATTTCTGGTCTTGGGGTTATCTGAAATCTAAGGTGTACACGACAAATCCACGAGATTTGTCAGAATTGAAAGATGCCATAAAAAGTGAAGTAAGTTATACAGATTTCTCCTCCGATGTTACGTCCGTCATTGCTGTCAACAATCTCCCGCATGCAATGCGTTATCGTCTGCGAAGGTGGGCACGTTGAAAAATTGTAATTCCAATAAAAGTTTTTTTCTCTCTCCTCTCTTGTGTTGTCACTGGTCCTTTACAATGCTCTTCTTTGCAAATGTTTTACGCCGTCAATTTTCGTCATACGTGTATCGTTCCAACGCCATTTATGGTTTTTCAATGCGCTGATCAATTTTGCGTAGGAAAAAAGTGGGAGTTGCCATTCGAAAATTTCGAAATTTTTTCACTGTAACAATAACCGTGAGAGCTATATTATTTGAAATCATCACAATCTCGAGCGCATACCTTCCAATAACAATATCTGAAATTTCCTTTCGATTGGTTGAGCGGATAGGCCGCTAGGGGGAAAGTTATATCGGGGAAGTTTTTTATGACCACCCTGTATTTGCAAGTGTTTGAAATTTTCTGATCCTAATGTTACATGGGTTTTCC
Organism: Amaurobius ferox; assembly: GCA_951213105.1. Lineage (NCBI taxonomy): Eukaryota > Metazoa > Arthropoda > Arachnida > Araneae > Amaurobiidae > Amaurobius > Amaurobius ferox. The sequence continues at coordinate 132,608,131 of OX578136.1, forward strand.
AGTTTTAGGGATATATATATTCGCGATAAATTAATTTTCCAAGAATCTTGTTTTTGTTTGCTTTTCAACTAAATATCCCCAAACAAAATTCATACAAACTTTAATATTCAAACATATTTGAAATATTTATTAATTATTGAATTAATATTCATAAAAATTATGAATAGAACCAGCTGTTAATTTTAACAATATTTGATGCAGCTGTGTCAGAAACATCGTTATACAAAATTTCAGTTTAATCCGTGCAATATTGAGTGTGTTATCAGATTTTATTCACTATTCAATGATTGTTACGCTTCCCGGGGATCATTCCCAAAGTTATTGGAAGAAAATCCCATATTTATTTTGAGAACCATCTGTGATTAAAAACATCGAACACCGCATCTAACTCATTAAAGCTTCAAAAATAACAACTATCTATGTATAACACTGAAACAAAACGTTGTTGACAGCGAACATTACATACTGGCAAAACCAGACTATCAGATCGGAATCCGCCCTTTTTACTTCAAAGTTCAATTTTTAGACGCACCCGTAATGGTTTTTTTCGGTCAATTTTGAGCCTTTTTTCATTATTATTTTTAAATCTGTGTGAAAGTTTTCGATGATTCCGAATATGTAATGATCAATGAAGGGTTGCCCATTAATGTATCGGAGTTAATGCTAAAATAACTATACAGATGGCTCCCTATGCAGATTTTAAATATTGATACTTTTAGAAAACATTAATCCCTATTGAATGATATATTCCGTTTTCTTCTGAGATATAAATTGTGCAATTGCAGTCGGGATTTTTTTAGACTGCACTAATTAAAAATAATAATTAAATTTGGAGACATCCCTGTTTAGAAATAATAATTAGATTTGAGGAATGCACTATGTAGAAATAATAAAAAGATTTGGGGAATGCACTATTTAGAAATAATAATTAGATTTGGGGACTGCACTATTTAGAAATAATAAATAAATGTGAGGACTGCACTATTTAGAAATAATATTTAGATTTGGGGACTGCACTATTAAGAAATACTAATCTGATTTTGGAACTTCACCATTAAGAAATAATAATTCAATTTTGGGACTGCACTATTTAAAAATAAAAATTCGATTTGGGGACTGCACTATTTAGAAATAATAAATAGATTTGGGGAATGCACTATTTAGAAATAATAATCAGATTTGGGGACTGCACTATTTAGAAATAATAAATAGATGTGAGCACTGCACTATTTAGAAATAATATTTAGATTTGGGGACTGCACTATTAAGAAATACTAATCTGATTTTGGAACTTCACTATTAAGAAATAATAATTTAATTTTGGGACTGCACTATTTAAAAATAAAAATTCGATTTGGGGACTGCACTATTTAGAAATAATAAAAAGATTTGGGGAATGCACTATTTATAAATAGTAATTAGATTTGGGGACTGCACTATTTAAAAATAATAAATAGATGTGAGGATTGCACTATTTAGAAATAATATTTAGATTTGGGGACAGCACTATTAAGAAGTAATAATCTGATTCTGGAACTTCACTATTAAGAAATAATAATTCAATTTTGGGACTGCACTATTTAAAAATAAAAATTCGATTTGGGGACTGCACTATTAAGAAATAATAAAAAGATTTGGAGAATGCACTATTTATAAATTATAATTCGATTTGGGGCCTGCACTATTTAGAAATAATAAATAGATGTGAGGATTGCACTATTTAGAAATAATATTTAGATTTGGGGACTGCACTATTAAGAAGTAATAATCTGATTCTGGAACTGCACTATTAAAAAATATGAATTCAATTTTGGGACTGCACTATTTAGAAATAAAAATTCGATTTGGGGACTGCACTATTTAGAAATAATAATTCGATTTGGGGACTGCACTATTTAGAAATAATAATTAAATTAATGCTACCTCTAAAATACCTTTGAATGATATAAAACAAATCTTTCCATTTAAGAATCCGTCTTAATTGAAAATAAGAGCGTCACTTCGAAGAACCACCAATAGAAAAGTATATGTCCTCTCTCATACATTTAAAGTTCTCTCAAAGCATCATATTCTAACGAGGACTGAATTCGAAATACGTTTTTCCCATTAGACTGCATTCAAATTTTCTGCAAATAAAAGCACAATGGCTTCCGTGAAGAGTTGTTTTTATCGTAAAAACCAAGTGAGAGTATTTTCCTAGAATTCATTGACTAAGTACTACCGCGGAATAGGAAAAAATCAATTACTGTATTGTTTTGTATAACTAGGAACTAAAGTGAGTTGAAAACATTATGTGAAACTAATGTACATAATATTCCCTTTGAAAAAATATTTTGTAGTACTTTTGAGTTCCCTTCATAGTAATTTTGTTATATTAGAGATACTTTTGTTATATATTTGTTATTTTTGCAGAACTTTTGTTATACGGGGTTCCTAGGAACGTTTTAAGCATCCGACAACTTTGGAATAATAGATCCTTGAGTGTACATGTTATGTCTGTCTATAGTACAGCGACGATTCCTGATAGAATAAAGGTGATTGGAGTAGCCCTAGAAGCAAATTGAAGACGCGAATTCGACGCAATGTCGAATTCGAAAACGCGAATTCGACAACAAAGCGAGATAGAAGAAAAGTTTCAATTACAAAGTTGTAGGGCATTGTCAACGAATAGCCGCTAAATTAATTACAGGAGGCATTTATTTGACATATAATTATAGTCAGCTATTATATTTAGACAGATAGATTATGTCAAATAACTGTTATATTCAGAAATGATACATGGACCCGGATGTAGCCAACGGCCGTACCGTGCTGAAAACACCGGTTCTCGTTAGATCACGGAAGTCAGGCAGCATCGGGCGCGGTTAGTACTTGGGTGGGTGACCACCTGGGAACACCGCGTGCTGTTGCCAACATGTGGGTCCGTAAGTCCTTCCGAGAGATAGGTGGTAGGGGAAGGAGGGTACGGTCCCTCTGAATGCCTCCCCCCACTGGGTTCCGATCTACATTGAGTGGCACTTCCCGGCCGTCCAAACAGTTACCTTACACCTTTCTGGTAGGTCGGACGGTCTGGGTCTCAACAACAACAACATGGACCCGCATAACTCAGTGGTTAAACACGGAGATCGCACTCGAAAGACCCTATTTCGATACCGGGATTTGCCACAAAACTATCCCCGTTTCTACGAGGAGTATAGGCACATTCAATGTGTAGATCCGAATGTCCTTCCAAAAGGGGATGGGCAGATGAAAGAGGGTACGGTCCCTGTGGATGTCGCTCCCACTATGAACCGGTATAAATTGAGTGGTATTAGGCAAAGTTCGACTACTAACAGAACCTGCAACCTCTCACCTTAAATCAGGGACTTTTCTTGGGCTTATTCTGGTTATACCAGACAAATGATATAAATACACCAACCAACCAACAACAGTACCCATCAACAGCCATTCATTCAACTTTTGTAAACCTTTCTGGTATTTAAATATTTTTACATTATCTCTGTTTGCAACATTAAAAATGCAATAAAAACTCTAAAAAAAATATCCGTATTTGATACCCGTTGAAAAATTTTAACTTTTTATGTATTTTAAAAATATGTAAAATTATTATTACAAAGAAAATATTCTTGTCAAGTCTAGACAGCCATTACGAAAAAAGGTATTTTCAGTACAAAGCAATAAAATATAAAGTGCCACACGTATTGTTTTCTCCTAATTTCCTCCGGCAGCTAGTGAGCACCAATGTTAATAAATAACATAATTGTGTTTGATTTTGCCAAGACGGTAAGCTAATTTCAAAAATATTTTACATTTTCTAAATGTAATAAATACCAACATTGTCGTTAATTGTATTTACCATAAAATAATTTTACAAGCTTTAACTAATGCCAACATTATCAACTATTGCACAAAATTATATTCGATATTTTTTAAGATTGGCAAATATTGAGGTCCTTATTATAAAGAGAAGTATGATCCAATATTATCATTTTAGTATTACGCTCATCAAAAATGAAATTGCAACACCATGAAGGAATGAACGTAGTTATATGCAAATCACAGTACCACACATACAAATGCTTTCAAATTCAATAACATGCTTAAGTCAGAATATCCAATTGGTATCTCTTACACCAAGCCACATATATATAATATTAATACCTCTCTTAATCGGTAAATTGATAAAATTAGAATTATTCAGGCATTATAAAATACTACTGATTAGTTCCCTTCTGCTACCTCAAAGCAACGAGATCCACATTATTTTGTATCACGGAATTTTCTGAACAAAAATACTTCTTTTGATGTTCGTTTTAAAAGCTTAAATTGCGTCCGAAACTCATACATTATTCAATGAAAGTAGCAATTAAGCGAATATGTAGAACGCATGCATTCGATGGAACTGGAATTTTAGATGCACTATGAATGGATAACTTGGCTTTTACCTTCGGTTAATACTTTAATCGAGTTAAAACGCATCAAACACTATCAAAGAGATGCTTATTTCTTCTCAACTTTTATGCAGATGTTCTACATACTCTTTTCACATATTATACTTTTACAAGTACTTAAAGGTATTAAATAAGTAAAAAAAAAACTTATTTGTCTTTTTCGGAAAATAAATCCAAGCTCATTGAATTATATATATTCTCCATTTTACCATGAGCTGACAATACTTTCAAGATAGAACAATTTTTAATGTGGAAATAATTCTTATGAACTGTGAGGAGTTCACTTTTCAGTACTTTAATAACATGTGAAATACATAGAACAATGCTATTGGTGTTTAATATCATATATGTATATTGAAATTTCGCACTTTTTAGCAACGGCATACAAAAATTTAAAAGAATTAAGAAATATCGATCTAAATTGCTGCCGAATTATCATTAAAAATCTGATGTGGGCAACATATGACTTTCCTTATATAATGTAATGAATTTACTACTTTTACAGTAAAAAAAATAGTTTTTTCTTATAGTAGATACTGATATTCCTTCCAAGATATTGAATTTTCAACAAATAGTCGTCATTTTCATTGATTTAGCGCCATTTTTATCCATTTGGCGAGATTTTCGTTAATTTGGCATCATTTCAAAAAGTCGCCAAGTTGGCGATATTCCGCCAAATTCGTCGCCAAAATCTCGCCAAGCGTTATGCATTAAGAAATAAGTTATACTTACAGCTGATAAATGACTATTGGCGATCAAATACAAATGTATTACTCAAAGTATCTTTTTTCATGAATGGAACGAGCTAGATCCACGATAATAATGTCACCCAATTTATCGCATGGTATTACATATAAAAAGTGAACATGTTTCTCAATAGGAAATATTATTTTTTTATTTTATATGACTTTTTGATAATTTTTTTGAAAAATGTACAATATCTTGAGAACGGTTCATGTTAGCGTTCTAAAATTCATGCCAATCGTTTTCTAATGAAAAAATACACCAGAAATGTCCATTTGCGTAACTTTATTAGCGGTTTTGATTTTTTGACGATTTTTTCAAAATTTCATTCGAAAATTTAGGGGGGTTCTGAACATTCGATTGCGTATAAAAACAATAGGCTTCCAGTGCTTACGGATTATGATTTTTGTACCACATTTGGTTCGAATCGGTTCATTCGTTCGTCAGTTATCGTCTCCACAGACTCACTGACACACACACACACATACTTTCACACAAACACACACACACACACACACACACACACACACACAGACATCACTTCAAAAATGTTTGATTCGCGATCAGTGATGCTTGAAACGTACTCTCCCGTCGAAAACTCGAATTCGAATTTTCGACCCCATCACACTACTTTCCTTATACATTATGTATATAAGGAAAGCAAAAAAGCAGACGATTTATTCTGCAGTACGGATATATTTAGCCCGCATCATATTTATAAGATTTTGCCACAAATATAATACACTTTTTCTAAATAGTTAGATATCATTCCATTTAATTCAGCAAATGACGTATTTTAACAACGAAAATTTCAAACTATTCTAGATCATGAAAAAATGCATTTAGTTTGCTCTTTTTTCAGTACAGTAAATTTATCTATATATTCCTTGGCTTCTATCTATGTTTTCCAATTAATTCGAATTTGTTAGTAAAATACCTTTTTCAGCTTATTTTATTTATTAAAATAACACCGTTAAAAATTAAAATGCCGTAGGAAATCATTAGTACAACTTTATCACATTTTAAATGCAATGCATTTTAAGGTTTGGCTTTATTTTTTTTAATTTACCCATCAAAATGAATTACCGTGTTTAAGGATTAAAATCTTTTGCATTTGGTTTTAGTGAAAAATGTAGAAGTTATATTTACTAATATTAGAAATATTTCAGAATATTTATTATTTTAAATTTTATTTCATTGGCATTGATCATGATTATTACTTATGTTAGACATCAAAGACTTGACGAAACCTTCATAGACTTGAAATCCACGAGCCAATACAATATTTTGGGACCCGTCAATTTTTAGAAAAATATTTTATCATTATACAGTGGTGAAAAGAATTTAAGGACAAAACATAAATTCGTAAATTTACATGAAGTTTTAGAAAATTAAAATGCCGTAGGAAATCATTAGTACAACTTTATCACATTTTAAATGCAATGCATTTTAAGGTTTGGCTTTATTTTTTTTAATTTACCCATCAAAATGAATTACCGTGTTTAAGGATTAAAATCTTTTGCATTTGGTTTTAGTGAAAAATGTAGAAGTTATATTTACTAATATTAGAAATATTTCAGAATATTTATTATTTTAAATTTTATTTCATTGGCATTGATCATGATTATTACTTATGTTAGACGCCAAAGACTTGACGAAACCTTCATAGACTTGAAATCCACGAGCCAATACAATATTTTGGGACCCGTCAATTTTTAGAAAAATATTTTATCATTATACAGTGGTGAAAAGAATTTAAGGACAAAACATAAATTCGTAAATTTACATGAAGTTTTAGATCAGTTGAAGTCAAATTTATACACAAAGTAGCACATAAAATGAGAAAGTATTAGAATATCTTAATGTCAAATTATACCAACATTAACATATACACAATGCGATTACAAAAAATGTTTTAAACAAAACTTATAGGGAATATATGTTCTGTAAACATGTTAATAATTAAGAAAATCGTATTTCTTTTCAATTATCTTAATTATTCGTGTTGTCATTAATTGAGAAAAACCAGTTAACGTATGCTTGGCTCTAATATATACATATTTCTAATACATATATATTGAAGTCAGCAGATGCACCTTAATATTTTCATTAAATACCTAAGATTTTGAATGTTATAAAATGATTATATTTTATCTATAACAAAAGAAAAAATTTTTTAGTAAATCGTAAATTTAAAACAATGCACAAAAGAAATAATAAATAAAAAATAAATAAAAAATTTTAAACCTTCTCCGAATAATATATAATTTACTGTGTATTACAGGTGTAAGAAATAAATTATTAACTATATAACTTTTATCAGCATGCTTTCTTTAAGGAAGGATTGTAATATCATATTCTCACAAGCAGCAGTTTTATTTATTACGATATAAAAATAGTATAAGAAAAAATAAAAACTACTTATAATTTAAAAATAAATAATTAAATATTATATTAACAATGCTTGAAAAATGCCTGTTGACGCAGCAGTTTTATTTATTGTGATATAAAAGTAGTATAAGAAAAAATAAAAACTACATATAATTTAAAAGTAAATAATTAAATAGTATATTAACAATGGTAAAAAATGCAGTGTTGGAAAGAAAGGGGGTGAGTTGTTTCTTTAACCGAAATCTATGGTTTAAGCAAAAGAAAAAAAGACTTGATTTAAATCAATGGGGTTTTAATCAGCTAACCCAGCTGCTGATAATTGAAAGGGAACGCTGAAAGACTCCTGCTTATGCCTTATAGTACGTAAATTAGCTCAGGATGAACCTTGAGTCTACCACATTTTTAAATGACTCTACTACAACTATTAAGTAATTAACCTTTTGCTTACGGGTGGGACAGCGTCCATCCCAAACGATGACCCTCCCAAAAACACAGATATTTGACATACCCTATCCCAAACAGCTCGATCCCTCTTTGCAGGCACTGGCGTCCTTATAGACGGCAATGTCTACAAAGGGCGATTGAACTATTTGGGATAGGACTCCAATGCCTGCAAAGGGGGATAGAACTGTGTGGGATAGGGTATATCAAATACCTGTCTTTTTGGGAAGTTCTTCGTTTGGGATAAACGCTATCCCACCAGTAAGCAAAAGGTTAATAATACTAATAAAAAAATAAATTTAGTTTATTAAAGGTATAAGAAATATATTATTAAATATATAAAAATATTAAAATACGTATAATTAAACTCTTTTTTAAGAATTATTCTTATATATAATTCTAAAATATGTTTAAGAAATACCTGTTTGTAAGTGAATGGGGGAGTACCATGAGATAAAAGAGACAATTTGGTGGGCATTGAGTTAAGCATTTATTTGGTGCTGTTAAAATATTTTCCTTCAGCGGAATCACTTACAAAAATAGTCCATATTTATCATGTTTTCATAAATTTTACAGAATTAATTGCTGAAAGAATAGGCTTGTAAACATATTACTTGTGTTTTATCAAAATGAGTAAAATGTCACTTGTATCCTTTTTGTCTTGTCTATCCCTTTTCTTCAAAATAAAGCATTAATCCCTTTCCTCCTCAAATTTAGGAAACTAAATAATCAAAGACCTCTTGTAAAGTTACCTACTTTTCAAAACGCAGTGAGGAAAGAGTATGACATTTCATTTTCAAATGAATTAGGGAGAAGAAAAAAATAGGTGGAAAATCTTCCTGTAAAACATAGCGGAAAATTTTCCATTTCAGGGGAAATTTTTCGACCCACATCTCTAATTGAAACCCTTTAGTTCATCAGAATTTAACTTTTATTTCTGTGCGAAAATATCTACCACTTAGATCTAAACATTTAGCAAAAATAATATATTTGTTAATCCCACTTTTGAATAAGTATATTTTTGCTTAAGGTTTGATAAAGTACTTTTTGAAAGAAAGAGAAACCGATCATGTGTTTGCAGCCGTTATTTATTTTAAGGTTTAATAATGTGGAATGTATTACTCTCTATTCGCGTTTCTTTACGCGAATAGAACATCATAATGAATCGATTGACAATGAAACAAATTTAGAACTGTTTAATCAAATCTCAAATGAGGACAGAGATTACTTTTCATTAAAATTTAAAACTGTAAAAATGAAAAACAGCTGGTAATTATCAGCTCACTTTATGACTATTTTTAATTAGTCTCTATATAAAAAATTTTCAGAAATGTTTCGCATGAATAAGGACATGTATTTACTTTAACAATAACTAGCCTATTCGTTTCTGTGCTGAAACATACTGTGTAAGAAAAGGCCTTGTCTCTGTCTGTCCCAGTTGGCGACAAGTTCTTTGCTAATCCCTGTCGTTTTGTGAAAATTAACTTAATATTCTTGATTCACAAGATAGTGAGTTTAGCTGTTAGTAGGACATGTACGTTTCTCTAGCAGTATATAGTGGTAAAATGTATTTACGTTTTGTAAGGGAATCGCACAGTAATTATGGATTATTAGACTATCGAATAGTGAACAATAGTATTGATTGGGAGAGGTACGTGGTTTCAAAAGCGCATGCGCTGCAGGCGGTTAGATGGATAAAGTCCTATACAAATCGTTAGGTATCCCGTCATACGGCAGGCCTAAAATCTAGTGCATTTTTTTTTTACTTTCTCTGCAATACATGATAATGCATAGGGAAAGTATTGGAATCATGCCGAAAATCGCAACTTGAGTTTTCGACGGATCTACACGTTTCGAGACCTCTAGAATACGAAAAAACTATTTTTAGCGTGACGTCTGTGTGTGTGTGTGTGTCTGTGTGTGTGTCTGTCTGTGCAGATTTTGTGTCCACTCTAACTAAAAAAACTAATGGACCAAAATTCCTAAAATTTGGTAGGTAAGTCAGTTGTGGGCGAATCTGGTGCTGATTAGTTTTGGGTATGATTCGGGATAAAAGATACCGCCTTTTGTTGCGAAATGGCCCGCAAAAGTTTGTATCCACTCTAGCTGAAAAACTAATAAATCGAATTTTACAAAATTAGATAAATAAGTTGCTTGTAGGTCAGCCTGTTTCTGATTAGATTTTGGTATGATTCGGAAAAAAACAACCTTCCTTTTTTTGCGAAATGGTCCCCAAAAATAGACAAAATACAAAATAAAAAACTACGTATGCTCAAATATATCCATTAAATGCTTGTTTAATGCGTAATTTTTAATGAAGAAAAGAATAAGACCAACCCCATTACACTAGGATTAGCCGTTCTCGAGATATTTTAGTTTTTTCGTATTTTCTCTACGACACCTTTGAAAATAAGTCCAGTTATCAAATGATAACGAAAATTGAATTAAAAGTGAATTAATTTTAATTAAAATAAAGATAACGTGAATATAAGTCTGCAGGGAAAGTCATGCGCTGCCCTTATCAGATTCTTTCTTTTCCGATAAAGAAACAAATACCTTGGCTTTTTTCATGTGAATATTAAACTATTTTTTAACGAACCAAAACATTTAAGATTAGTAATTGCATAATTGCTATTAACTTCTACCTCTTTGACTTAACTCATAAACCCATTAAAAGGGAAAACCGACCTTCACAGCTTTAAACCAATTATCGTTGTAGTAACTTCCTGTTGGTATTGGCGAAATATGACCAACGCTGCGACTTCTACTGAGCTTAGAAAATTTCGAGAATTTAGCCAGGAATTGTTTATTTTTTCATGATATGTCTGGAACATTTTATAGACAGTTTTTAAGAGCTGCTGGCGCGGTGTATATAAAGTTACATTAGAGATTGTTTTCTTGCTAGTGTAGGAGTGTATTAAGAATATATCATTGCAACGTTATATATCATTGCATTATATAAAATCACCAGTATCACTTGGCTGAGAATTATACTTGTGTTTTAATGAAATTCTTTTTTCCTCGAATATTGACATTTGGTGTCAACTTTATAAAATATCAAGGTTACGGATATAAATGCTGTCTTAAATATATTGGAAAATATTTTACAGTGGATATTGCTACGACGTATTCTCTGAAATTGTGGATGTATTCTTAGAATACAAGAATGACTAGAAACTCATGAAAAAACTTCCAAGCACAATAAAATGATAAGTAAAGGTTCAAATTTTTCATTCATTCACAAAAGAGAAGATTATATTTTCAAGACACTGACGTATTTGTGATTAACTTTTATTTGTATCACGCCAACTTCTTCACATTAACTGAATGACAACCCGCTTATATACCTTTTGTAGAAATATCTTGACAAATTAACATAGCCTTTGAATTTCTTAATCAAACTACCAAATTTTATAGGCTTCCAAATATCACCCAAACTGGTCAATTTGTCGATATTTCACCAAATTTGTCTCCAAGGTCATGAAATTGGTCAAGCTATCCGGACCTTCACATTATAACTATTATTGCCTGTAAATGTCGTTCTTACGTAAGGTCAGGCAATACACTGTGAAGATATTTTAGGTATTCGTTACAATATATTTTTACATGTATTTTAACATGAATTGAATTTAATTATTTTAGCTTGAAGTTTATATATTTATTTGTAATATATGTTAATTGTAGTATCGATTTTTTCCGATTTAAGCTATGCAAATTTGTATTCACGATTTCTAGTTGTAATTCCTGTCAATTCCTTATTATTGCCATTGGTGAGTGACACTATGTACAAAAACGCTAAGGCATTTTGAAAAACTTTTCATGTACGTTAAGATGGTGTATCAAATAAAGATGGTTTACAACATTTGTAGTCTTTACTGAAAATATTATTCCTTACAATATTTTGAAACCTTAAAGTAAATAGGATCAACCAACGTCTGACGTACATTATAAAATTCATCTTCATTATGAGGATTATTACAAAGCAGACATCTCAGGAGAAATAGGAAGACATGTGTTAAAAGAAAATGTTTCTAGTGACTCTGAAAGAAAAATACTGCAATCCCGAATGGCAATTCCAATTCCACAACAACAACAAAACCTAACAAGGTAAGAAACAGAGGTAAGCAAATAGCTGAAGAATGCTAAACATTCACTCAAAATAGTGTAAAATGTAACTGTGAAAATAAAAAAGACTGAATTTAAGTTAAAAAATGAAAAAGAACAAAAATAAAGTGAACAATCGATTTTGAAAACTTAACTGCCTAACCTTAAACAGAAAATGGATGCAATATGGTAATATATAAAAGAAACAACAGTGCGGTAATTAAATGATTTGACATCATCCAGAAAGAAAATCCCAAAGCACTTGCAAATAACAATTCTGGTTTCGAAAACTTAACTGTCTTAATACAAACAGCAAACAAACATAACAGTAGTTATATATAAACAAAACAACAGGTTTAAAAAACTAAATTAATTTACTTCATCCGGAAATGAAAACAGCAGATAAATAACGATAAGCCAGTTTCGAAAATTATATTATTTGCCATCATCTGAAAAGGAAATGACAGAGAAACTACATATAAATGAAACTGCCAGTTTTGAAAACTAAATGAGTTATTATCCTTCAGAAAAAAACTAAAACCACTATATATAAAATAAAAATTAGAGTTATGAACAGAATAATATATCTGCGTCAAAATTGCAAAAGTTGAGTGGATACATACTAAAGAAAAATTGTTTTTTTTTTCAAAAAATGTGTATGAATTCTGTATGCAAAAGGCACTATACTTCAAAATACTGTATGCATTATATTTATTTTATATATAGAAATATTTTTCATTGTAATTAGAATCGTATATAATTATTAAAATACTCCTGAAAAATTTTACTTTCGCAAATGAATAATTTAATCCCTCACTAACTACTTTCTTGACTAGAAATTAGTCATTAAATTTTTATCAGAACCAAAAATATTAGCCCAATTAAACTAAACTCATTTCTTAAATATCTCGCAAATACGCAGGACCAATCCTGTAATTATTTGTTTCAGACGCGCGGGACGGATTAAATGGAAGTTTTTGAAAAACAAAATACCTTGTTCGTCGAAAACAATGTAATCAAAACAAACGGTGTAGTAAAAATGTTTCGCGATTGTTAATTAAACATTAATGTTGTTTATGATGCAGGGCAAAATGGCATTGTTCTCAAAAATGAAAAGAGCTTATTATTTCGCTCAAATTGTTATATTTATACTGAAATGTTCTAGATCAACAATCCATATAAAAATATTTATTTTAAAAATAAAAGCTACAAATTAATTCATGTGGATGCATTCATTTTGTTGATAACCAGTTGTTTTGTTTTGTACCAGAATTACGGAATTCATATAATAATCCATCGATCACTATTTAACATTTTCACTTTCTTATACTATGTAATATAATAGTATAAAGTATTGTTTTCGCGAAAATTTTCGAATTCAGGAATTTAATTGAAATATATGTTTTAGAACCCTCCGAATACGTTTTGACTGTTTTTGGAGTGATGTCAGTCTGTCTGTGATCGATTTCTTGTGTACTCGATATCTGCCACAAATAATGATGGATTTGCACGAAACTTCGTATCCGGCTTTGTTTTCGAACAATCCAGAACTAGATAGAATTTTTTGAAAATCGAGCGAAAACGTTCGTACGTCGAAAAGATGATGTAAGTAAATGACGTAACGACTTATCATAATGACATAAAAATTTCATAGATGAAAATGTTCCGCAGAATGCACCTGAGTTCCAGATTTCAGCTTTCTACGCGCTCTAGGTGCCGAAAACAAGTTCGTCAAAGATGTTGAAAGAAAGTACAAAAAAATGTAATATGAAGTTAATAAGAATTGGTGTAAGTAAAAAATAGAAGATAGCGATAACCAACTCAGTTAAATAAGTCATATAGAGTCTATACCGTAAACTGTTAGTTTGAAATTAGCTATGTATAAAGGCATTAAAATAGTATGTATAAACACAAATTGTCTATATACAGGGTGTCCGAAAAATGACTGACACATTTGAAAAATGCAGTAAAAAAACAGAAGGCGATAGAAATACAGCGTTTGCTGCATTTTACTTAGGAAATCAGTGAATTCTATTCAACCACTTTTCAAAATTTGTTACAAAGGTCACCAACAGATGGCACTGCTGAATGGGAGAACTAATAAACGGTATGGTATGACTATGTTGCAAAAACTACAAAACGATGTTTTCAAAATAACCATAACTTGCAGCAACAACATGGCGCAGTCTCAGAACAAAATTCGCAGATACTTGCTTAAACATTTCAGTCAGAATGGTCCAATCAAAACATATCCGCTGTTCCAACGAATAAACCAACAGCAACTTGAAATCTTTGAGAAGCATACGCTAGCAGAATGCTGTGCTGAATAAAGTATAGAATGGCGATCTGACAATATGCGTTTCGCTGCAGCTTTTATACAACCGCAGCGCCATCTGTTAGTGACCTTTGTAACAAATTTTGAAAATTGGTGGAATAAAATTCCCTGGTTTTCCAAGTACAATGCAGCAAGCGCTACATTTCTATCGCCTTCAGTTCTTTTTCAAATGTGTCAGTCATTTTTGGAACATCCTGTACTTCAAACACATAAGGGGTACACTAATCTGTGGATTGACCCGGTGCCTTTCGGTAATCATGAAGCAGACTCTTCCAGGTGGCGAACATGAACTGTGTCTTTGTGACCTGTTTCCAGACCCGTCAACGACTATGGTCGAGACTCTTTGGCACCAGTTCCTGGCCCGTCCGGTGAAAGGATCCACTGGCCTCACTCCCCTGGTCATGCCCTGACTTGATGGTTGCTAGCATCCCCCTTGACCTTCCGTTGTCAGTCGGTGAAAACTTCAAGGTCGCCAAGGAGGATTGACTGATCTCTATATACTTCAAAAACTTCGGCTTTAGCAATCTTCAGACTTTATACTTTATAAAGATTAAAAATAATTAACAAAGAAAGTTTATAAAAATATGCCTTTCTGTTTCTTATAAAGATTGTGATTTAATGGACGCAAAGGATATGAAACACTAAAATATGAGAAATTGGAGTAGAGACCTGCAATTTAGATATTTTCGTAATATGATTATTTCTTTCAGTGTTTCAAATGGTAAGTTGAAAACAGTTATTATTTTATTTTTATAGATTACAACTCTGGTCAAGTCAAAAACATTTTACTTTAAAAAGTATTTTTAAAGCTGCATAAACCGCAAAATTACAGACATAGTTGAAATGAAAATACATGACTATTTTAAAGATTTTAATGTTTTCCTAAAATAAATAAATGTGGTAGACTTCTATATAATACATTCAACGCCTCCGCAAAAATAGAATAACACGAAATGCGGTTTTATATTTCAATAGAATTCACCCGTTAATGAAATAGGAGAAACAAAAGTTGAGCAAGACCCGTAAACTAGAAAGAAGTTTGTTTAAGACGATACTTGCATCTAACTTTGTAAGGTACGCTTCTTCAAATAAGAATTTCCAGCGTTAGAAATGTTGTAAAAACACTCTAGTGAATTTCGAGAAAAACATTTACTGAAGTAAGAGAAGTTTATTTAAAAAAAGTACTGTCGATTTCAAATTAAATATATTTTGATAAAAATAATTAAATTGAAAACCTACGATTTGCAACATTTGATTGCCTCAAAGCATTAAAATAATATTTTATCATCAACTTTTTCTTTTGCAATTAGTTGTGCCGTTCTCTAGTGTAATATATATATATATATATATATATATATATATATATATATATATTTACAGGGTGTTCCATAAATTCTGAATTAGTTTAAAAATTCCTAAAAATTGAAGGAATTGGTATATTTGAATGCGGTTTGCGATAAAGTTAGTCTCATGAATGAGGATATTTTTTGGCAGAGAAAAAAAAATTAGTTCAAAATTTTGTCAATAGATGGCGCTGCACGCAAGCGATCACAGAATTCCTGGAAAACTACGTTTATTTGCATGCAGGCAAATGTTTACAAGCACATCACAGCACTAGTTCTATATGCCGACATCACCGCAAATGATAGTTTGCAAGCGAGTGACAACTGTCATATCGCCGCACAAACACGGCAGCAATGTCATATCGGGAGAGTCCGGGATCAATGTCGCATCGGAACTCATCCCGACGACAGAGTCATATCGGCGGGGAGTCGAACGAAAGTGAAACCGAAACCGATCTCACGACCGATATGCACAGAAGAATTGGAGATATGCAGATGAGTACATTGCGTCCACACTAAAATCACACATAATTCACATAAAATACTCACGTATAACTCATATATAACTCGCATGTAACCCAGGAGTACTTACGGTCTGGAGACATCAGTCCACAGATGGGTAGAAGAATAAAAGACAGAATTCAGGGTGTGCAAATAATTTAACTCATTATACCAAATATTCATATTTATTCTTAAGTAAGCCATTTAAATTTTATATATATATTCCAAACAAATTTTACTTTCAATATCCATTTCACAATAATACCTTCGGTAAATACAATCTCTTTCACTAGAGAACTTTATGCAAAGTAAATTAACATTCAGTTAACATTATATCAATCACACTCTTTAGAATCTTTATCAATTTAAATTTCTATATAGACAATTATCAATATATTCAATAAGAATTCCAATTAAAATACGTTAGATTATAAGCCTTAAATTTATACCAGTGCTTGGAATGGAAATTTACTGTTCCACTGTTCATGAATTAGAATTTCAGTAATTTTTACCTCACCGTTCTGTAACAACAAATCCGTATAATTTTCAGAGCATCCGATCTTAACCTTATAAGGATTGCCGAAGGAAAGTTCCGCAAAATCTCCGCAATGAAGTATCGACATCCGAACTCAATGTTCAATCGAACAAGGGACCACGCCCGGATTCGCCGGATAACGGTCAAAATCACAACCTAAAATAGAAAAATAAAGCATTAAATTTTGAATAAAATTTCAGATCCCGGTGCATTTCTTCCTCGGGCATCTTCCCGGATTAGATTTTGGGAAAATCAATAATCCACAGCAATATGGGGCCACCGGCCCTACTCTCTTTGTTCCGTTTTCTCCTCCGAAAACTTACATCCGAACTTCTCAAAGTTCTTCTCCAAAAAGCTCCCGAACACCGCCACAACAGCCCGACAACAGCCAAGAAGCTCTCCCATTGGCTGCCGACCAGAGGAGAAGTTTCGCTTTTCGAAAAACTTCCCACCGCCGAGGCAGGCGCCGCGAAAAAAAACAGCAGAACATTAAATTCACATTCTCGAACGAAACTAGACTTTCACACGTAAATGAATCTGAACAAGGCTTAACACAATGCAGGCGTTGAAAAGGAGAGATTTCCAAGCCGCGATTCTCAAACTGTCGAATCGAACATACATGCGATACGACATTTCCTCCCCCTGGGAGGAAAAAATTTCGAACCTGTGAGAAATTTTTTTATCTCACACACATACACAACATTAACAATTACAAAAGAATACTAGGAACCTTTAAGTGTAACACCAACTCAGAGAGCAGTTTCTACTGAGTCAGCAATTTAGCAGAAAATTTTGAAGCAAGGGAAGTGTGACTAGTACACCCATCCCACCTGAAGATCCGAATGCACAGGCAGTACATCCATCACCGCAGGGCAAAGACCAAAAGGGCCAAACGATGACAACAAAGACGTCCCAACAGCAAAAAGGAACCTTTACAAAATATAAACATATATTAAATACACTGAAATACATGTAAACACAAGTCAACGCCAGGGCACTTTTGCCTGACAGCAAAATTCAATTTCCAAAATTCTCAAATTTCAGAAAATAAATGATATGAATATATGTAATAACAATATGATGCAAGATGAAAACATTTATATCAACAACAATGTCACTTTCAATACACTAAGTGACCACAATAAAATAACACTAATTTACAATACAATGAGAGATTAAATATATTTCATGAAATAAACAAACAAATGAGTTCTCTTTACTCATTCAACTTTACTCACTTTAAATTCACTTTAAAGTTCTTTTGTATTACCCTTACAAAAATCATTTTCATTTCAAATAATTCTATTATCATCAATTTCAACTTTTAATATTTTCACTATTATTATCACTATATTATTACTATGCATAGTTTCATTATGAATTTACTTCAATTCTTAACTTATTAAATTCTCGAAATAATTATATGTTCTCAAACATTTTCAAAATCAATGTACATTTTCCAAAATACATGTATTTTTCAAATTAAATGTAAGTTTCTCAAATTAAATGTATATGTCTCAAAAATTTTTTTTAAACTAAAATATGTGTCTCAAATTAAGTACATGTGTCTCGAAATAAGTTAATGTGATCACATTTTAAATATCACCCACAAACAATGAGCACTGAGAGGGAGAACGAGAGAGAAAAAATTTGACTTCAAAGAAATTCCGTCAGTTATGTACTGTAAGTGAAGATGAGATGGCCTATCCAAAAACACACATCTGGCGGGACAGTAGTCGGGTTGCCAGAAACAAAAGGGATGTGTGAAAACTAAAAAAAATTACCCGCGCGCAGGATCCACGCAGCAGAAATCAGTCACAGAGATCGCGCCCCTCAATTCAATATCTTCAATGTAAAAATTTTGAACAGACTCACAGCAGTGAGCTGTCCACGGCGACTTCCAACATCCTTCCTTCATCAACTTCAGTTTCCCACTGGTCAGGCTTCCGATCCGCATCTAGTGGGAGTAGAAAGCAGTCGTCATCTCTGGTTCCAATCACCACCGCAAGGGTCGGACAATTAATTTGCCAGCGTGCATCTTCTTCCAGGCTCGTGATATGTGTATCTGTTTGTGTACCCCGAAGTTTTCCAAAAAAAGGTTGTTGCAGCAAAGGTTCCATTCCATTGATGACTAACTAAAATGTGTGGCAGAAAACATCAGGCAAGGAAAAAAAAATATGTATACAGGAATTCAAAGAAAATCAAATTCATCAATTTCAAAAATTCAGGCCAAAATAAATTCATCTCTCTCAGTCTCAAAATCAAATTCTGTTTGTCAAAGAAATTATATTATATATATATTTTTTTTTTCTTCAAATGTCATATACTCTTATTATTCCTTAATTAACTGAAATCACAGTTATTCACAACTCAAAACATTCAAACTTTCAATAAAATTATTTTCAAACAATAAATTTTTTAAATTATTTTTGTAATTAACAACAATTTTTCTTTCTTTTAACTTAATTTCATTTGTTTAATATGACAAAATTTTGTGAAAACATCACAACATCAGAATAAATTATCAAAATATCATTTTTAGACAAATCAGCCAAACACCAACAGGCAGAGCAAATTCTCTCAGAAAATTTTAAAGTTCAATAGAGTTCCAGATGAGAGTTGCTCAAACATTTATGAAAATCATTTAAATCAATTATAAATTTTAATTTTACACCACCAAGTTAAGTTTCACAACAAACACATCAAATATTTCAACATTTCAATTAACATATGTGTAACAACATTTTTTTCAAAAATTGACTATTAATTTTAAAAGATAATGGTTGGAAAGTAACATAATAAACAATCATCAAATAAATAAAATGTATCTGAACAATAATTTCTTTTATAATTGAGAATTTTTTTGAAAAATGTGAAACTTATTTAATAAAATCTATTATTATATGCTCTCAAATTGTATGGTGTTTTTGTACTTCTGTTTGCATTGAAAACGTTTTGTTTTTGTTGTGGTGAGTAATTGTTATTGTAAATAACTCTGCTTTTCCTAATGTTAGGATTTGAATTCACTCTTGTAAAAATTTGTCGGTTTGTATCAGCATGAAAATTTGATTGTTTTCCAGGAACAGAAGGATTCACAGGAGCAGGAAGGTTAAATCTAACTCTTTTTACAGATTATTTTGTTTTTTGTTTGTTAGCTGGGTTAGATAAACATGGCTTCAGGATCACTGTATCTTTTCTAGATTGAATGTTGGATGAAGAATTATTTTGTTTTGGATTTACACTTTCACTTCCAGCCTTTTTTTGTTGAGTAAATTTTTGAAGTTCCTTCCTTCTAGGAGGTAATAAAGTAAGTCTATTCACATGGACCAATTGTTCATTCTTCGGATTCATTATGTGTTGTATCAAGAAATTCACTGGTGATGTTTTCTTAATCACACGAAAGGGTCCTTTATTAAAAGAGCTTAATTTCTTCGACTGTCCCTGGGGCAAATGAGGCGTATACAAGTAAACCAAATCACCAATTTTGATTTCAGGTTGCTTAGCTTTCTTATGTTGTTGTGATATTTGTGAGTTTTCTGCTTTTTCTAAATTTCTCTTAACCAAGTCATACATTTTTTTCAATCGAAATTGTAGATCTTCACCATATTCATATGTAGAGTCGTATGTAGGGATTTTAAAACCGGAAATGAGTGTATTGGGAACCGTCAAGTCTCTTCCATAGACTAAGTATGCAGGAGATTCACCTGTGGAGGCATGAATTGCATTTCGATGAGCCAAAAGTGCAAATTGGATCAGTCTGTCCCAATTATTTTTATCATCATAAGCAATGTTTTTTAATGACCTGAGGAGAGTTCCATTGAGACGCTCGACACAGCCATCTGAGCTAGGATGATATGGACTTGTAGTAGATTTACTAATACCTAATTTTTCATAAAAACTTTTCGCAGATCTTGATAAAAAATTCGAACCACAATCTGTGACCATAAATTGAGGTATACCATGCTGTGCTATAAAATGTTCTAGGCACTGCAAAATGTCATCCGTCTTTATAGAAGCGAGTGGGTACGCTTCAGGCCATCGAGTGAAGTAATCGGTAATCACCAAGATGTATTTTTTTCCTGAGTAAGAGGTAGGCAAGGGTCCAACACAGTCCATTGCGACCCGTTGAAATGGATAACTTGATCTCGAAAATCTCTGGATTGGAGCTTTATTGTTTTTGTAACCTCTATTGATAACACAGATTTCACACGACGCCACATAGTTACTTGTTTGGGAGTACAACCCTGTCCAATAGTATTTACGACTAATAGAAGCTAAAGTCCTTCTAAAACCGCAGTGAGCATAAGTGGGACAATCATGATGCAACCAAAGTATTTCTGACACAAGTTCCTGAGGAACAACAATTCTCTCTTGGTATTGGTGTCTCAACTTCGGATTCTTGTGGGTGCACCATAAGGTATCATCTTTTCGAAAAAATACTAGACTCTGAGGGTATGGCATAATATTCTTTTCTAAGCAATCTATGATCTTGTTACATCTGGAATCAGATTTCTGAGCATTTTTTATTCTTACAAGTAAAGTTGGATGTGCAGAAATTTGTTCAAACTCTTTAATTGGCATGTTGTTGTCATTTTGTATATCTTGTTGATCATTTAAATTATTATCCACAACACAAATTTCATTAGTTTGATTTTCATTTAAATTTCCAAAAACACTTTCACTCAAATTCTCATGAATATTGTTATTGTTGACACTAGGAATTTTTGATACTAAATTAGGAGAATTTTGTTTCTTTGCATTATTGATAACTTTGTATTTAGACACAAATCTGTTGTTAGGAACAACATTCACTGGGTTTGCACAATCATTGACATTTCTTGACAAGTAGTCGGCTACTACATTTGCCTTTCCTGGCTTATGTATGATTTCATAATCAAATTGTGTCAATGAAGCAATCCACCTAGCAAGTCTGGAAGTAGGGTCTTTCAATTTAAATATAAAGGAGAGTGAACTTTGGTCACAAAAAATAGTGAAATGTTTTCCAATCAGGTAATGTTTATAGTAATTTGTAGCCCATACCACAGCAAGTGCTTCTCTTTCCACCACACTGTACTTTTGTTCAGCATCATTTAACTTTCGACTCGCGTAAGAAACAGGGTGATAATCTCCATTTTCATCAGCTTGGGAAAGAAAACCACCCAAGGACTGATTCGAAGCATCAGTGTGTAGCACAAATGGTTTGTTAAAATCAGGGAGATTCAATATTGGTTTAGATAAGAGTTTTTTCTTAAGAATATCAAAGGATTTCTGAGCATCATCTGACCAAACAAATTTATTTTTGTTGTCCTTGTTTTTTGTTTTTAAAATTTTGGTTAAAGGTACTGATATTTCTGCATAGTTTTTGATAAATTTCCTGTAAAACCCTGTGAGACCAAGGAACAGCCTCACATTTTTCACTGATTTTGGAATTTTAAAATTTTCAACTACTTCAACATTGTGAGGGTCAGGTTGCACTTTTCCTTCAGACACAAGGAAACCAAGGTACTTAATGGTTTTCCTAAAAAAATGACACTTGGAAGGCTTCAATTTCAAACCATGTTTTCCTAATCTTATGAAAATCTCTTCCAATTTCTTTAAGTGTTCTTCAAAAGAGCGAGAAGCGACTATTATGTCATCGATATATATTCCTGAGATTCCAGCCAAAACAAGCGACATAAGTCTTTGAAATGATGCAGGTGCATTTTTCAGCCCAAAAGGAGTTCTAAGCCACTCAAAGTGACCATCGGGAGTTGAAAAAGCAGTCTTTTCATAATCATTTGGATGAAGGCATAGCTGGTAAAATCCAGAGGTCAAATCCAGTGTGCTAAAGTATGTAGCACCAGAAAGTTTGTCAATCAATTCTGCTATGTTAGGAATAGGAAAAACTTCGCTAATTGTCAGATTGTTTAATTTTCGATAATCAGCCACCAGCCTATATGAACCATCAGGTTTCTTCACAAATAACACGGGTGTGTTATAAGGAGAGGTGCTTGGTTGGATAATTTTGGCGTTTAAGAGTTCATTGGTTTGCTTTGATAACTCTTTCTGCAGGTGATGAGGCACACGGTAGGGTTTCTGTCTAATTGGAATATTTGAATTTAAATTAATTTTATGCAAAATGGTGTCGCAGCCTGTTATCTCATTAACAGACTTGGCAAAGACATTTCTGTATTTTTTTAACAAATTTTGTAACAATTTTTTCTGCATGCCATTTATATGTTTCAAATCAAAGTCACCACCCCATACTTCAAATATCTCGTTGTTTTCTTTATGTTGTTCATCAACACTATTTACTTCAGATAAATTTGTCTCTTGCACATGACTAATTATACCCAATTTCATTCCTTTATTAATATTTATTTTTTCTTTAGAAGGATTTGCCACTCGCGCATATAGAAAATCATCTTTTGTCACCTTATATACAGCTCTTGCTAAAAAATAATTTTGTTCAGTGGAACATTCACTGACATCTCTAGGCTCTAATAAAATTGTAGAATTTTTTTCAAATTTTGAATCAATTTTGACTTTTATGAATGACTCTTCCATAGGTTTCAAAATGCATTTCTGGTATGCTTTAGCAAAATCTAAATTCTCTTTTGGCTGTATTTTTCTCTTCTCTTGGCAAAAAGAACTTGTATTTAAGGAATTCATATCACAATCTGAACTTGTAATTTCACTGACATCATTATCACAGATATTTGAAACGGTTAAGGTCTTGTTGGTTTGCTTATAGTCATTTACTACACTTTGCATTATAGGATTACTACTGATAAACTCACTATTTTCATTTATACACAGATCTCTAAAATCAATGTCATGGAATTCATTTTGTACATTCAAATAATCTTTTCTGAAATTTTCATAAAAACTGTTATTGTTGTTTCTATAGTCAATGTCCTTTAAATACTGTATGTCATAATTTGCATCAAACTGTAAGTGACTAATTGTGTTGCATTCTTTCATTTCTTCTGATACCACTGCAGTCGTTTGTGATGTACTTGTTTCAACAAAGGGTATGCTGCAATATTTAAAATTGACTCGTTTGTATTTGTAACTTATTGTCACTTCCTTTTTGTTTAGGAAAACACTTCCTAAAATCATATTGTAATTTTTGGGAGCAGGAATGTCCAGGACACAACACTCGATTTCACTTCTTTCGTTAGCAATTGCAATAGGAAAAGATACTTTTCTTTCTACCAAAATATTTTGATTGGAAATTCCCCTCAACATTGTAGAGGTATGTTTTATTCGATAATTTTCTGGAGGAATATTTTGAAGAGCGCTTTCGTAAATTATGTTAATTGAACTTCCCGAATCAATCAGAGCATTCAATTCTGTATTACCAACAAACACTGCTATAATCGGAAAAGCATTGATACAAGGAGTATCAAAGTCAACCATTGAATTAGTTTCAAAGTTCTGTCTACTAGGATTATATTGGAAGGAAGTCTGATTGTTGTAATTTTGTCTATTGAAATATCTTCTATTACCAAAATTTGGATAATTTCCTCTTCCATAATTATTTCTGTTATTTTGATTGAAAGTTGCAAATTTATAATTATCATAACGATTTTGAAATTGGTTTGAATAGTTTCTTCTATAATTATTTTGATTTCCTCTATATGTGTTTTCAAATGGTCTTCTAAAATATCGGAAACTTCTTTTGGATTTGTAATTTGGATAAGTATTCCCATTTCTCCATTCGTTTCTTCTCGAGGCAGCTGGAGTTCCTCTTTGATTTACTAGGCTTCTGTTTCCTATGCTTTTGTATGGAGTTGAAGTTTGAAAAGAAGTTGAAGGTCTGGATTTCTTTTTTGGCACAATATTCTCAAACTTTTCTTCCGCGAATTCTTCTTCGTTATATTTACTTGTAGAGGGCATATTCAAACTGTCTTCAAAGCTTCTGTCAATTTCTTCTCTTAAAAATGAAAGTTTTTCTTTTCTTTCCGCAGCATTTTCTTCAAACCTCTTCTTCAAAGCTTCATACTCAGTTTTCTTTTCTTTTAATTTGGCTTTTAAATTTTCCAGTTCTTCTTCATGTTTTCTTCTCTTCGACACAGTAAGAGTAACTTCTTCATCTACAAAGTCCGAGCTTTCATTCAGGATTTCTTCATGCAATATAGCGACCTGTTTTGCAGCTTCAAATGTTTGTGGATTCGCCGCACATACAGCTTTTCGAATAGTCATCTTTAATCCTTTTATGAAGGAATTTTTCAGAATTGCAATTCTCAGCGAATTTTCACCAGAGTTGCATAACTCTTCCGGAAATGCTCGAAAAGAGTCCGCTTCAATTCTCAAGGCAAACTGCCTAATTGTTTCATTATGTTTTTGTTTCAAGTTTACTAAATTCTCTACTTTTTTGGCAATATCTTCTTTTGTTTCAAATTGCTCCTTCAAAGCAAGGATCAGTTCACTAAAGTTTTCACTGTATTTAAGGCGAGGGATTCCCTTAATTAATCTTTCAGCCTGATTTTTTAATTTCAGTTTCAATATGAAAATTTTATCTATGTTCGACCACTCCGCATGTTTTGCCACTAAGTCAAACTTGTCGAGAAAGTCCACAAATGATTCATTTGGAGAACCAGAAAAATCAGGGATAGTGTTTATAAATTGTGAGGAGACTGAGTTTGTTTTGGTTTTTCTTGAACTTGCACTAACCGACACAGATCTTCCAGAATTTGGAGAGAGTCGGGGAGGAGAGCGTGAAGGCACACGAGCATTAGCTCCAGTCTGTGATGAGGAATCAGTGCTTCTACTAGCACGAACAGTTTTGTTACGAGGCATGTTTGAAATTTTTTTTTTTTTTGAAATGCAACAATCAGTGCGATTAATATTTGTGGTTGTGTGCTTAAAGTGTATATGAAATACTATCAAAATTGAGTTTGTTATTGTTTTTATAAAAATCACTCATATTTCCCCCAAAATATCAAACACAAAATCATATGTCAAAATATATATATATATGTGTGGGTCAGACTTATTATTTTTCAATTTCATATTGCCCACAAATTGTCAATTTTTATGCATCAATATACAAATAGAAACCACTTACTTTGATCATACAATCACATTTAGACATTTATGCACAATAAATACTCATATATTTCAAATATACCACTTTTCCTCTTATTTTTTTTTTTTTTTTCAATATGCACAAATTTATAACTTACACCCTGAAAAAGCACAAAGCCAAAGTTTTACTTTTTTTTTTTTTTTCAAATAGAACAATTAAATTTATTTTCTACCACTCCGTAAGTCAGAACGGCACCAATGTCACATCGCCGCACAAACACGGCAGCAATGTCATATCGGGAGAGTCCGGGATCAATGTCGCATCGGAACTCATCCCGACGACAGAGTCATATCGGCGGTGGATTCAGTTCCGGAGTCAAATCGGCGGGGAGTCGAACGAAAGTGAAACCGAAACCGATCTCACGACCGATATGCACAGAAGAATTGGAGATATGCAGATGAGTACATTGCGTCCACACTAAAATCACACATAATTCACATAAAATACTCACGTATAACTCATATATAACTCGCATGTAACCCAGGAGTACTTACGGTCTGGAGACATCAGTCCACAGATGGGTAGAAGAATAAAAGACAGAATTCAGGGTGTGCAAATAATTTAACTCATTATACCAAATATTCATATTTATTCTTAAGTAAGCCATTTAAATTTTATATATATATTCCAAACAAATTTTACTTTCAATATCCATTTCACAATAATACCTTCGGTAAATACAATCTCTTTCACTAGAGAACTTTATGCAAAGTAAATTAACATTCAGTTAACATTATATCAATCACACTCTTTAGAATCTTTATCAATTTAAATTTCTATATAGACAATTATCAATATATTCAATAAGAATTCCAATTAAAATACGTTAGATTATAAGCCTTAAATTTATACCAGTGCTTGGAATGGAAATTTACTGTTCCACTGTTCATGAATTAGAATTTCAGTAATTTTTACCTCACCGTTCTGTAACAACAAATCCGTATAATTTTCAGAGCATCCGATCTTAACCTTATAAGGATTGCCGAAGGAAAGTTCCGCAAAATCTCCGCAATGAAGTATCGACATCCGAACTCAATGTTCAATCGAACAAGGGACCACGCCCGGATTCGCCGGATAACGGTCAAAATCACAACCTAAAATAGAAAAATAAAGCATTAAATTTTGAATAAAATTTCAGATCCCGGTGCATTTCTTCCTCGGGCATCTTCCCGGATTAGATTTTGGGAAAATCAATAATCCACAGCAATATGGGGCCACCGGCCCTACTCTCTTTGTTCCGTTTTCTCCTCCGAAAACTTACATCCGAACTTCTCAAAGTTCTTCTCCAAAAAGCTCCCGAACACCGCCACAACAGCCCGACAACAGCCAAGAAGCTCTCCCATTGGCTGCCGACCAGAGGAGAAGTTTCGCTTTTCGAAAAACTTCCCACCGCCGAGGCAGGCGCCGCGAAAAAAAACAGCAGAACATTAAATTCACATTCTCGAACGAAACTAGACTTTCACACGTAAATGAATCTGAACAAGGCTTAACACAATGCAGGCGTTGAAAAGGAGAGATTTCCAAGCCGCGATTCTCAAACTG
Organism: Amaurobius ferox; assembly: GCA_951213105.1. Classification (NCBI taxonomy): domain Eukaryota; kingdom Metazoa; phylum Arthropoda; class Arachnida; order Araneae; family Amaurobiidae; genus Amaurobius; species Amaurobius ferox. Next base: position 132,635,591 of record OX578136.1, read on the forward strand.
TCGAATCGAACATACATGCGATACGACACAACACCGTTAACTGCAGCATGTAGCATATCCGGATGGATTCAGGAGATTTCATGGCGAATGGAATTCTTTAACTGCACTAAAGAAGATGGGCTGTTGCGGTACACTCGGGACTTAACGTAACCCCAGAGCCAAACATCTTGGGATGTAAAGTCCGGTGAGCGAGAGGGCCATTCAATTGTACAGTGACGGCTGATTAATCGTTCTTCAGTAAAGGTTCTGTTCAGGAACTTCTTCACTTTGTTTGCGATATGAGGAGGTGTGCCGTCTTGCATAAATGCCACTGTGTCAAGGACATTATGTTCCAATAAGCACGGTATCACTTTCTCCGTTAGCATTTGCACGTAGCGTGTTCCATTAATTGAGCACGTCTGCCAGCCTGCTTTTGCACAGGGCTGTTCAAATAAAAAAGGGTCCACAATAATGGACGCAGTGAATCCACACCAAACAGTAACACGTGGGGACTGTACGGGCTCCTCACTGTAGGCATATGGGTTTTACTTTGCCCAGATTCTACAGTTATGGGTATTGACAGTTCCATGTAATGAAAAATGATCCTCGTCTGTCCACAAGATATTGAGCAGCCCTTGTGGATCTTCGTCGATTTTCGACAAAGCCCAATTTGCGAATTGCACTCGCTTAGCTGTGTCATTTGGTAAGAACTGGTACAGTGATTTCAACTTGCAGTGGTACAAATTTAATACACCATGAAGGATACGGAATGTCTTCGGTATACCACTTATTCTTGCCAGTTCTCGTGCGCTACTTGCTGCACTCGTTGACTGTTCCCTTAGCGTGTGCATTTGCGAAGCCACAACGGAGATATGGACCTCTGACCAACGTGGTCTACCACTGCGAAGGCGACTACACAAACTTTCCTTTTCTTCGAAACGTCGTACCAGAGAAACCAGTCTGGCAGGAGCAATTGGACCAGAACCTTTCTTCAATGCCCTCTGTGTCCGAAACCTTCGTAAAGTTTCAGTCGGCGATTCGTGGCTGTGGTAAAATAACTTAACCAATAGTGCTTTATCCACCAATGTCAACATCACAATGAAAGCCAGTAACAGGAAAATTCAGAAATGAGCTTTAAATCATACACCCAGCATTTTATAGGACTCTGATTTGCATATTTCCTGTGATTGCTTGCGTGCAGCGCCCTCTATTGACAAAATTTTGAACTATTTTTTTTCTCTACCAAAAAAAGCCCCTTCATGAGACTAACTTTGTCGCAAACCGCATTCAAATATACCAATTCCTTCAATTTTTAGGAATTTTTAAACTAATTCGGAATTTATGGAACACCCTGTATATATATATATATATATATATATATAATACATAAAATGACTTAAAGCCTAATTCCCTTAATACACACATCCTGAACGAAATGTTGTTCTTGCGTTATGTGGATGATCTCCTATGTGGATTTGAGGACTATAGTTATACCTTGAATTTCGATTTTTATCCAGCATCATTGACTTTACTGGAAACACCTTGTAATGCGGATCTAAGTCTCAACTTCTTAGATATTACAATAATGCGACCTTCTACTTCACAGCATTATCAAATTTATGACAAACGTAAATCTTTTAATTTTGACATATAGTTTATGACGTCATGGACCATGTGTTTACATTTTAACATTTTCAGAAATTTGATTATACATCAATTATCACGTCATAAGTTATTAAATTCTTCAAGTATGGATCAATACACAAGTGATATCCATTTTTTGAGAGAGGCTATTAGGGAGGGTTATCCCCCTGTATTTTTGATAAAGATTGTTTCAGATTTTCATGGATTAACTGTGACCAAGACAAGAAAGCGCTATTGGAAAAGCTTAGATATCCGTGACAGTTTAAAAATGGTTTATTATCTATGCTAGTCAGAATTCGAATAGAGCTGGTTGGATGCATTTGGGGATTCTTAATTATTGTTCTATTGATGTGATTTGAGTGTTTAAATGGTAGATGGGTTAATTACATATGGTACATTTTCATGTTATAATGGAATGTCAAGTATAGTTGGATTTTGGAAAGTTTCGGGTATTGTATACCTGATTTTGCTTTCAAAATTGCCTGTAAGGGCTTTGTTGTAAAAGTTTAATGAGAACGGAGAAGGTTTTTTAGTGTGAATAATTATGATGAATTTTAAAAGTTGGTTTTTATTCACTTTTTGAAATGGCTAAATTGCTACTTGGTTTTTCATTGAATTATACAAAATAACCACCTTGTAAATGATTTCATACATTAGTTGTTTTATGGCCGCAAATTGATATTTGGTTTTTATTTGTAGTATATAAAAATAAACACATTGTTAATAATTTCATACACTAATAGTTTTATGGTTCGAGTCAATATGGTTTCCATGGCTATTACAGTCAAGTTTGGGAATAATCTTGTTTTTTTCCATTTCTTTTATGGCGTTTTAATATCATTTTGAAAATACATAATATAACCACTTATTTAATGATTCCATGCAATAGTTTTAATATGCTGAAGTGGGTTTTTATCCCCCCCCCCTTTTAAGATCTTTAGGTAGTTAGAAGTATTGTATAAAGTGATTTTATGGTTTTTTATATTAATGACTTGGTTTTATTGTATTAATGACTTGATTTTTAGTTTATTATTGCGTTTTTTGAGGTAATGGCGAGCGTCTTGTTGGAAATGGTTTGAAGGTTTCGGCTACCGGGAGCGTTTCGCCATGGCAGTAAAAGCTTTAATCGGAGAGTTGGGGGTCGCCACTCCCCCCGGCCGTCACTTTACAAATACTCTTTTAACATTTTTAACATCTTTATGGGTATATAAATTATAAATACTTGTCCTTTTTGGGAATTTATATATATATATATATATATATATATATATATATATATATAATGTATATATATATATGTGTGTGTGTGTGTGTGTGCATATATATATATAAAATACATTGAACTTGCAATTCTCATAGCTCATTAATCAATTTTAAATACGTCACTAAGCGCTAAATATATTGCCCAAATTTCCCAAAAGTTTAAATATTTTGAGAATCATTTGTCTTAAAAATTCTAATGGTTTCATTAATTTATAGATAATCTTACATATAAGGCAATAGCTTATTTTACATTGTTAAACAAGTGTAATTATTAACTTTTTACATACTTTGCGGAATACTTCGAGAAAAAAAAGCGAAATTACTTTTTTGTTAATTCGCGGCAATTGATACCAGACTCTAAGATGATGTAAAATCCACCTAGATGCGAAATTTACTAGTAACTCAATAAATTATCATTTTTCAAATACCCCACCTCCTGCCCCGCAAAAAATAATAATAATAAAAAAAAGGCTAAGATAAAATTAAAAAAGAAATCCCATTACAGATTTCTGAGCAAATAAAAAATCTATAAAAACATACGATTGCTTCAGAAACATTTTGGTGTCTTATTTAGTACAAACAAGCCAAGATTCGAACGCCAAACATAATAATAACCACGTATTATCTAAAGCGCAAATGTACACAGCGTCACTTTTTAACACTATATATTTATAAACTCCCTTTACCTATACAGGGATTCCATACAGTACAGTAGTGGTAGTGCCACCTAGTGTGATGAAAGATAAGCAAAACGAAAATCAGTAGCATAATAGAGGAAAAAGAAATCGGAAATTAGCGTGTAAAAGAACATAAGAAAATAACAAATCCTAGTTAAGACAGTCCTATTTGTCAATCCTAGTTAAGACAGTCCTATTAGTCAATCCTAGTTAGTTCTTGTAATTATGGTATCATATTAATCATATTGTTGGTATTATATTACTATAAAAGGATTTAAAGAAATCCACATCATTCTGTTATGTTGAATAAATGTGATACATGCTGTTCGCTGGTGTTTTTGCTTTTTTAGTATGTAAATTGTTCATTTGATTATACGTGTATGCAACTTAATGTACAATTTAACATTTATCAAGTGAAAGGGTGTGTAATCCTCTCATGAGTATAATGTACCGCAACCGCTAAGATTTTTAGGTATATTAAAGTATGCATGTGAGTAAAATAAAGTTTTATGTATATTAAACTGTTATCCAATTCTGAGCCAAGACTTTTGCTTATATTGTATCCCTATAAGTAAAGTTAACCGGACATGTCTACCTAGGTAAAGCACGTGACTGTGAACACAATCATTAGTGAACTGGTTCAGGAACAAAATGCAGCGTAAATAAAAATGCATGAATATACGTATGTATGTTTCGGAATTCACTTGTATTTTCTGTTTCAGTCACGGTGCAAGATAATCAGGTCAACGCACTTCCCGTTGCAGCTATGTTAAAAACTTATATCCCAAATATCCCCTCTAATAAAAATTCCGATAGATGGCGTTTATCCTTAGGGTCTAGATATTCAATTCAATTGTATGGAGAGTGTTGTGCTTTAAAGCACAAAAATAATTTTTGTGTCATAAAAAATGGGTGAAATATGTTTTGAATCCGATTGCACCCCTGATTATAACAGTAGCAAAGAGTCTGTGCCCCTTTGAAAGCATGGCAACGAGCAATTCCTCGTACAGATTAGAATCTTCGAATTCATGATCGCGTATGTGCAAAAAAAAATTTTAGAGACTGATATTATTACTCGTTTTACAGCTACTTTGAGTGAGAGAATAATTAATGATTTTCCGAGGCGATGCGAGGATTTGTAAATTTGCTGTATAAAGCTTTCATTACACTTGTCAAAGTGCTTATTTGGGCACAGAACTATGTCAACCAGATGAATAATTGCTCATCGACGAGTATATGTATAGTAACGCCCCCTAGTGTATAGAAAAGTAAATAAAACGAGAAAATTAAAGAAATAAGAAAAATGAACATGAGAAGCAAACAAGCAAAAGAATTAGAGAATATAAGTAAACAAAAATTAGATGTGGTCATGTTAAACCTCAAAGAAATACCGATTTATTGACAAATCATTAACCAGCCTACTGGAATTTTATTGATACGAACATATTCAAAGAAATTAAAATCGAAAATTAAAGAGCATTTTTGAATGAAAGAGGCAGAAGAAAATCAAATCCATGAATCTTAATCGCTAATAATTGTTGGAAGACTAGTCACCGACTTAATTTCTCTTCTGCCTCCATCTTTCAAAAATGTTCTTCAGTTTTCAATTTGAATTTCGTTTAAGCTCTTAATATCAATAGAAAAGCCAGTAATCTGGTTAATGGCATCTCAATAACTCTATGTCTGAGATTTGTCATGTCCCGGTTTAATATTTAATTTAAGTTTACAATATGTGCATTTTTTTTCCTTATTTGCTTCTCATGTTCATCTTCTTTGTTTTCTCCATTTCTCTCGTTTTATTTCCTTTCTGTTACATTAGGTGGTATTACTATATTGAACTCTGTCGTTTAGTCAAATTCAATTCGGCCAACATAGTCATCCGCTTATTTGGGCTTCCAGGTTCAGACATTTTGCACCGAGGAAGGAAATCTGAATAATTTCCGAAACATACTTACCCTCATCCACCTTTGTTTGTACAATGTAACGATACAAATCTATAAGAGTGAAGGTTCAAACATTTAAATCACTTTGCTATATTTACATTGTTATTTCTCGTTGTCCAGAATTGTTTTCCACTATCAAGAACTAAAGGCTATAATAAAAAAGAAAACCACTTGATTATTTGCATCAGTGCTTGCAAAGAAAATGAAGTCTAATAAAAATTCACCATTTCGGCCATTCATGCGCATCTTAAGCACAGCCTAAACTTGTGAATTGCTTTTATTTCACACACTGTTTGTTTAATATCTGTTAGAATACGGTATGTTGCACCGTGAATAAGAAAAATGGTTATTCTGTTACGAAGTGATAATATTACCTTTTCCATATTCTTTGGAGAGTTTAGAATAATAGTAGCATAAGAATTTCCGTTTTTCACCTAGTGAAGAAAGCGTAAAATACTTTGTAAATATTAAATTTCTTGTTTCTATTTTTCTCACCATATACAGTGTAAGTAAAGGGTGATTGTAATGAAATTAAAACAAAATGTTGTATTACTGCCAGAGATAGACGAAAAAGTGTTTACAGCCAACATCTTGCAATTGGTTAAATAAAACTTATAACAACTAGGGAGACCAGCAGGCATTCTGTCAGTAAGTAATTTAAAAACCATTTCATTCATGAGGTATACTATAATAAAAAACAACACTCAATCCCTTTCTGCGTAACCACAACATAAAAGAAGATATTATAATATCCATTGTTGTAAATGAGTTAAAAAAGATTCCAATATCCAGCTTCGATTTCAGTATCTGATGTCATACGCAGCGTAAAGGTCTAGAATTCTACTCTTTGTATAATTGATTCACTTATCTAGGCTCAGTAATAACAGAAATTAACGATGTTTGAATTGAAATTACTGACAGAGTCACTAGTAAGCAAAACATATAATTGTATTCAACCACTACTAAAATCTAGTTTGATCTCGCTCAAAAGTAAAATTCAGTTATGTAAAGTAAGTCTCAAACCCATACGTATCTACGGTTGTGAAATCTGAACATCAGCCCAGTAAGATCAAGACCGATTACTTATCTGGGAACAAAAGATGCTGAGGAAGAATTTTGCACAATCAACGAAAATGGATTTTGGAGAGCGAAAATTAAGAGAGAAATAATGGAAAACTTTAATGTTGATATCATTAGTGATATTAAAATTAAAAGACTAAGACGACTGGGGCACATTCAGAGAATAAATAAATAATAACAGAACTACAAAAAAAGGTCTTCATTTGAAGAATTAGTGGGTCTAGACCCTATACATGCCCAAGATCGCTTGACGATGTGGGGAATGATCATGCAAAAATAAAAATTAAATACTGGAGTTATAAAGTTTATAATCCCGTGGAATGAAGGGCTTTTCTAAGGCAAACTCCAGTTTTAAACGGATTATGCTACCAAGGTATAGTAAAGGGAAATTATTCTGATAAGGTACAAAATTAAACGCACTGATTTTATTGGCTGTAAACATTTTGGGCATCCCTGAATATAAATTAACCAATTGTTTAAATTATTAATTATGTTAAATGTTGTAACGGATGACATAAAATGACATTATTTACGTATGTAGTTCTCGGGAAATTGCATGTATTTGATCTAAATTAGCATCGCTATTTTGAAAAATGGGAATTAGGTGAAAAAACTCTAAACATATATGCACATTAATTCATATACGTACGCGTTCTAATAGCGAAGATTCCGTTGCTTTTTATTCTGGTGAGACGGCGTAAAATCAAAAATCCCCAAATAACGGACAATGGTGTTTTTATTCATTGTAAATCCTTTTTACCACACTTTTCTTTACACACTGCTAAAGCCGTGTTTGATGGACAACGGCACAGAAGTCCGGTTTTACCTGCGTAATAAATTTGACACGCAGTTAAGTAGCAATAGATTCAAATGTTTCCTAGTACGTCTACATCAGCAGATTTTAATTCACTGGAAATGCCCTGCTTACGAATGCTGTACCGGACATAAAAGTGTTACAGCCATCTTACACTCGGTAAGTTCATATCACGGTGGAATTGTTTGATATTTTCAATTAGCATAGACCATGTTATCGGCTTGCCTTCCGGTAATTTTGTACTGAGCCACGTATATAAAACACTATTCAACTGGTTTAAATTTGTTTTCTTTTCAATGTTTCCGGATTATCAATATTTTTTAAACTGTCCGAGCTTACGGGCATGTCCAAGTACAACCAAACAGAGACGAATTATCCGACATACCGAACCATTGGATGAAAGATTAGCGGAAGCGAAGTTTACTGGAAATGGCGTATACAGAAAATCAAATGCTGCCTATATTATAATTTTTGCATTATAATAAATGTTATATTTCCTATTCTGTGGTGCAACCCCGGGCAGACCCTATAGAAACCTGTTTAATTTGTCTCGCTGCTCACAAATAAAACAAACCTGACTAGGAATGCACGGCAGAGCATGCAAGCCTAACTCCATCACTTAGGCATACAAATTGTTTTTAATGCACATGTAGTTGATTTGGTATCTGATGAAACATATGTTGGGACATCAAACGATATCTGTGAATTTCCACTCAACTTGCTTATATATTCATATCTCATAATCTTTAGGTCAAATTCTATAATAGTCAGCATCAGAATACAAATATATTTTTTAATTTCCCTTCTTTCTCAAATTATGATTTTAAAAATATTTTGTAAACATTCTTTAAAAAAATATATCTTTAAATTGGTAACATGCATGTCACGACGATGAATTGGAATATATGTTAATAACCTTTACTTTGGTAAAAAAACCTTCAAACTACCATTTTTTAGCATTGACTATATTACCGTCATTGTTCAGTAAATTATAGTGTTTATCCATGGAAGATAATACTATATAAATCTTATATTTCTAATTGATTTTATTGTAATCATCTAAATTTTGAAAAGTTGCTTTCTGCTTCGCATTACGTATTCTTGGATTATCACATCCACATATCACCCACAGAAACCGCACACACTTGGACATAATTTCCAATTGTGCTCAAAATGAGTTCCAGAAGCCTTAAAGGTGCTTATAAGTCAAAATCTCAAATTAGGAAATTTTCGAAAAAACAATACTTTATACAATATTATAAGAAAGTAAAAATCTAGTGTTACAAAAAATTGAACAGTTCATAAATATCCCTTTTAAGATTTGGTATAGTTGCCTCAAGGGGCCTTTTTTAATTTGTATAAAAGTAAAAAAAAATCAGAAAATCCTAGTAACTTCTAGGTGTCCGATATTTAGAGGTTTTGCTGTATAAATATATTGTTTTCTGAAAATTTTCGAATTTAAAAATTTGTCGTAAATAAATATTTTAAAACCATCTGTTAAAGATTGGATATTATGTACAGTAGCAGCCAAAATTGTTGAAAACTTTTGGAAAAAGTGTATTTTTGTGGTTTGTTGCGCCATAACACCACTTTTTTGTACCAATAACATAAAATTATATATCAATGGAAGGATAATTTAATCAAGATTGTTATGCAATAACATTTATCAATTATTTTTAATAGAACAACATTTATAAAGAAGAAAAGTGAAATACATAGAAAAAATGAAAAAATGCTCACCATGTCAGTTAATACTTAGTTGGGTAACCTGTAGAATTAATAACGGCCTTACAGAGCTTTCCGATGGAGTGAACCAAGTGTTTTAGTTCTGCAGCTGTTATAATGTGAAACCAAGATTGAATTATTGCTTCTGCTAATTGGGTCTTATTACTGGGTTGCTTCTGACTAACAAGTTTCTTTAGTCGACTCCATAGATTTTCGATTTTGAAATTTATCGATTTTTTTATTTCGATGGGGTTAAGATCTGGACTATTCCCAGACCATTCCAGCAGTTGAATATGATGATCTTAAAGCCACTTTTTGCACACACGAGCAACATGACGTGGAGCTGAATCCTGTTGAAATATAAGTGCTTCTTTATCTTGGAAAAGTTCACGTGCAGAAGGCTGCAGTTTGGGCTCACGTTTTTCATTTATGTATCTTTGGGCATTTATATCCCCATTGCCCATTGATCACGCAAATTCTGCTCACACCTCTTGTTGTCATACAACCCCGGATCATAACATTAACTGCGTGTTTCACGGTAGGTGTAATGCAATCGGGATGCAAATCTTCTCCGATTCTTCTCCTTACGTATTTTACGCCATCACTACCAAACAGGAAGATTTTGATCTCATCACTCCAAATTACACTGTTCCATTGTTCTTTTGTCCGGTTAACATGGGTTTTAGCCCAGTTTACTCTTTTAAACCTTTGTTTGAAAGCTAAAAATGGCTTTTTTTTGGAATTCTAACATTTAGACTAAATTCATGCACTCTGCGCCGAATAGTCCTTCACTCAACTTCACATTGTATTGCACCATTTTACCTTGTATACACTGAGATGGTTTTCTTCTGTCACCTAGGCACAGCCTCTTAATTTTTCTATCATCATTTGCTGCTGTGACCCTTATCCTGCCTTTTCCAGTTATGTTTTGTAGTGACTGAGTCTCCTTATTCCTCTTCAAAAATTTAGAAATGCCACCTTTGGTTAAGTTTCCCCCAATATTCATTCTAATTTATTCCTAACTGTAGCCTTGTTCACTTAATAGTACAATTTTTATACCGCTTTCTGGGTGACCAGTCAACTCTTTGCGCCATTTCTTTAATTTTATTACGTTTTACAAGCTCACTAAATCAAAGAACACATACAAAAAACCCCCCAACCAACTTGACAGCAATCACACAACACATTGATAAATGTCCTGTGATCTGTTGGCTCATTGCCAAAACAAGATGACACCTGATTGGCTCTCTAAACACTCATGCTCATTGGCTACATTCAAATGAAGGAAATCTACTTCATATAAACATAAGTAAGTTGTGCTTCTGTTTTCTAGTTATTTGGCTATAACTTTTGATAGAATACAGATACTTGAACAAATCTTATTGAATTACAATCTTAATTAAAGTGTCTTTATATTGATATATAGTTTTATGGTATTAGAATAAAATATGTGGTGTTATGAGCCATCAAACCTCAAAAATACACTTTTTACAAAAGGTTTCCGCAATTTTGGTCACTACTGTATATAATTTTCGACTGTGTGACTATCAATATGGGAGATTCAGTTATTTCCTGCATCTTGTGCTGCAAGAAGAAAAAGAAAAATCGGCTCGGGCTTCAGTCTATAATGGAGCCAAAGCGGTTTTGTGTGAATAGACGTATTAAAAATGTACAAAATATTAAAATATCGAAATTAGAAACACATTTTCAAGATAGATTAACATATTAAAATATCGAAATTATAACAATTATAATTTCAAATATTAAATCCTTAATCCGAAATCAAATTATTTACCCTTGTAGAAACTTTAAAGATCTAAAAATGACTCGCAAATTGTTCATATCTAGCCTTTCTAGTTTTAGAGTTATAAGCATTACAATCCTTAAAGGCGGAAAATTTTCAATCTTTTTCAACTTAAGAAGACAATCCTCAAAAACAATAAGGTTTTTGTAGAAAATAGTTTTAGTATTGAAACTGAATTTTCTAATAACAATTTTTTTTCGCTTACTGTTTATATCTATATTTTATAGTTTGAAATATATTTTGAGTGAAAATAAACAAGTGAAAGATTACGCTCTCGGACAAAACTTTATTATTTTTACGAAAATATTTGTTCAAAATATAAAACTATTGAAATCATTTTTATATAGTATACGCATAAATGGCACTCAATTTTCGACAAAATAAGTAAAAATTGTTTTGTATTCTATCTATTAAGTTCAGCGATATAAAGCGGCGATATTAAGTTCGGCGATATTAAGTTCGGCGTCCAAAGTGTTTGCCGTTTTCGTAACGCTCCGATTTCAGCCAGAGATACCCGAACCATAGATGTTATTTCACATGATGTGCAGGATGATTTTCTTTCATCCTGAGTATGAAACGACAAAAGGAAATTTACATCTTTGAGTAGCAATTAACTTACTTAATACAAGAAGATGTATGTTTGCACGTTTGGTTGTATGTGCATCGAATAGTTGAAATCTAAGCGTCACACAGCTATGAAATCCGGTACGGGGAAAGTTAAGGCCAAGTTTCAAGATACATCGATATTTTTTTTTATTCAAATAAATTTTTTAGTACTTTTATAAAGCTCAATGTTAAGCGAATTTCATACGAATCGGTTTATTATCGATCAAAAATATCATCATAGAGTTCCAATCTGACATCAATAGAGAGAAATCTAGGAATGCTCTTTCCAGCGAAGTATAAACCGACGCCGTAGAGTAGTTCCTTCATATTTGTAAAAAAATTGAATATGCATCAAAATATGCGAAATTTATGCAATTTCATTTTTATTTTTGCGCAACTGTGAATTGGAGATACCCACTATTTTAATTTTGAGCATGAATTTGATGTGATATCTTCGCATTATAATAAAATAAAATAAATCTATTTTTGTATTTTCTATAAATTGTTAAGCAATTATAAGTAAATATTTTAATTACAATTATAAGTCAGAACGTTCGCTCCGGATCATCCCAAATGAAGTTATTCCTTGTTCATGACATCATAGCTGGGGACATATACATTGCAACTGGTTACTGCATATTCAAAGGGGGACAACATATGTAATGTGGGACTATACTCTTGAAATTCGCGACGTCACAACATGGTTTTTCATTTTTTCGTTCTTAATTGGCGTATTGTTAAAGCGTTCTTTGCTTTTCAAAAATTCATTGTAAATTCCAGTGTAATTTTAATCAGAAGATTGTTTCTAAAACCTTGAACAGCGCCAAGTATTCAGTCTAGTTACAAATTAAACACAACTCATTTGAATAGAAAAAAAGAATTTATTTTTCAAAGACATATATACACATAATACTTCAACCAGGTTGATTTTAAAATTAGTCTGTTCTGTTTTTAACTGTCATTATTTTGTTTAAGTTTCCAAAAATCACGATCTTTTCATTAAATCTAAAGTAATACGCTTTCAATTTTGGACTTAACAGTTCCATATATTCCTAAATACAGTCACGTTCTATGTAATAATATTCAATGAGCATAGGAATCTTAGAACATAAAACGCGAATTTAAAAAAAATAATCTAAAAAAAAAACTGAAAAAAATATTAAATAGAATAAACGCACCCTTTTCTGTAATATGCTTACACTGTAATTAAAATGCAAAAACACTTTGCGCAAAGGATAAGGAAAAATTATACCGATTTTGTTTACTTAGAAATACAGTACAAGAAGTTATTTTCTAATTTAGTTCATTACTGCATCGCCAATGGTAGAATTTATAATATATTAGTAATTATGTACTTATTTTTATTTATATATTTAAAATATCAACTACTTACTATGTTTTAAAGTTCATACGATAAACATGTACGACCTAAACTTCAAAATTCCATTTGAATTATTGTAATCAACCACAAACAAAATAAATTCACAAAGTCCTTTGAATATCTGGCGATAAAATTATTTTAGTTTAATTGATATAATATAAAAGTATACTGGTAATAAAAGTCTACTTTAGTAATTCACGATACTTTATTTTTCACTCTAATTTACCCGAAAATATCAGCTGATTAAATAACCTAAAAGGGCCTAGATTTCTCTTGTAGAGTGTGAAAATAACCTTCACCACCAAAACCCCACCTTTTTTTCAGTATTTTTTTCGAAAAGACTAGTATATTGGTGCACAAAAAATCATGTTCTTTCAGAGCTTGAAACTATTTATTTTTCACTATAATAGTGTTAGGACCAAGTGGCTATAATGATTTATATCCAATCACGTAAATTTCTCTGGGTGGAAAATGTGATATTTTGATGAATACAACACGAGATATTCAAGGTGTCACTCTTTGTGACTGACGATACCAACATTTAAAATACTTTTCAAAATACTTAAATATTTAAATACTTTTAAATATCTAAATACTCCAATATTTAAAATACTTTTTTAATCAATGTGACATACAGCACATATCGGAAAATGCTTATGAAATATGATAAATATTTCTGAAACTGAAATTAATGTTGCAATTTTGAGCTTAATACAATTTTATTCCGACTCAGAAAAACATGTTATAAAACTCTTAACGTTAAAAAAAATCAACAAAGTGCTTAAATCATATCACCAGCAGGCTAATTTTAAAATCAACTTTAAAACACAGCATGCAGACATAATTTTAATAATACGATATTCAATATGAAACATAAATCTAACATATTTGGCAATAACATAACAAATACACGCTATAAGTGTTACCTACATGCTAGAGAATTGAGTACAGTCGTATAAATTACAAAACATTTCAACACCAGGAGAATATTCAATGGCACCTTTTCGTGTTCATATACAACAAATTGATACTTTCTTTATAACGGGATATCCAAAATTTCACTTGGCATTTGCCTCAATTTGTGCCAAAATTCCACAAAAGATTTTCACAGAATCAGTAATTATTTTCATCATGAGTAAATATTTTTCAAAGCACAACGCAGATACTTCACAATGCTGAATTACAGGAATTAATATATAACCAAACAGGAATTTCCAAACACGTCTAATCAGTGGTTTCAAGCAGTACAATATAAAATTAATGAATTTAAATAATTTATATATAAATTTTTGTAATTAGTATTAAATTAATATTAATATTTAATTTTTATAATTAAATTAATTTATATATTAACATATTTAAATATTCAAACATAAAAGGTTATATACGTATATTTATTTAATCATTTTTTAACATTTTCAAATTTTTGAATAAATTTATTATTTTCTAATATTTAATACGTAAAGTAATTTATTGCATGTACGTCTTGTATAGATACATTAAAATATTTTGATAATTTACCTGAATCACAAAGTTAAATGAAACACAATTTTGCATAAACATTTTTTATCTTAATCGTTGAAGCAGTTTAATTTAATATATCGAATGTTTAAAAAAAAATCATATATTTACAAATATGTATTTTGAGTGATGTATATTTAAATATTTTTTAAATTAATTATTTTAAAACTAAATGTAAATTTGACGTTGGAGAACATGTTTATTTCTGTGATATTACTTGAATCTCTTTAATAATTTTAATAATGATATTATAAGACATCACAGAGGCGCTAAGGGCATTTTTGAATAATTCTGCTTGTTTAAATAGTCTTATTAATTACAAGTTTTAATTATAAATATTGATATTTCTAATAACACTTTTAGTGTTCATAATTTTACATTGACCTTATTTTTATTACTAAACTCATCCATAATTATTTGTAAGCACAGTGAATCAACAAAATGATGAAATTTAATTAATTTTAAGTAAATTTAAAACCTACTTATCTTCCAGTAAATTAAAAATCATTATGCTTTAAAAATGCTTCTAATTTTAAAAGTAACACCAAATAAAAAACACCTGTTTGAAGATTTCGAAAGCAGAATTTTCAATAGAACATGTCATTACATTTTCTCAAAATGTTGTACAATTGTTTGGAGTGTTCACTAAAACTTTTACAGCGAATTAGAAAATTTTGGTACCAAAAGAAAATTCTAATTGCCAGATTCGCAAAAAAAAAAACACGAACAATAAATCCCCAAAATAAACCACGCTTTTCATTGGTTAGTGACACAAAATATCCTGAAAGAAACGCTGACCGTAGCTGATACTCATCTTTCTCTGCGGCGCCTTTTACATTTTTTAGAGCAGTTACAGCTAAAATTTGCGAAGTTTTAATTCCATTTAAAAGGACTTTTAAAATTGCAAACATTTAAATAAAAGTATTAAAATAATTTTAACTGTTTAGAAAGTAACACCTTAGATTAAACTATTTAGGAAATTAACTATTTAGAAAGTAAATAAAAGAGGAATTGGCGCCAATATTAACTCCAGTGCCAAATATGGTTGAGGGAATCGAACACTTGTAATGTCACTAACAGCATACCCAAAGAAAATCGTTCCTCATTTTAATGTTTACTCATTCATGTCAAACACAGCATTTGGATATTCCGTTATGTTAAAGCACCTATAGATTGCTAGAATTGTTACAAGATTGAGTTCAAAAGAAAACACTTAGTTGGTCGTCAGAACAAGCTTCTACTCCTAATATTGCTTTAGTTCATTCCAGCCACCTTAGAAGTACGTTTGTGTTTATTTTCTATGAGATATGAGAAACGACATTTGTACTTCCAGCGGTGCATTTATATGCCTGAGGCATAGCGTGCTATACGTAGGAGCACTTGAAGCATTTAGTGGTTATACACATTGGAACAGACAATACAATACCTGGAGCACCATATTTACATCAAATCAAGATTATAGTTACTTACAACTGAAAAAGTAGCTAAAGTAATGTGTTTACTGAAACAACAAACATCAACATTAACTGAATGTATTTACACTTCAAAGATAGATCATTACTAAATAAACAACAAATAAAAACCAATATCAAACATAAAATATTTTTTAATGTCATATAATATTCTAATTCATAAGCATGTTTAAGTTATTTTAGGAATTTAACCTTCTTGAAAACTTTGAAGAGTACCTGGTATAAGTTAAAATTAACTTTGCCGCTGATAGAAGCCAAATTATAAGTCTTCTGTATGTACCACCTCAAGATGTCAACACAATTTGTCTATAATTTATGCAATTTTAAAAATCTTCTTCACTTGTTTTCCTCTTTAGCTGATCCGGCTACAAGTGCAAGAAAAATAAACATTTCTTTAGTTCTTTACAATATTTACTTATGAGTAATCTGGATAATTTTTAATACCTTTAGCTATTTAAAGCATTTGGAATAAGTGATAAATTACATTAAAATTTTGTAATAAGACTTTAAATTGACCAAACTGCGTGTGAGATAGCAAAGAATGTAAATCAATTGACAGGAAATAACTTGCATGCTGATACATCGGTCGAGCCTTAATACCCAACATTTCTAAACATAGAAACTATTATATATAGAGAGATAACAGTTCAGTTACATCAGCTACTGAATTAAAGTAATCTGTATAAAGCACTTATATCGAATAATTGTAGAGAAAATTATTCTATCCATTGTATTTTTATTAAATATTTATATTTATTTCAGTCATAAGACTGCCGTATCATTTCAATTAAAGAATTTCAATTTAAAACCATATATTTAAAGACCACATCTTTTTCTTTTCAGAAAATTATCCGCATTTTTAGAAAATTTCATCCAATTTCCTACTTCAAATATCCAATATCCACTTTGAAACATCCTTTACGACAAAATGTGAAATAAAAGAGATAACTTGACACTCCAATAGACTACTATAAAAAGGTGGTGGAAATATAAAGTTGTGATTTATTAATTTCACAAACAAGTAAGTAGTTGAATTGGTAAAATCTGTGCAATTACCAATTTCTTAATTTCAATTATAAAATTCACTATTAAAAATAACTATAATAAACAGTCTAAGTTACACAAGAAAAGATTCGAATGGAATTAAGGTAGATAGTCCGTATATTGTGACGAAATGCATTATAGAATAAAACCAAAATGCTAGATATTATCTTAGAAAATAAAAATACACGATAAGATTTTACAACAAACTTTTTCAAATTTAAATTTTTTGATTTCGTTACATATGAATCATATGACATTTTTACCACTAATATTGTACAGAAAAAAAAAATCAATAACTGAACGTAGTTACAGGTAATGAGGTTAAACATCCAGTTATCATAATTTTATTGCAGAAGTAAAATGAAATTCAGCGTAAATCATAATAAATGAAAATATATGCATCATAATCATGGATACATTGAGGTAACCATCGTCAGTGCAAAAACAAGGAATATCAACAAAGAACAAGGAGTACATTTTTTCCCCAGTCCAATTGCTACTTTAAACCTTCGATTGAGTTGGACGATCTGGGAGGTAAAGTGTAAAGGGATTGAACAAATCATCTGTGAAATTATTTTTGTACATGTTGGTGATTATCATGTTTAGCAATAGTTATAGTTTTTCTATTGTTGAGTTTTTGTCTTTTTGCATGCACTAGGATTAAAAAATGCATTCGAAGTAAATCAATCAAGTCCAATTTTGGAATTTTCCATAGGATGATGTTAAAAGAAAATGTGATTTGAAGGATCGCTGGTTTGTTCTTGGATTCATGCTGAGTTATAAAATCAGTAAATATACTTTAAAAAAAAAAATCAAAATGTTTAGAAAAAAATTAAATAAAAACACAAAAGAGGTCCTTAATTAGCTCCTGCCTCAGAAACAAATCTCCATATAAAACAGCTACAACAGTTCTTGGCAATTAAAGATAAGATTTAAAGTCTCTTTTACCACATGAACTCATAATTATTTAAACTCATAATTAACTCATAATTATTACTCTTTAACTCATAATTATTTAAATTTTTCATACCACTAACTATAAAGATTGCAAGATTGCATATAATTTCATGTGTCTGCATATATCATAAATAGAAACTGCATGATGTACTTTCGGACTTCCATTAAAATCATGATACCTATGTGTCTACCAATAAATTGTATTTATAGAATATTTCTATATCCTATAAATACAACATAATACTTTCTACTCTTTTTGAAACCATAGTCTTTCTGAAACAGTCCCCATGAGTTATTTTGTGCATTCTCACCAATCTTTTCCGTACAGCCTAAAATAGAATACCTGCATGGTTATTGTTAATCAAAGGATTTTATCTCGCCTAAACTTGATGATTCAATTTGACTAAAAATTGTTCAAGGTGTATTGATGCCAAAGCTCTGGACTGTTCAACTTTTAGAAACATGTATTCTTAACCTAATCCGTTACAATGCGAGAAGCATGAAAATGAACATTATTCTGCTGATGCATGGACCTCTTCTGAAGTACTGCAACAATATGAGCAATACATGACTGTAAATAAATACCAAAGACGTCTGATTAATTTCAACAACATATTTTCTCAAAACAACTTATGAGTCAATGCAAAACTAAGAAAAACAGCCCTATATCTTCATGCTGATTCCAGCAAACTTTATAAGATAGCCTATACCTATGTATAGTCCAGAAAATAACCTTTTTCAGCAACCTAGACAAACAAACACTAAGATTGCAACAGATCTTGCACACGAACGATCTCCAGCTTAGGCAACCGTGTACTGCACAGGGGATATCGTGGTGGCAGGCAGTTTGCTCTTCAAACTGCCTACCCCGACTGCACAGACTGCCCCGACTGCACTGCCTGCCCCGACTGTTTGCTTTTCAAACTGCCGATGACCCCGATTGCACTCATATATCAAAATCAGTTCAAAATCAGTTTTCGTGAATTGTTACTTATTGAAAAGTCTTATGTGGCACACGTTTATAAATGCTCACCGGCATGTTGCATTATCATTCAAAACACTTCCTTATCACACATCAATAAATATTGGTCATTCTGTGTCGTGGTGTTTGCTTAGGTAGTGATTTAGTCTGAATGGAAAGGTTTCCAGATATTACTGATAAGACCGTGCATATTCATTTGCACATTTTTATATATTTTGTCGAAGTAATTCAAGAATATTTACAAAATGTTAATAATATATTTTTACAAATACTTTTGTGATATGCTCTTTTATATTACAGAAGGATCTTAAAGAAAAGACAAAATTTGTTTGAACATAATATATTTTAACTAATTAGGAACCAATCTGATATCTAGAATAAACTGTATACATCCATACAGATATTTATATAATAACATGCTACATCGTATATAGATACATATTACAATGGAATGTATTAAAGCTCTTTACATGAATACATAATTAGTATTATTATTCTTCCATTATATACAACATAAATCTATATCCATGAGAAAAATCCAACTATACGAATACTCCATAGTATGAAAATAATTATTTCTTGACATCATGAATTATCAGATCTATACATCAAATATACGAATGTTTGCAAAATATTTCTGAAAAACCATAGTTTTAACGCTAGAACGACGGAAGCGGTCATTTTGACAGCATAACTACTTTGAGAAACGATTCCTCCAAAGCGGTTAATCCCAGCCCATTGAAATTTTATGACTTTTCTTATTTTCTTAAAGTTTTTGAAAACACAGAAGAAAATTATTCTAGGTTTTACAATAAGAGAAGAAATCAACGATCTTCCTAGAACGACGGCAACGATCAAATTGACCGCTAGAGATATTTCACACGATGATGCAATCCAACTGCAGCGTTGCGCTACTGTAAGCCGTAAGAATGATCGCATCAGCTTTTTAGCATTATTCGGCGCGTTTTAAGAACGAACAACGACTGTGCCCGTGCTGGATGTAAATTATTGCATAAAATTGTCGTGCGATGTCTTGTGGGAAGCGACTGACTATTGATGAGTGTCTAGCACTTTTGTAGCAACTTAGCGAGAATTCCAGTGATAACGGCGGTGATAGTGATGCAGATTTCGTAGTTTCTGACGAAAATGAAATTGCAGAGCACAACGCCAGCTCCTCAGAGGAGCAAACACACTCTGACGTTAGCGATACATCCAATTCAACTCGCCTTCAACGCAATACCTCTACTTCAGCAAATCTTTGTGCCAAAGATGGTACTGAGTGGAAAATATTGGAAGCACCACTATTTCCCAGGAGATTTAGTTCTCAAAACGTCGTGAAAAAGGACTGACCTAACTCCGTAATCAAATAGAAATGCATGCAAGAACGCTTATTGCAAAAAATGTGTCTATCCTAAATGCTGTAACTATGATGTTTCGGTTTTGAATTAAAGGTATGTTGTATTTTTTCTATGGCGGTCAAATTGGCCCCTGCCCGTCGTTCTAGTGTTAATTATGTGATATTTATAGTATTATAGATGCGTTATCATCACAGCTTTAAAAATCATAACTTATTTATCAGATATTCAAAATTGCATTGTGCCGTAAATTATGAACAAAATATGGGAAATAACACTCAAGACAGTACAAAATTACGAACATCTACGCCGATTTGCTTATATAACTCATTTCATTAAAGGGTAAATAAATGTATAGTCATTATATTTAAATTCATATATTTATAACTATAAATATAGTTTATTGTAGTTTTCTTATAATAAAACAAAATAGGTTACATTTAAAGTGCATGTGCAACAAGCAGAGCTATTTTTCCAAAACAATATTACTGAAAAGCTTTTCTAAAAACATATTCTCTTGACTACTCTAAAACAGCATAACACAAATAGGTGTGTATTTTACATGACCTGTTTCATAAACTAAATTATCAATTTTAAACGTCATTTAAAAAAACTTTTCAACTAAATTTCGAAATATTAATGTTTATTGTTGATGATAATTTTAGCACATAACTACATAGGAATTATTTGTTTCATTCAGATTTGTTTAAAATCAGGTTTACACTTGTCCAAAACACATAATACTGAACAATAAAGGAATTAAAGGAATAAAAACCATTAATGCTACCATAAAACTAAAGTTAAGATAATTATTTATTCACCTCACGACATCAATACAATATTCATAGATATGTCATTATTTACTCTCACTTTTCTGCGCAAATCCATAAATATATAAATAAAGCAAGCCTTGGCACTCAACGTCAATAGATATAAAATCATATTTTCTATTAACTACACTGTTTTACACAGCCGAATTGGAATTCCACTGGGTATCTGTTGGCATACCTTCCGGAGCAGTGATCACAATGCACTTGTTGCCACCACCTTTCAGTGGAATAACCTGCTCACGCGTTTCTTTCTTGCCAACTCCCATGGTTCGCCTTAGGCGTCGCATGGGGCTCCTAATTACTTTGCTGCAAGGTCCACAAGCTCCTTGTCCATTTCTGGCATCATCGTTCATGCTATCCAAATCGTCGTCGTCGTATACAACTTTAGTAGATGCAGGTTTTGGAACCTGTAGGAAAGTAGCTCTTGTGCTTCCACAAGGACTTCCACGGTTTGCCTGGCTGACATCCATGTTGCTACCTTTGGGGGAGCTATGTCGACTCATTCGAGAATTACTGAGCCTACGACTGGCATTACTTCCAGGGCTATCTGTGTCCACATTACTGACTACAGTGCTTTGATAATACACTGAAGTCATGTTACTTCGCTTTTCTCTCAGGCAAGGACAGAATATCTGGACAAATGTCCGTCGATATTTTTGACTCAGGAGGCAATAAAGTACAAAATTTCCAGCTGAGTTCAGAGACATCAAAAAGTTGAAAATATTCCCCAGTCCTCTGAGCAAAAGAATTTCGTTTGTAGTGAAGTCCTCGTGCAGCGTGCTGTACAGCAAGTGACATGCTGTTGGAAGCTGGCACACGAAGAATAATATTACTACAGCAATAAGCATGATTGTTATCTTGTTTTCCTGACTATTATCGTTTTCGCCTCTTGTCATGGAGGACCGTTGAACTTTGGACAAGTGCACAGACCGTATTAGAAAACTGTTGAATATAGCAAGAAGTATGAAAGGAATGAAAATGAAGAACACTACTGTCAACCAGTAATATATAGTTCTGTACATGTTATTCTTCCCCATATCTGAATGATCCAAGAAGAGTGTAGTGTGGTTTGTCTGCGCGTTGACTTTCTCTCCAACGATCCACTCAAATGGGGTTGGAATTGTAAATGCAAAACAGAATAAGAAAACAACCAAAATGGCTTTCTTAGCTCTAGATTCTGTGCAGAAAACTTTACCTTTCATGGGATGACATACAGCAATATACCGTTCTACAGTAAAAGTTACAGTCAGCCAAACAGAAGTATTGCTACAAGTGTCAGTTAGCATTAAAATAAAAGGTTTCATCTTCCAATAAGCAAAATTGTCACTATCAGGAATGCGTGGATAGTGACTTAGCGAAAGGATGAACGTGAAAATCAAATACATCATATCGAAAGTAGCTAATGCAGCCAAATAATTGTTGGTGGAGCTCCTCATGCGTCGACGTGTCATGATAACTATTGTTATGACATTCCCAACAATACCTATTGTCATCAATAATGGTACAAGAATGCGTTGGACCCAGAAACGAGAATATAGCAAAAAGTTTAAGTGGAACAAGTCTCCATCCATGTTGTCTGAACTGGTGATGTTGGAATCTGTAGAATTCATTGCTATTGACTATGTGGCAAAGATAACTGAAGATATTTAGATGACGATTCTGGCAGAATCTACTTCTTCATTTTAATACGGACCTGTGATATCCATTGCGATAGCTAGAAAAATGAGAATACTGTATATTACATAACACTCTGAATTTTTAGAACTCATTTTCAGCTAACAACAGGAATAGTTGACTCATGGCAAAAACATATGATTGACATTATTTAAGAATTTGCTTGGATTTTCTGAGGTGGAAAATGGAATAGCATGCTTTAATTAATTAGCAGTAAAGCAGCCAGGAACGGTTTCGAAGAATTTACACATTTTTAATGAACAAACGAATTCTGATACATGCATAAGGTGGCATGTTGCTTAATGTTGCTGTGGTGTATATATATATATATATATTTATTATAGGAAAAGCTACTTTACAATGTTGAGAGTAGATATAATAAAGACCTTTACAATTTTTTTTAATGTTATAAATTTCGTCAATTGGCATTTTTATTGCATTAAAATATTTGCATAAAAGGAAATATAATTTGAAATTTACTCTTATGATCCGTAAGCTTATCTATATATACATATACCTTGACCCAATTCATTAATAATGAAATTAAAATAATTTGGAAATCAAAATGTTTATCGGAGATTTTTGGATTTTAGACAAACTTTTTAAACTTCTAGTGGTAAAATTACTCAGAAAAAGTGACACAGAATCTATGAAGAGGTTATAATCAAAGATAGTCCATGGATAAGTTGGATACGCAGTCATAGAGATAACATCAAAATAGCCATTCAGATCTGACGTCAAACTAGAGAGCATGTGTTTGTGACAAAAACAAAACAAAACCGAATGATAAACTCATATTTCGGGTAATTCATTTTATGGTTTGATTTCAGAAATAGAAATTTATGATTTTATTTTCTTCTAACACGATTTTTAAAATCGAGATCCTAGAAACAGCTAACAGTCCAAGTAACTGCAGTGGTCCTTATCTCTCCTTTTCAGATTCAAGCAATACTGGCTGCAATGCGGTTAGTTATGTAGCTTCGGGAAACATTTAGTATATCATATAGTCTAAAATCAAGATGCATATATAGCTCAGTTTGCTTCCAACACGCGAAAGAAAAGGCATGATGCTTATTGATGCTTTCCGATCAGACGGGCAATAAGCAAAATTATAAAATGTATGATCCAGAAGATCCGACAGAATTATTAGTTGTAAATAGAAGCAAATACATAATTAGTCTTGCCTAATTAATAAAAATGTTTACTTATTTGTTTAACATTGATACGTTACCTATATCTTTCGAAAGTATTTCATAAATAACTCATATGCTTACTTCTAATTAAATACTTGCTCTTCCGGAAAACGCAAGATTAATTTCTATTTTACAAAAAAAGTGATTGTAAAATTACCAAATAGTTATAAGCTAGTTTCCATATTTATGCAAAATTCAGATCAAATCAGTCATTTACGGAAATTCTACCTACTTAACAGTGTTGTAAATAATTTTATATAACATTTATACATCCAATTACACATTTCAATCTGAACTTCAATGCTTAAATTTGGAACATTTGGAATAATTGTAGTGGTCCAAAATAAACTTTTCCTATTTTGATTGGCGAGATCTACTCGAAAACAATTCTAACTCTGAAAGCGTTCAAGAAACTGAAAGTAATCAACGGAGAAAGAAAAAAAAACACCCTGAAATGGATGCAGTAAAACAACAATACCAGTGTCTGTTTTAACATGAATTTGAATATAAAGAGATGTACTCTTGTTATACTATTTTACTCTTCCAGTCGCAGCGTATTTACGTAATAGATATCTTTAATCTATGTCACAATAATCAAAGATATTGTAAAGTTATCCAACTGATATAACAGAAATAATAATCACATATTTATATTTTTAGGTATATTCTTATTCAAAACCAAGGACAAAACGTTTTTTAAAAAACGAAAGGTCTTTTATTTAACATCCTAAAAGACGTACAAAATATTGTTAAAAACTGCCAGAGCGCTTCCGGACGTATATACGCCCTTCATCAGTGGCTATATGAGTGGTAAAAGCATGGAATGTTTATATATATTGAGACCATTTTAAAACAAATTTGCATAAAATATAAATGGTAAATGAACTTGCTAAAATAATTCTAGAAATATACACTGAAATTACAAAATTTTGTAATTTCATTGGTTTTATCTATTGTATGCAAGCGTGATACCAATCTTGATTATATTTTTATTCATTGCATAGAGTCTATGTCAAACACGACGTCACACGAATGAATATTTGGGAATTTCTAGGCCCAAACTATTTCATTATGATTTAAATTTTACGCACATAAATACATGGATAAATCAAAGACAATTGAAACTATCTTATTAAACTATATAACAAAGACATAGTTTTCTACAACTGTGAAAAGCAAAACCGTCAACGTCCATTAGAAAAATCATTTAATTTAAAACTAGAGTTATTTGAATTCCTTCTTCCGAAATTGAGTATACTTTAAGAAAAGAAAATTAACTCATGAGAAAATTTCTGAAAGATAAAAATGTCAGCCATTTTAGTTTAGTTAGTCTAATTAAATCCTGTTGTTAGCTTTAAATGAAAATACCAGCAAAAAATAAAGCAAAGAAATACACAGTAAAAAGTGACAAAAAGAAATCAGTTTTAATTTGTTTAGTTAAAAGTAGTCAGAAAATTATGGTAATTAGTTACTATTGATTGAGAACAGAAGAACTAAATATTTACTGCTTCTGTATATGCAGAAATTTGATTTTAATACGTACGAATTTTAATTTATTACATTTCATTATCGTTCCTATATTTATTTGCATCTTATTGCTGTTATACACATATAGTATGTCCAAAAGCCAGTGTGGCCACTAGTATTATAGTTGAAATTTTCCCTTCAATGCTGCATCACCATTATGTTCGTACTCTGCATTTAGTATATTAGTGGGGAAAATAATAAATATATTTAAATTTTGCAGATCCATAATATAAATAATTCTTACACTTATTATAAGTGCACATATGACGATAGTTAATACTAGTGCATTATAGTTCAAAATAGGACAATTACTTTTACAAATCTAATAGATATAAAACCTCATTTTGTTCTTATAAAGCAGTCACTGCAACTGTATATAATTCATTGGTAATATCATAGTGACGTAAGAATAGATGTTCAAGTGTTGGAGCCCCAATTTGCTCAATACATTTCTTGACTTCCATTGCCTGAACATACATACAAATCATTCAATACAATTCAAATCAATCAATCTCAACGCAAATTAAGTCAACCCATTTTAAACACGGATCAATTCCGAAAACACTCTTATTGTGAATACCAGCATCTATGGACCGGTTTCATACTTATTATGATCTCATAAACATGAAATGGCCGTTATCTGCAATGCCAGCAAGAAACTAGATATAAGCCTCAGGTTTTAGGATTTTAAATCGAAACATGCAATTTTAGTCCCCCTACGAGGTCTGCATAAAATTAATTTAAAATTTAGCTCAGGCCACACAAAGCTGTAAGGGCAAAGTTAAAAAAAAAAAAATATATATATATATATATATATATATATATATATATAGCAAGTTTCTTGCTGCCACTGCAAATATTGGGTATTCCATGCTGACGAGCATATAATAAGCGCTAAATCAGTTAATGGATACTGGCATCTACAACAGGAGTATCTTCCACATTTTGGAAAACGTCCCTTATAGGCGGGTTCTGTGTTTACAAATCAATACTACAGAAATCCTTCGATCACTGACATGCTATGTACGTTTTAGGTGGGGGGACGGATATTTTGTTGCATCTATTGTGCTGCTATATACAGCCAAAAAATAGAAATAAATCGAGATATCCACCAATACACAATAAATATAATTTATATTAAATATTAGCATAGTTCTTATGTTTACAAAACTGTACACAAAAGACAAAAAAAAATGTAAATTATAAATATCAGAAAAATGTCATAAGCTTATTTAATATATTTTAAGAAAAAAACCGGCTCGTATCTCTTTTAATTAAACTTTTGAAGAATAAAGTAATAACATTTTCCAATCACTTTCAAATCTAACTTTCTAACAGAGTGGCAATTCGCATAGGATTCCTTAACCATTTTTCAGGCTTTAGAAGCAATTTCGTAAATGATACACAGATATACTCCTATTTTTATTTAAATAAAATAGAAATTGTTTATATTAAATCAAACAATTTCTTAATTTAAAATCGGTATATGTCTCATTTAAAGATAAAATGGTTTCAAAATCAGATCGACGCTCATAATTGAAATAACCATATTTTTCTCTTATTATTTTGCTGAAATAATGCTAAATTTTTAACCTCTTCAAAAATTAATATAACTTGTTACGTAAACAACTGAATGGATATATATATATATATATATATATAAGTGTGTGTGTATTGGTGTCACAAAAAGATTGAAACGCGCTCTAATTCTTAATCTGTTGGAGATAAGTGGGCAATGTAAATTGCAAAAATGTTGAAAGTAAGGTAGAAAATAAGACTACGCTAATGAATTAGTACTCCCATTCATTTAAAAAAAAATACACTTTTTAAATTTCATATACGACCCCCTTAGACAAATTTGGTCAAACAGAGAATTTTTATTTTTAATGCAACAAGATCATGAAAAAAACCGCATACCTGTATCTTTAAAATCAACTGAATTATGATAAAAGAAGAAATCTGACTTATGCCACTTTTCCGTACCATGTGAAAGGCTGTTTCATCAGTGAAAATAGGGATCATAAGCGAATTGAAGATGGAAATTGTTTAGATAAAAAAGTACTTAATTATTGAAAAAGTACTTAGTTATTGAAAAATAATTAAGAATCCGTGATTGCATTGTGAGTCTACGCGGAATTCGCAAAAATGTCTCCCATGTATTATCATCCAGTTTTACCTTTTTTTGTGATATGTCACAAATTTACATTTCTAATTTGATATATGGTCCCCATTCATAATGTTCATTTTCAATTAAATATAACACGCTCAATTTTAAAGATACAGATATCGGTTTTTTTTAATGATCTTGTTGCATTAAAAATAAAAATTTTCTGATTGATCAAATTTGTCTAAGGGAGTCATATAAAAATTAAAAAAGTATAACTTTGTGAAAATTAATGACAAGACTATTTCATAAACGTAGTCTTATTTCCTACCTTACTTTCAACAGGTTTGCCATTTACATTGCCCACTTATCTGCAACAGGTAAAGAATTAAAGCCCGTTTCTATCTTTCTGGGACACCCTGTATATAAATATATATGCGTGAATGCTATCTGTCATGCTATCTGTCCATATGACTTTAGAATAATCCATGTCAAAAGAATTGTATGGTATTCATATACAGGATAATCAGCAATGAAAATTTAAAATATCGCTCAATTGTGTAAAAAAAAAAAAAAAAAAAAAAAAAAAACATAATACCGCTTACCTTCAATTCCTCGAAGAAATAAACTTGAAGGTGTTGGTTGATTAAGGTTCTGCAAGACAATCTTTTGCATCTTTCAATCAGAGTTCGACCTGTGTAAACTCGGCATTTTTGTCCTGCAAGAGAAATCGACTCGTTACACAAGGAAAAAATATCACATGTAACACACAACTTATCCGCTACAGATTATAACACTCACATTTGGTAGAATAACAATAACAACATTCTTATGAGTCGATCTCGTTGTAAATAGATAAACCCATTTTAGTTACTGGTTAAAATAAGCATGGCCAAATGTAGTGAAAATCGCGTACTTCTTTCAAGCTATATCGTGCAGCCTGCAGACGTCGTGATAGCTTTATTGTATAAGTTCATTAGTAGTTAAAATATTTATAAAATATCTATACACTTAGAACATATTTAATTTTATTGTTTTTCAGTTTGTATCACAAATGTGCAATATATCAAGAACTGGAAGATGCCCGTCATATAACGGAATTCAAAATGGGCAAAATATTACCTCCCATTTAGCGTCATTTTTATCAATTTGGCGACATTTGCGACATCCCTCTAAATTATTTTCCAATTTTTTTGCCAAACGTCACGGACCGACGAACGGAGAAATGACTTTTTCTTATAGTAGATTCTTATATTCTTTCCAAGAAATTGAATTTTCATCGATTTGGTGACATTTTCTTTAATTTTTGTGATATTTTTCTCAATTTTGAGACATTTAAAAATCTCGCCAAAATTCTCGCCAAGTGGGACAGTTAGACTGACAGACAAACGCTGCCGAAACATCAATATAATACTATCATCTTTCAAAACACAATTAATTTCTTGATTTGGCGTAATTTTTATCAATTTGCTGACATTTTTATCGATTTGCCAACATTGTCTTTATTTTGGCGATATTTTAATCAGTTTGGTGACATTTTAAAATTTCGCCACATCTGTCGCTAAGTGGGATGGTTGGACTGACAGAAAAACGCTGCCGAAACAGCATTAGATTACTATCTCCTTTCAAAACACAATTAATTTCATTAATTTTGCATAATATTTACCAATTTGGTGAAATTTTTATCGATTTGTCGATATTTTTTATCGATTTGGCGACAGTTTCGTCAGTTTAGCGATATTTTGATAAACAATTTGTCGAAATTTTAGAAAGTTGCCAAGTTGGCGATATCCCACCAAATTTGTCACCAGCATTTTTCCTAAGTGTTACCCAGAGATAGATGATAGATAAACAGACACATAAATCAAGGTGTTTATATTATGAATGACATATCTTAGCGTCCTTATGATTGATATACTTTTAAATAAAACAAATCATTGAAAATATTCATTATTTAATATCTAACCTAATTATCTAAATGTATTTTTCTTATTTCTTTAGTGTTCTAAAAATTGGCACATAGCTTAACTTTATCTGTCAAATAAAGCCAATAGTCTACTTACGAATGTCGCTGTTTAGCTACGAATATTCTGCTTAAATTTCATTTGCATCAATCACTATAATCATTTCGATTGATGTAATTGCTTAATTTCTTTTGTATCAATCAATTTCATTTGTATCGATCAATTTCACTCAATTTTGCTTAGCTATATCGTGGCCTGATAGAGACACATGATTCAAAACCGGTCAATTCATGTTCCGACATGTTCAAAGCGTGTCAATCCATCAAAGTGCGTTAGTCAGACTTTTGACCCTATTATAACACTTTTACTTCTGCCGAATTATATTTTGTTGAGGATATGAAAAATAAGTAGTAAATGTAGGAGTGTTCAGCCTCAGGGCTTCATAATATATAATCCCAAATGCCTTATCTCATGCGACAAGCAGATGATAAAGTGTATCTGTTGTTTACTAGCAACATCGTATATGTCGACATAGCACAAACCTACAGATGAAGGTGTATTCTAGCGCTCCAACCATTTTGAAGCCAAAAATTTTGTATTGCACACGAAGTAACGGTGTTAGGTTAAGCGATTTAGTCTAAGAGACATAGGTTAAGCGAATTAGTCTCAAACGAGTTAGTCTCAGATGAGTTGACCACATCTCAATCCATCTTTATGTCGGATTCTTAAGCACTGCAAGAACTTTCCCAGAAAATATATATGAGTGTACATGTTAGGTCTATCAAAAAGACCATGTTTAATCGATTGCAAACGATTGAAGCCCCCTAGCGGATAACTCAGAAAGTTTGGACAGCGAACTCGGCAGCAAAGAGAAGTAAGTACAGGAGCAGCGTTGCAGAACAGGCATGCCCAAGATACAGCCCGTAAACCATGAGCGACCTCCGGGGTATTTAGATGCGGCCCGTATTTCATGAACACATTTTCTATACATTGAATATATAGATATATTACCTATTGAACACACATTTATCTCTGTCATAAGTACGTTTTCTTTTGAAATTGAATAAGCCTATAATAATATTATAATGCAGTATACCTGTTTTGATAGTTTGACATAAAAATACCATCCTGCGACTGTTTCTGATATGTTGTTTATGCTGCTTTTTTAACCATTATGACTTAATGCCATTTTAATTTTGATGTATATTTTAAATTTAAATAAAATATCTTCTTATGTAATATTTGGGTTTAATTGAATCTTGGCCCGCTTATATACTTTGAAAGAAAAATTAGACCTTTGCAAAATTGAGTTTGACACTCCTGTTGTAGATCATTGTCCAATGATAAACAAGAATCGAAAAACACAGTTATAGAGGATATTTATTTGACACAATAGGGGTACTAACTAATGTCTGTGAACGAATGGCGTATGACATATATATAATGAACATTTGCTCATTCCTGAATTGATGATCAGGTAAGTGTGACCAATGAACAGTTAGTAACACTTACCTGAGCAGAAATCTAGTGTACAGCTTGTTTAAAATGCCTTCCTTCAGAGGCAATGCACATTTGAATTCCAGATAGAATAATTCAGCGACTATAACAAGCACTGTAGGCATTATCGTATTAGAAGCCCTCATGATGCAACTTTTAGACAGGTATTTATTGTGTTCCTTATACGCGTTTCGTTCGTTCTTGATATTGATTCCCACTCATTTAATTGTACTCTACAACTGAATTGAATTTTCGTCTATCTAGCTTTATTGCCGAGTTCATTAGCCGAACTTTATAAATTCTCTATCGCAATCCCTTTTCTTTCATGATCATTTTTCTATAGATTGACTTAACGTGTATTCTCGTGGACCTTTCACTATAATGCTAATGGGGTGCTCAAATACATACCTTGAAACCCTGTTTACTATTACTATATATTGTTGAGACATTAGAAGATAAAGATTCAATAAATATAGGATCGAAAGATAGCCTTTGCACAATATCCTTGCAAAAAGATAGCGTTTAAATTAAGTTGCTGTCATTTAAACAATATTTTCTATTAATTTGTAATTTAGTAGTCAGTACCCGAAACTTTCTAGTCTGCATCATGAAATAGGGAGATGATACACAGCTTCACTTACAAACAGGATACGTTCATTAAGATTTTAACAGAGAAAGGTAGTGTCAATCAAAATATCTGCATTGTAAATCTCCACCCGGCATTGTCATACATACATGTGCCCTTCAGTTATACATGTATGACAATGATTATCACGATAAAAAATATGTGTAGTTTTTGGACATCGTAATCAAGTTAATCATTTATCATATTTCGTAAAAACTTTTGAGAGTTTTTTTCTTCTTGTTGGCAACAACAATTAATTGGGTTCATTTGACTTATAAAATTTATTATTAAAATTATTTAAATTCTTTATTATTTAAATTCTGAAATATTTATTTTACAGTAATCTGAGTTTAAACATTCAAACGTAACCTAATTTGAGACCTCTTTCATATATGAACAAGAAAGATCAATCATGCATAGAGCATTGATTATGAAACACTTTCCAACTTCAATGCAATTTTATTTAAACATTCCTAAAATGCGATACATTCCTCGGCAATATTTTAAAATTATCACAATACTACAGTAATTTATTATATTTGAAAACTTAAAACTTCATCGAAGAAAATAAACTTCATTCAAATGACGGCATTGAAATCTAAATTGCCTCGTTGAAAACATCTCAAAAATGCGATACATTCCTCAGTAATATTTTTAAAATAATCATAATACTACAATATTTTATTATATTTGAAAACTTAATCGAAAACAAATGAAATCTATTCAAATGACGTCATCGAAATATAAATTGCCTGGCTCTTTATATAAAATCAGCATTTCACTCAAGAACCTTTTTTCATTCTTGTCATTCATCACAATACTATAATAATTTATTTTATTTAAAAACTTAAAACCATGAAGATACAAGTAATTTAACTCTATGCTTAAAACTTTATCGAAAAAATCGTCATCTTCTCTGTGTAAAATCAATAAATATTTCATTCGTATCAGCTATATTGCAGACTCCATAAGCTAAATAATTTAGCGTCAAAGAAATGCAGCAAATCTTATACAACTCATTCTACATATTTTGGAGTTTACATTCCCCATAAGTGAAAATTAGGCTTCGTTGTAGAAATAATCAAAGTTTGATGATCATTTAAACTCAAATATATTGTAATTGCGTTATTTCAGTATGTAGATGCACAGAATTTAAGCAAAAATAAAGTGGTTTTATGACGGATACAACACTAAATATGAATTAAAAGGAACTTTAAAAAACACTATTTTGGCACAAGATGAATGCCATATTTTATTTTGAAATGGGTCACCTGATCTCTTTATATAATAGTCAAGTGATATCTTCATATAAAGGAAAAAACTACTGAATATATTTTGCTGAATTTTTTTTATATATTTTATTAGATAATTTGAATGTCTCCTAAAACTTTCGAAGCAATTTGTGAATTTTAAATTTGCTTTAAAAATGTTTGAAAATTTAGGTCCCATAGGGGTCAATGTATTTCATGTCTTTAACGCGGGTTCAATTCAAAACTAATTCGGTGATATTATTCATTTATATTCCTATAGGTCCTACAGACCGTCTAAACAACATACTAACATTTCATTTTGATAAAGTCATTTTTACGGCAGTTATCAGGCTAACGGACAGACAGACAGAATGAATGAACAAAGTCATAAACACTTTTCAACTATGTTGTAAAGTGTTAAAAACCATCAGTGCTCCACGGTTTTCCGATACAATAAGAGGAACAGGGAATATCTCCTAATATTCCATCCTCCTAGAATTGAATTCGGCGACCACACTCCTCATATTTCGCCCTCTCTCCAGCTTCCAACGATTCTACTGCTCTTGATATCCTCTAAATGGTTCGTAGTGGCCATATTTTTCTCTTTTATATGAAACGACCTCACCTAAAATCTGCACCCATGTACACCATCTCCAACTTTTGCGGAGTCACTACCGTCTCTTCTCTTATAACTGTTTCGCCGCTATGACATTAGCTCTTAAATATGCACCAGATTCCTGCTGAATATATCTGGTTATGCAAATCGTCAGAGGTAGTTTCGTTCAACTTTTAAGTTGTAACCTTTAAAAACAGTGGCACTTCTCAAGTTTGCCACAACAGTGCATTTTAATTATACCATTAATGGCCATACATCAATTTATATGATCAATTTTTCAAAAACTACCATTCATATTATCATTTATATTTTCCATATGAACCTCATTATACAATCATTATTTTCCATAAGATATAGTGCCAAGACAATTTTAAAATTCCAATAATTTAAATCTAATTAAAAGAATTACTAATTATTCTATATAGTTCTTTTATTACCATAATATATCTATCGATAAAATTTGGAATGTGTTCCCAGCAGTAATTCTTGGATTGTAATTTCCAGCCTTACATTC
Source organism: Amaurobius ferox (assembly GCA_951213105.1). Taxonomy (NCBI): domain Eukaryota; kingdom Metazoa; phylum Arthropoda; class Arachnida; order Araneae; family Amaurobiidae; genus Amaurobius; species Amaurobius ferox. The sequence continues at coordinate 132,669,632 of OX578136.1, forward strand.
CAAAAGTATTTAAATGGGTTCAGGAAGTAATAGTTTCTCACATTACATATCTATACATAAAATTTAATAGTTTTAGGTGAATTCGTTCTTGCATTTACAGTGTTCAGACCTCACATACAGACACACATAACTGTAAAAAGTGACCGTGATGCTTCCACAGTTCTGAAAGCGTGCTTATGCATCAAAACCTCAAATTTTAAAAAAATTCAGGAATGCAATACTTTATACAACAGTATGACAAAACAAAAACTGTTATCATTTACTGTTAAACAAAAATATATTTTTTACTATACAAAATGCGTTATATACTCATTTCGTGAGAGCTAATATAATTTGATTATAATTAAAGTTCTTAGGTAATACTTTAATAAAAAAATATTTTCTGGAAACTGCCAAAAGAATAATACTTCAACGCTAACACAAACAATAGGTGGGAGACCGGAAAGCTTTAGTTCAAAATGCAAAAAATTCTGTCAAATCGATGACACTAATAATATCAGGTGTGTGCCTGCATTGATTTATCAAGTCGGTATTTTAAAATATTTTATCCTATCGTAAAAATGTATAATTGTATAATATATTCTGTTATGATGCGTGCAGGTAACTATTCAAACCGAAAATTTGAGTCATTTTTAATATACATACATACATATATATATATATATATATATATATATATATATATATATATATATATATATATAATGTGATGTAGGCAGCGCATCACTTTCCTTATATAATGCAAAGAATTTATTCCTTACAGACAGTAAATGAATAATATATAAGATCTACGTTACTTTTGCTTTTAACGTCAAATAGTACATTTGACAATTTTCTGGATGACAAGATGTAAAACTATTTCAAAGTATCCAAATAATTTATATTTCGGGCAACTCTAAATAACATTTATCAATATTGATAGCATCCTCAATAAGCGATATAGTCCATATATTAAAATATTTTAATAATTACTTCATCAATTAGGTGCTAGTTTCATTAATTTAGCGTCTTTTTGCAATTTTGACGGTATTTCCGTCAAAACTGCAACTTGGCGAAATATCGCCAAGTTAGCGATACTTTGCTAGATTATTCAGCAAGTTCGCCAAATGCCTCATCAAGTGTTACAGACAAACGGAAAAAAGAGCATTTCTTATACACTAGAAGGTATGCCCCTCATATGACGGAAATCGGAATTTGAAAGACATTACTTCCCATTTGGCGTCATTTTTATCAATTTGGCGACATTTTTACCAATTGGGTGACATTTTCGTCAATTTGGCAAAAAGTCACGTTGGAGATATTCCATCAAATTCGTCACTAAAATTTTGCCAAACGTTACGGACGGAAATATAGGTTATTCTTATAGTAGATTCTTATATTCTTTCCAAGATATTGAATTTTCGTTAATCAGTTGCCATTTTTATCCATTTGGAGATATTTTCGTTAATTTGGCAACATTTAAAAGTCGTCAAGTTGGCGGCATTCCGCTAACTTCGTGGTTCAAAATCTCGCCAAGCGTTATGGATGAAAAAATAAGTTATTCTTATAGTAGATAAATGACTATTGGTCTCAAAATAATTAGCGGATTGCCAATAATTAGCAAATATTTGCGGTCATTATATTGCGGCAAATATTTGCGGTCATTATATTGCGGCAAATATTTGCGGTCATTATATTGCGGCAAATATTTGCGGTCATTATATTGCGGCAAATATTTGCGGTCACATATTGATTCAAAATAATTAGCGAATTGATTTAATTATAGCGGATTGCCATTCAAATACAAAAGTATTACCCAAAGTATCTTTCCTCATGAATGGAATGAGCTCGATCCACCAAAATAATGTCCCCAAATTTATCGCATAATATTACATATGAAAAGTGAATATATTTCACAGTATTTAACATTTTTTATTTAACGTGATTTCTTCATAAATTTATTTAAAAAATGTGTAATATATCGAGAATGGTTTATGCTACGTTCTAAAGTTTATATCAATCGTTTTCGAATGAAAAATTACATAAGAAATGATTATTTGCGTAAATTTATTAAATACTTTTAATTTTTGATGGTTTTTTCAAAATTTCACTCGAAAATTTAGAGGTGTTCTGAATATTCGATTTCGTTTAAAAACAATACGCTTCCAGTATTCACGTATTATAATTCTTTTCCAGTATTATAATTTGTGTACTAAATTTTGTTCGAATCATTCCATTTGTTTGTGAGATAGTGTCCTCTCAGACTCATTGACACGCATCACCTCAAAAACTTTTAATTCGTGTTCAGGGATGATTGAAAAGTGTTCTCCCGTCGAAAACTCGAATTCGAATTTTCGCCTCGTCACAATACTTTCCTTATACATTATACAAAGGTGGTGTATATAAAGGTGGGGTTTCGCCCTCTCCTGCGTAATGAAGTTGTAAATACTCTAGCTTTCTCTATGACAAACAATATTAATATACAAAAGTATAAAATTATTCATTACTCCAGATTCAACTTAGAAAATTATCTCAGACACGAATTTAAAATAGATTGGCAAAAAAATTGGCAGCTTGCAAAAAATGGAAGCTTCACTTACTCCTTATTATCTTTTCTACTCTATGTAAATATATATTACCTGGTTCCTAACGAATTATGGTACTGATTTATTACTTTCCTTATATACATAATATAATACATAAGGAAAGTATTGTGACGGGGTCGAAAATTCGAATTCGTGTTTTCGACGGGAGAGCACGTTTCAAGTATCCCTGATCAAGAATCGAACATTTTTGAGGTGATGTCAGTGTGTGTGTGTGTGTGTGTGTGTGTGTGTCAGTGAGTCTGTGGAGACGATATCTCCCGAACGAATGGAGAGATTCGAATGAAATTCGGTACAAAAATTACAATCCATGAATACTGGAAGCCTGTTGTTTTTAAACGCAATCGAATGTTCAGAACCCGCCTAAATTTTCGGGTGAAATTTTGTTAAAGCCATCAAAAAGTCAAAACCTTTAATAAAATTACTCAAATAGACCTTTCTTATGCAATTTCTCCTTAGAAAACAATTAACATAAACTTTAGAACGCGAGCATGAACCGTTCTTGAGAAATTGCAGATGTTTTCAAATAAATTTATAAAAAAAATCCCATAAATTAAAAAAAATATATTAACTGCTGAGAAACATGTTCACTTTTCATATGTAATATAATGCGATAAATTTGGTGACATTATTCTCGTGGATCTACCTCGTTCCATTCAGGATAAAAGATACTTTGAGTAATACTTTTTTATTTGAACAGCAATACGCTATAACAATAACTTATTTCTTCGTCCACAACACTTGGCTATATTTTGGCGACGAGTTTAGCGGAATGTCACTAACTTGGCGACTTTTTAAATGTTGCCAAATTAACGAAAATCTCACCAAATGGATAAAATGGCGCTAAATCAATGAAAATGACGACTAAAATAGCAAAATGTCAATATCCTGGAAAGAATATAAGTATCCACCATAGGAATAACCTATTTTTTTACTGTAAAAGTAGTAAATTCATTGCATTATATAAGGAAAATCCTGTGCTGCACACATCAGATTTTTTGTTCACAGATTGAACAAAATCAGCTCTCTAAATTGTATTTATGACAAACACTACCGCAATTCAATAAACATTCTTTTTTATTACTTACGAATAAAATCTGACCACTTAAAGAAACCATTCATAACAGACTTTCAACATTGGATAAAAAAATCATTAAATGACAAAATTATTCAAAATAAAAAAAATCTATTATGATATTCCTTTGAGGAGAATAATTAGATTTTTTCAGCCATGATCCTAATACTATTTGATTCATCTTGCACAATTTATTTTAGATTTATTATGTAGTATAATAATACTTTTCCTTTATGTAATTTATCTTTATTTATCATCACAGAAAAAGGATGTTAATGCTTAAAATAGATGTTTATTTAAAAGGATATAATGCTTAAAATATGTCTATGTTTATTTGACAGCATTTAATGCTTAAAATATATGTTTATTTAAACGTATATACCGTTTAAAACAGTTCATTTTGCACTTTTTTTTGTACCTTTATCATTAATTGTACTTATTTATGGGCTTGAACTTTTATCATGCTTTGTACTTATTTGTACTTTTTGAAACTTTATTTTTACTTATATGTAACAATTTCCAAATTTTAAATAAATATGCTTTCGGGAGATAGAGATCAACTAACCTTCAAAATATTTTTGATAAGAGTCTCTATCGCCCTCTTCCTCCCCCGCAAAAAAAAAAAAGAAGCTAAAGCTCCACGGGGAGAGCGTCGACTGGTTAGTATGAAGATATGTAGTTCGAGTTCCAGAAAGGTTCTTAGAATAACGTCTAAACAGATTAACTCTACAGATTAGTGAAGTGATGTTAGTCGTCTAAAAGTGATCCTTGTACGATTATCACTGATTCAGTAGACTTTGATATATGGGGCGCCAGGTAGAGAAAAGCCGAGTCTAGTTCAACGATAAGAACTTGTATTTCCAACTTAGTAACTCAATGGGAAGAGACAGTACGACGATCCCTTGCTCGAGCTCCGGCTGGAGCAGCAAGGTTCTTTACACAGGATTGTAAAATTCCTAATCTTAAAATTCCAATCTGTAGTTGATACTTATAAAGAATGTTTTTTTTTTTCAGATTTATTTACTATATTTAAATGTCAGCCTCTTATACGTAAAAAATTTGATGTGGGCAACACATGACTTTCCTTATATAATGTAATGAATTTACTACTTTTACAGTAAAAAAAATAGATTTTTCTTATAGTACATGCTAATATTGTTTCCACGATATTGAATTTTCGACAATTAGTCGTCATTTTCTTTGATTTAGCGTTATTTTTATCCATTTGACGAGATTTTCGTTAATTTGGCAACATTTCGTAAAGTCGCCAAGTTGGCGACATTCCGCCAAATTTGTCGCCAAAATCTCGCCAAGCGTTATGGACGAAGAAATAAGTTATCTTACAGCAGATAAATAACTATTGGCGTTCAAATACAAAAGTATTACTCAAAGTATCTTTTTTCATGAATTGAACGAGCTAGATCCACTAGAATGATGTCACCCAATTTATCGCATGGTATTACATATGAAAAGTGAACATGTTTCTCAATAGGAATTTTTTTTTTTATATGACTTTTTGATAATTTTTTTTTAAATATGCAATATCTCAAGAACGGTTCATGTTAACGTTCTAAAATCTATGTCAATCGTTTTCTAATGTAAAATTACATAAGAAATGTCTATTTGCGTAACTTTATTAGTGGTTTTGATTTTTTGACGATTTTTTTAAAATTTCATTCGATAATTTAGGGGGGTTCTGAACATTCGATTGCGTATAAAAGCAATAGGCTTCCAGTGTTTACAGATTGTGATTTTTATACCAAATTTGGTTCGAATCGGTCGAGTCGTTCGGTAGTTATCGTCTCCACAGACTCACTGACACACACACATACACACATACTTTCACACACACACACACACACAGACATCACTTCAAAAATGTTTGATTCGTGATCAGGGATGCTTGAAACGTGCTCTCCCGTCGAAAACTCGAATTCGAATTTTCGACCCCGTCACAATACTTTCCTTATACATTATGTATATAAGGAAAGTAATAGTACATTATTAAAATGATTGATATGCAAAAAAAAATAATTTTAATTATTTTCCCTCAAAGTTTCCTTCTGCTATTAGAAAATAACGTACCCTTGTATAAAAGGAAAACAGCTTATCTCCGGTCTGTGATTAATTCTTCTCACGTTCCAATCTTATATTAACACTTACGGAGCACATTTCTCATTCAGGCCTCCGAACTCCTTTTCCGCCGCCTCTGATATTGCACTTTTGACTAATGGTACCTGTGCCGTAGATGCATGTGTGGTTGAATATTGGAATGATAGATTAGCCGCGGTTCCAAGCTTAAAATGTAAACATTAAATAAGATTGCAGTGTGTTGCGGATGATGCGTGTATTTGTAACGCAAATGGTTGGTAAAAATAATTTCTTAAGAGATATTTTAATCTCGATTTAAAGAAACTTGTGTCTGGAGGTTTTATGAAAATTCTGCAAAGATGTTTGATAATTCTAAGGTGTGCGTTTTTATATACTTCCGATCTTAAGAGTCTTTGGGTTGTGATTGTAAACTAATGCTGGATTTATACCGTTCAAAATCTAGTCAATATTAAGCCAATATTGGATAAATATCAGCAGAGAATAGTAAGTAACTATTAGAAATACTTTTTTTTATAACCTACTCTGTCCAGCTCATCAAATATGTGTGGATCATTTATATTGAACTGCAAAAAAAAAAGCACAGAAATAACAATAGAATAACAATTTAAAGAAAACATATCTTGCGAACATGCACATCCAATGATTTTAGGGATTTGGAGTAAATTAACAAAAATTTAACATTATTTAAGGAACAGAAAATCAAATAATCAAATACTATTAGAAGTATGGACATTGGTTTCAAAAGTTTACACATCGTTGACAAATGGATACTAATACTCTCTGAACAGCTTGTTTTTGTGAATAAATGGTCAGGTACTTGATTATAATCTCAAAATCACCCAAGGAATTGAACCATTTTCCCATAAACCATGTTGTACCGTTGCACCATAGGAGGCGGAACACATTACACTTTTTAACCAAAGAAATTTAGGCTGGAAATCAGTAAAGGTGTAATCACAGGGGCCGTACTATCCTTGGTGGACTATACCTCAAAGGGATAGTACATACTATACTCCAAATAGACTTTTGGTCCTACAGGTATATGGTGCTCTTACTCAACGTAAACACGGGAATAATTTGGGGAAACTGCAAGGATAGTATATGGTCCTCATGCTTTAACCACTGCACTCTTCCGGTTTTTGCGAAAATTGAAATGCAATCAGAGTGTTTTTAGATGTTTAGAATTATGCACGACTCAATGAAATAATACGGGTTTCGTTTCTTGGTTTCCGCTTTCCTTATTTGCTGTTTTATACCGAAAGTAAATCTAAAACACGATATCAACAAAATCTGGTACTTAATGATTTGGTGAGTGAAACATTTTGCGCAGCACTTACAGGAATGATAAAGGTGATAAAATACGATATTTAGGTTTAATTTAATATGACTAAATCTCAATATATATATAAGAGATATATAAGAGATATTTCCAAAATATTTCCAAATATATAAGGGGCAGTCAAATGAAAACGAGACAGATGGAAAAAAAAGGACGTAAACCGTTTATTCTTTCAAAAGTAATCGCCATAACTGTTAAAGCATTTGTCCTACTGTGAGACAAGACGGCCAATGCATTTATGGAAGAATGTTTTTGGTTGCCTATGGAACCATGATTGTACCCAGGCATGCACCTCTTCGTCCGAGGCAAATCGACGGCCACGAATGTCTTTCTTAAGGAATTGCAGGTCCGAATGTCTTCCACTGTCAACTATCGGCCATTTCAAACGGCAGCATCCACCGCAGCAATGACAGAAGGGGTAATGACAGGATGAGCCTGTCCTGGCCGACTGTTGTCTTTCAATGACACCCGACCGTCTCGATATCGTTTAGTCCACTCAAACACACGCGCACGTGACATACTGTATTCGCTATACACAGCAGACATTCGGGCATGAATTTCACTTCCTGACGCTCCTTCCGCAGCCAAAAAACGCTCTACAACACGCTGTTCCTAATTCCCGGCCTCCATAATGATGTCGGATGCAGACACGACTCGCTGACCTCACTTCGAGCACGTCTAACAGACGGATGACACGGCTCTTAACGTTCGCGCTGTTCCTTCCTGATACCCAATAGAGGGGCGCTTCTATACACAATCCTACCTGCGTCACCAACTTCCGCACCAGGCCCCTTATATAGTCTGTCTCGGTTTCATTTGACTGCCCCTTATACTATTACACGAGTAACATCCAATTATAAATGAGTTTTGATTTTTTACCCTTATTGAGTTGTAATCATACTGTTTCGACGTATCCTTTGAAGTCATGAGAGTATTTGCAGGATACAATGGCGAGTCCAAAATTTTTGGAGAGCTAACGCCTTATTGAAAGCACCAGTAAGCAAAACCGTGGAACAATATACAGATAATAATTCTCCAGTTATCTAACAAGGTCACAAATACCCGCTAGATACAATAAATCAGCAATTAAATGCTCAACTAATTCTCAAAGCAGATGATTACATTCTCATAACACTGATTTGACTTATATCAGACAAGCAACATTTAACCGGACAATGGCGAGGTAATATGCCCTTTATGGAAAATTCTCGAAAAATTGACATAACTTGAGACATTTTTAACTAATTTACAAAATGCGAGTACTTTCAAACACCCGCTAAAAGTAGCCAAATTGGCGATATATTGTGGAATTTTTGTCAAAGTCAAGCAATCCCGACTTTTAAATAATAATTATTGCCTGTAAATGTTGTTTTTCTTTGAGGATAGGCAGCATGCCGTGAAGAATTTCCAGGTATTCGTAACAACACGCATAATACAGAAACCAATTTATATTGAGCATTTTACAAAAGCATACAATTGATTAATTAGATTGATGATTTAGAATTATATTTAACACATCCATCAAAATTAATTCTAGACAATTTACCAATTTTATTGTTGTTCGTTTTCTATTATAATAAATCAACTTCAATCTTCATATAAAAAATCCCCGGTTTAATATTTCCTCTCACGTTCCAGCTCTATATTAACATGTACGAAACATATTTCTCATTCAATCCTCCAGACTTATGTACTTCCTTTGGCGTTACAATTTTGACTAATGGTAGATGGTTCGGAGATTCCTCTAAGTTAATATATTCAACTGATAGATAGCCGATGTGCCAAGTTCAAAGTATTAGTATTAAATAAGATTGTAATCGGTTCTGTATGGTATACAATTTAGAACGCAGCTGTCAATCTTAATGGCAAAATTAATTTTGACTATACTACCATCATTATTCCAGAAATGAACATTGTGATCCAAGGAAATCTGGATCTTGATAAAAATCTTGAATTAATAATTTTCTTGCTCTGATAGTACGACTTATCTGAATGTACGAATATATAGTATTTTATTCAAAGTTTCCATATATGCAATTTCATAATCTATTTGTGCTCTTATTACGTCCACACTTTATCATAAATTTCGAATAATGCGTGCTTTAATAATTTGATTTACAAAGCATTCCATCTATGATTACTTTACATAATATATCTACGTATAAAGGTTTATAACAATATGGACATTGATTCTGGATTTATTGTATCAACACAACTAACATGTTAAATTAGAAATAATACCAGTTAATTTTCTTTAGTTTATATATTAACGTATAAAATTTTACAGAGATGGGATTATTCGTTATTGAGATATCGTATACTCACCCGGCATCTTGAATAATATATGTTCTAATAATGGAATTTACAGTGGAATTTTATCTATCCATAGTTTTTACATAAGATATTTATTGAAACTATTTTATAGAGAGACGAGTATTTGTTATCGTGAGTTATCAAAGTTATTGGAATGACACATTACACCAAGGTTATTTAATATAAGGTGAAGCAATCAGCTCCGCAAACGATCAAAAAGTTGTCAGCTTGACATCATGGGAATTAAGCTTCATCATTCGGGTTATCCAAGTCCAGAGAAAACTTTGAGAGGAGTTGTCAGAATATAAAAAGTTTTCGCATTACTACAGTTAAAAATTGTTTATTAATTTTGAAGTAGCAATATCCAGGATTAAACAACTTGCGCAAATATTTTAATTTGTATTGTGCGCACAGGATCCGTCCGTGGAATAAAATGACAGTAGCAGTTAACAAGTTCGGTCCCTATTGAGAGCCAGAAAACAAAATGCGCGCGTTCTTAATTCTCATTCCGTCATATGGGCAGAGCGAACTAAAAATTATTAAGTCAATCATGCCAGGGACGAGCACCCCTTGCATTACATATAAAAATGGAAATTGATCCGAAAGTGTTTGTATTGTATATTTATTATATTTTTTAAAGCACTAATATTCTATTCAAATTTCATAAAGAAATGAGTAGCAACAGCTGAGATATAGCTATTATACTGATACAAGTACAAGAGCTGGGAACTGCATTCTTAAAACTTAAACTCAATTTCACGAAACAATTTTTAAATATCATCTGTCAAGACATAACGACCAATTTTCGACAGTCATTTTTTTTTAATTTGGCATGATTCTTCTAGATAGTAATACGCACTTAACTAGGTAAATAATTTATGATTAAGGTTTCTCTTGTAATATTATTCCAAAAATTTAACAATTACTTTGAATGAAAAATTGTTGATTTTTGTTTCTATGATCACCATTATTTTTTTAACGTTAAATGTGAAAAAAAATCCTATTTTAACTGCTTCTAGTCCCACTTCAAGCTTTAGTTTCGTTTTCATTTTAACTGAAATCCATAGAATAGAATCCTCATAGAAGCTAAAAAATACTTCCCAAAAAACTCGCTGCCATTTGCAGAATTCGAAAGGTTTTATTTTCATCAACAGTTTTATAATTCGCATTTCATTAAATGTATTTTTAAATAAAACAGCATTTTAAACCGTTTATCAATTTTCCGCAATCCGAGCAACAAAACAATTTATATTTTGAGTCACTACAGGTGTAGTTCGAAATAAAATCTTGAATTTGAAAACTTTGAAAAGACATTAATATGTAAAAAAAATGATCAAAAAGATAATACAAGTAATTTTTAATTAAATTAAAATTAATTATGGATAATTTTAATTAAATTAATACAATTGTAAAAGCTTTTGAAACTAGTGAACAAAAGAGAAAGACTCTTAAAAGCTAGTATTAATACCTAAACATTATTAAAGAAGTAATAACATATGACATGATTAAATTAATCTTTATATTTTTTTTAATTCAAACCTTTAATTTCAACATATAATATTTACAAAAATATTCTACATGATATATCTATTATACATTCATTCATTCATAAGATGTCATTGTACCTGCTGTGTAGCAAAATGAAATATATTATTAATATATATTTATTTCACGTTTAACTTCAACTCATATTTTCTCTCTATAAAATAACAACATGCATTTTTAAAAGCAAGAACGAGTATACTTCATTTTTAATAAATTCCTGTCACGTTCGAATCTTATATTAACACTTTAGGAAAACATTTATCATTCTGCTCATAACTCCTATTTCGCTGTTTTTGATATTGCTCTTAATGGTAAATGCTCTTTATGGATGCTTGAATATTGAAACGATAGATTAGCCGCGGTAACAAGCCTAACTTGCAAGTATTAAGATTTTAGCGGTTTATAAGCAGTGAAGTTTCATATTTATAAATAGAGAAGTATGATTTCAGTGAAGTATTATTTAGTATGCAACTAGCAAAGTTGATTATAAAAATAATTGTATAAGAAATGTTTACATCGTAGTAGAGTATATAAGTTGTATTTCATGTATTCGTCTAAACAACTTCAGCACATTACCCAGCGAATTAATGCGTCGTAAGCAGCAAAAAGAAATATCGAAGGATACCATCGAGTTTGGCAACAAAGCGAGCATACTTCTACTAAAAATCTCATGTGGGCAACACATGACTTTCCTTATATAATGCAATGAATTTACTACTTTTACAGTAAAAAAATAGGTTTTTCTTATAGTAGATACTAATATTCTTTCCAAGATATTGAATTTTCGACAATTAGTCGTCATTTTCATTGATTTAGCGTCATTTTTATCCATTTGGCGAGATTTTCGTTACTTTGGCAACATTTCAAAAAGTCGCTAAGTTGGCGACATTCCGCCAAATTCGTCGCCAAAATCTCGCCAAGCGTTATGGACGAAGAAATATGTTATTCTTACAGCAGATAAATGACTATTGGCGTTCAAATACAAAAGTATTACTTAAAGTATCTTTTTTCATGAATGGAACGAGCTAGACCCACGAGAATGATGTCACCCAATTTATCGCATGGTATTACATATGAAAAGTGAATATGTTTCTGAATAGGAAATATTTTTTTTTTATTTTATATGACTTTTTGGTAATTTTTTTTAAAAATGTACAATATCTCGAGAACGGTTTATGTTAGCGTTCTAAAATTTATGTCAATCGTTTTCTAATGAAAAATTACATAAGAAATGCCTATTTGCGTAACTTTATTAGCGGTTTTGATTTTTTGACGATTTTTTCAAAATTTCATTCGAAAGTTTAGGGGGATTCTGAGCATTCGATTGCGTATAAAAACAATAAGCTTCCAGTGTTTACAGATTGTGATTTTTGTGCCAAATTTTGTTCGAATCGGTCCATTCGTTCAGCAGTTATCGTCTCCACAGACTCACTGACACACACACACACACACATACTTTCACACACACACATACTTTCACACACACACACACACACACACACACAGACATCACTTCAAAAATGTTTGAATCGTGATCAGGGATGCTTGAAACGTGCTCTCCCGTCGAAAACTCGAATTCGAATTTTCGACCCCGTCACAATACTTTCCTTATACATTATGTATATAAGGAAAGTAGAAAGAAACACTCCACTTACATTAAAGGATTTCTCATTTTAAGAAGCAGTATTTTAGCAGCATTGCGAGCATTAGCAAAACGGTCGAACTTGTTCGAGCGCTGCAACAGTTATTATTTTACAAAAGATGAACAACCAGACAAAAGGGAAAAAGAAAAGAAGTAAAACGAAGGGCAACGCGTTCAGTCGTCAACGAGCTCGTTCAAATTTCGAGCCGAGTCCAGAGTTTGAAGATTTGTTCAGCACAAAGAACCAATTGTTCATCAAATTACACTACTCAGAAGAAGAGACCAACTCATATGGACTCTCGATATATGGTTCGAAGTACATTGCATTGTATGAGGTACAAAAACAAAAGTACTAACCAGATAACCATAGTAATTAACCACATCACTGTATGTAGTTTTTACAGAAGACAACACGTAATTGGCTAAAGGGGAGATGATTAAACCAAATGGTCAGTCAAAGTTAGGTGCTTCTGTGTTAGACTTAAACAAACAAGAGCTCTACAAATTTGCTCTAATTGTTATCGGAAATCATCTGAAAGAACAAAAACTGCGATAGTATAAGCATAAATAATAATTGATTACACGCATAAATGTTTTCCAGAGATAAAAAGCAACCTCCCTCTTCAGAATAAAAGACAGTAACGGCACCAAAAAGGCAAAAAGACGGACGTCTGTTTGCCTTTGCTGGTGCTCTGTCTTTTTATCCTGAAAACCTAAGCTCTTTTGCGCTGCAGAAACCGGTTGATATTTTTAAGCAAGTATTTTTATTTCAAAATAAGATTTTATAGATGTATTTAATAAATTGCTTCGTATTACATTTAGTCATATTCATTCAAACATGTGTCAAATATGAAACACTTGTTTATAAAAAGATCACAGATTTTAAATCATAAATATATTTTTATTTCTCTTATCTTTTTCTTATTTCTCTTATCTTTTTTATTATTAATTTAATTTTCTTTATAGATATGTTGATTTCAATAGGATTTTATAGCAAAATCACTTATTCGCGGATTTTTGGCCGGGCGAATGAAATTTTAGGGGGGGGGGGCAGTTTTCTATTCGCCCCTATATAAATTTATCTAAATGCTGTGTTATATAAATATAAATTAGGTTAACATAAAATGTCTCGGGTGGTGGTGGGGGGGGGGTATGCCTAAGAGAAACACTGTGCTTTCCATGGCATAAGAAAGTTCAATGAAATATGTTCAAAAATTCAATTCAGACAGAAATGTTTCACAAGAACTAAAATAGCTAACTTTGTTAAAATTTTCAAACTTCTTTCAATATGTTGTAATGTGATTTGATCTGAAGGCGGAGAAACCGTAAGGTTTTACTTAATTAAATTTATACAAAGCATGTTTTCCATTAGAACTTATTTATTTACTCTGTGTAAAGTATCAAGTAAAAATGGGTCAGAAAAATATATTTATTATTTTCCAAAACATAAAATACAGCCCAATTGTGAAAGAAAAATAATATGAAAGACACCGCGGAATAGCGGAGACAAACCCGAACTTAAAATGGCTTTTAAAAATGGAGTGAAAGGCATGAAATTAAATTTTGGTCGGAATGACAGCCTGTTTTCTTATTGGATTTAAACAAGTAAATATGCTTTATACCGAATTATGGGGAAATCAAATCAAATCTGAAAGTTCCGCACTTTCATATAAACAACATTAGGAAAGTTTCATATAAACAACTTTGGCACGTTTTTAGGTAAAGGCAAACAGGTTTTAGGAAATTTGTCATAACAATTTATGTTTGAATTTACTTGAACGTCTCGGAAATTGAGTAAAATTTGAAATTGAAACGAATTAAAACAAAATGAAATTCATACTTTTATTTCATATTTTAAAATCAGTTTTAATATGCACATTCAACTATGAAACAACTAATGGCTGGTTGAATGTAATTCATCTCTATATTAAAGTAGTCCTCGCCGCTGCTTGTCAAATTTCAAGTCGCTCGAATTTCTCTGCCGCGTACCAAAAACTATAGAATATAAAAATATGAAATTTGGTACATTTGTAGAGAAATATTAGTGGAACACACTGAAATAAACCGTTTTTCGAATAAGAATTTAGTTTAGGCAATATTTATTCGCAAAATCAAAGGAAAAGCATTTGAGCTCCTGGTTAACCGCTGGATAGACTAGAAATAGCAAGATCTTGAATTTTTGTAGGCATGTACCTACATAGATAAATATTTGCAGGAAGGAGCCCCTTTTTTAAATTTTGATTTAGTATTGAGTCATTCTATTTTTATACACTTTTATGCAACATTTTTCTCCTGTAGTGGCAAAGATTTAATTGGTCAACTCGATTCTGTGATTGGTTGCTGGCAGAAACGTTACAAAGGTGGCCGAGTACTGAATTATTGAAGCACTAAAAAATTAAAAGTATAGTTAGTTAGTTCCAAACATGATTAGAACATTAGTTAGTGCACTTGGGACAATGTGGAATTTTGACATTCATACAAAATTCATGTTAACATTTTTACAAATTGCCATGCATGTTGGCATTCTTACAAATTGGCATACATGTTGACATTCTTACAAATTGGCATACATGTCGACATCCTTACAAACTGGCGTACATGTTGAGATTCTTACAAATTGGAGTGCATATTTACATTCTTACAAATTGGAGTGCATGTTGACATTCTTACAAATTGGCGTATATGTTGACATTTTTACAAACAAACAGATCGCTGTGCAACTATTGTTGTCTTGAACATTGCAATTAATGTGTTATATTTTACAATCATTATGTCTTATTGTTATAATTATCTCTGTACTTAAAAACTTAATACGATATTTTGCCACTGCATTACGAGCAAATGACAAAGCGTGCAGTTATAAAATATTGCAGTTTGTTTGTGTTGCAGTACGTAATGGTTCGTAATAGCAGGTGGCACAAAGTAGTTCGCGATGCAGTCTCAGCAAGCGCCAGCAAGTAGGAAGGAAACATAGCCTCCCAACGATGAATAAGAAGCCATTTAGAGATTGGCTAGAGTAGTGAGTAGGGAGCCTGAAAGCCCAGTGCGGCAAAATAGCTCTTGAAGCCAGTTATTCGATCTGGTGAGGTCAGCTAATAAAAGGGGCGAAACCTCAAACTGTGGTATTACGACTGCGGCAATCTCTGGGGATTAATGAGCAGCAGGCTGACCCCTGTGATTTGGCGATCATCAGCGAGCATAGACCATGTATCTAGTCGTGTGTGCCGGCAGGATTGAAAAAAGCTCTATAGGGGTTAATGAGCGTCAGTTAACAAGGGACGATCCTCAGCGATCATATTACGTCTGCGTAGCAAGTGTCACGAAAGTACTCTGCGAGTATGACGCAAAGCCTCCTGATTCGCGAAGCGTATTAGTTATTTGGCCAGAGGAGTGAGCAGGGGGCGGAGCCCGATAGCATAATAAAAAAATTCTTATAAAAAGATCAAATTTAAGCATATTTTGTCAATCATTTTAGATTGTGTTAACATTTTGTGTTCCATTTCAAGCAAAGTTATCAGTACAATGTTTTTTTTCAATCGTACTTTAATCTATTTAGTACCTGGGTAAAGCATAAATGACTTAAACACTAAATTTCGTTAAATTTTCTTCATCCTTTTTTGAGTTAGAACTAAGTTACATAGAGAGGCCCCATAAAGTGATCCAATTAGAAATAGTTATTTCCATTCTAGAATGTCAAGAATGAGAGTTCTAGAGTGTGAATCCGTCAAAAACTCGGACTTTCCTTTTGTAATGCCTTCTCTGTACATTAACATGTATCATACGGAATAAGATCCCGTCCTCCATGAGAAGATAAAAAGCCAAACCTCGCTTTAGCTGAATAACTATTTTATTAGACACACCACACACAGATTTACGAATTATTGACAATTTATATATAATTTAAAACATAATTCAGAGACAATCTCCATGACTTGCCTCTTCAACTTCAAATTAACATTTTTCTTAAAGTGAGTTTCTTGCTACCATTGCAGATATCAGTTATTCCATGCTGATGAGCCCATAAGAACAAAACCAGCCCATAGATATTGATATCTTTTGAAGTAAAATAAGAAAAAAATAAATAAAATTAAAGGGATTATGAACATGAGAAGTAGACAAGAAAAAATAAATAAAAAGCAGTGTATATAGCTCAATGCACGAAGCAGAAAAGAACGAAACCTCGGAGAAATATAGTGTCATTGATAAATCATTAACCAGATTACCAAAATTATTATTGGTATGAAAAACTTCAAAGAAATTCAAATCTTAAACTGAAGAGTACTTTTGAATAACGGAGGAAAATAAAAAATCAAACCAGTGACTAGTCCTCCAGTAGTGAGTGGCTATGAAACATTTATTTATTTCTTGATTTATGGCACAGTCAAATTGTATTTGGTTCTTTAAAGCGGTACTTTAAAAATCTTTTTGTTCGACCAATATATGATAGTCCACATTGACTAGGAATCTGATAAATGCCCCAATTTTTAAACTTTTCAATAGCATCTTAAAGGAGAAATATTTTTTTTTATTGATATAGGAAAAACTCTGTCGTAAAACTTAATGAGAATTCCAAAAATTTTGAAACCCTAACCCATTTTTTTCTAAACACTCCAAATAGCTCATTATCCCATTTTTTTAAGTGTGATTAAGGTCGGTTAATAAAAACTATTGTGTAATACTTATCTAGGACATTGTCATACGCTCCATAATCAGGATCATAACTCGTTTTAGCAGTAAGTCTAGGGAAAGTCAGTTCACAAACACCATGAACTTAGACGTCATGACATTGATATATGGTGTATTATATCACTTTTCGAATAGTTGTAGAAAAGGTCGATTGATGACCAATTGAGTTTAGTCTTATCATAACCATACATCACTATTCGAAGGATCTTATCCTATTTGCTTTTTTAAAACGTGTGTGGATAGTCGGTTGATGACCCCTATAGTTGGTGACAACTACGCGGAAACATTACCATACATCCTATAAACTTTCCATCTTTCCATTTGTTTGGAAAGTCGGTTCATGACTACCATTGAGTTATGTAATTTGGATACAACATTTGATATGCCTTATAAGGATCCGACCTTCTATGTCAGTTCCCAAAACATTGCGATGACTGATTACATGAATATAGTAATGCTATATCACAATATTAAACAACGTTATGACGTAGAGGAAACCGTCCTATCCAATCACAAAGCTAAGATCAAGAGATGAATAATCGAGAGAATTCGGAATTGGTGGAATATGTTGATATAGGTCACGTGACTTTGAACTTTATGTATAAGTACTGACATTCATTGGGATATCATGAACGCTATTTTCGCATTGAAACGAACGCAGGAGAACTACTACAGCGTTGGAAAAGTTAGCAAGTACCGAATGAGATTTCGGTATTTAAATTCCGCTACTTTTGGCCAGAAACTCTCGGAGGTCTTCAATCTTTACATTTGTCTACCCAAGTCAAAATTTTACACTATCTATATTTTTAGATTTCATTTGGCAATATATTAAACTTCACCAAAAACAAAAGGGGGGGGACTCAACTGGAACTCATAACTTTAAGTGCTTTGTGAGAAAAACTATTGAAATGTCTTCTAAGTATTTTCTAATGGTACTTTTCGACCATTATAGAGTAGTGATTGCGAACAACACCATAAAATTTACAAAATTAATCAATGAACTCAGATTATAAAATAATGGAAGTGTCAGGGAATCCGACTTTTAAATATTAAATCATTTTTAACACTTCCCAACATAGTTGTAAAGTGTTTATGACTTTGTTAATTCTGTTTGTCTGTTCGTTCGCTCGATCACTCCCGTAAAATATCTTCATCAAAATGAAATTGTAGTATGGTGTTGAGACGGTCTGTGAGACATATGGGAATGTAAAAGAATAATATCACCCAATTAGCTTTAGATTGAGTTCGGGTTGAAAAAATGAAATGCATTGAACCATACGAGACCTAGTTTTTCAAACATTTTTAAGCGGAGTTCAAATTCACAAATTGCTTTAAAAATTTTAGGAAATATTCAAATTATCACGTAAAAGGTGTAAAAAAAATTCATCAAAATATGTTAAGAAGTTTTTTTAAATAAAAATTGAAATAATTATTACACCCATATTATATGAAGAGATCACGTGACTCATTGCAAAATAAAATATGGCATTCATTGATTTTTCACTTATGGAAATTCGTGATTTTAAAGGAACGCATATATTTATATTTAGTGTTAGATCCGTCCTAAAACTTCTTTATTTTTTCATATTATCAGTGTATCTAAATTCTGTGCCTACTCAATTACAATATTTTTTTATTTTAAATTATTACTAAACTTTGATTATTTCTACAACGGAGTCTAATTTTAACGAATGCAGAGTGTAAACAAATCAGGCTATCATAAGATGAGTTGCATAAGAAGTGCTGAATTTTTTTAACGCAAAATTATTTAGCTTTGAAATCTGGAACATCTGACATGAATGAAATATTCATTGATTTTACATAGAGAAGCAGACGATTTTATAGCATTCTCTCTTTTGGGGAAATTTCAAGTTTTCAAGTAAAATAAGTAAATTATTGTACTGTGATAATTAAAAAATATATCACCGCTGAATGTATTGCATTTTAGACACATTTAAATAAAAATTTATTTCAGTTGGAAAGTGTTTCATAATCAATGCTTTATGCGGGATTAATATTTCTTGTTTTTTATAAATTAATTTTATTTTATCCTTCATTATGAACTAAGCAAACTCATAATAACGTGATATTTTAGACATGCCAGACAAGAAGAAAAATTATTATTCAAGGTATATTGTTATAACGCTCTTCGGTAATATTACAAAAAAAATTTAGATTTCTGAAAAGCCGAACCTCTTTGACATATTGACATATCTCCAGGAATATTGATTATCATAAAATGTCAAATAAGTCATAATTGATCAACGTCTTAAATACAATTCGAAAACCTCATATTTCTGGTAATATTTTACATAAAATATCTTTACTACTAAAAGTAATTACACTTTGCGTGTGCCACTTACAGATGATATGAATAGCCTGTTCAATATAAGTAAATTCTAGTAGCATCGTTTTTACCCTTACTATAAAATATAAATTCACAATAGGGTTAAACTAAAAAAATCTATTAAACCATAGAACCAACCCAGCCAAAGAGATTAATACATATTTCCATCGAAATTTAAAATATATATATGGTACGGTTAACATTAATTTTGTAATTTATGTTCCAGAAAATTCTATAAAACATTTTCATCACAATAAAAAAAATCTGATATGGACAGCACATGACTTTCCATATATAATGCAATGTATTTACTACTTTTACAGTAAAAAAAATAGGTTATTCTTATAGTAGATACTTATATTTTTTCCAAGATATTGAATTTTCGTCAAATAGGCGTTATTTTCATTAATTTAGCGTCATTTTTATCCAGTTAGCGAGATTTCTTTGATTTGGTAACATTTAAAAATGTTGCCAAGTTGGCGACACTCCGTAAATTCGTTGCCAAAATCTCGCCAAGCGTCATGGACGGAGAAATGATTTATTCTTATAGCAGATAAATGACTATTGGCGTTCAAATGCAAAAGTATTACTCAAAGTATCTTTTTTCATGAATGGAACGAGCTACATCCACGAGAATGATGTCACCAAATTTATCGCATTATATTACATACGAAAAGTGAACATGTTTCTCAATAAGAATGTTTTTTACTTTAGATTATGTTTTGATTATTTTTTTGAAAAATGTACAATATCTCGAGAACGGTTTATGCTAGCATTCTAAAATGTATGTTAATCGTTTTCTAATGAAAAATTCCATGAGAGGTTTTGATTTTTTGACGATTTTTTCAAAATTTCACTCGAAAATTTAGGGGGGTTCTGAACATTCGATTGCGTATAAAAACAATTGGCTTCCAGAATTCACGGGTTGTAATTTTTGTACCAAGTTTCGTTCGAATCGGTCCATTCTTTCGTCAGTTATCGTCTCTACAGACTCACTGAAACACACACACACACACACACACATGCTTTCACACACACACACACACATATTTTCACACACACACACACATACTTTTACACTCACACACACACACACAGACATCACTTCAAAAATGTTTGATTCGTGATCAGGGATGCTTGAAAAGTGCTCTCCCGTCGAAAACTCGAATTCGAATTTTCGACCCCGTCACAATACTTTCCTTATACATTATTCTGTATAAGGAAAGTAATTAAAATTAGTTAAAATTTAATGTAAATGTGAGAGTATTATGAAAGTTTTTTTTCTGTATAAGAAAATACAATTGTTCAAAACCTCCCGTAATAAGTAGATACTGGTTAATTTAAACTGTAAATAGGTAGATTTATTGCTCAATAGTATTTCTGTGATTAAAGTCTCAAAATCACTCAATGAATTAGCACTAACACGTAGTTTACATTAAATTGATATACGAAAAGAAAAGTTGGCAACCTTGGGCCTTGGTTATTAACTATTACAGATAATAACAATGAAAAGTCGTGACTACTATTAGCTATACTATTTATTCTATTCCACATATTATGACCTGTAAATGGATTAATATTTAAAAATATGACCACGCTAACAAAATAAACCCCATGTATGAGAAATGGGACATTAGATATAATGATATAATAATTTATTTTATAGTTTTTCCGATAGTTACTTCAACAAAAGAAATGTTAAAAACTTTTATTTTAGTAATTGAATTATTTCAGAAACTTAATGCATTTTAAGACTTAAGGTAATATGGTCTACTTTGCAAAATTTTTATAGCTAAAAATTTTTGTAATACAAATTACATCTAACTTTTAAATCACTCAAAAAAAAACCCTTTTCTATGAAAATTCATACCCTGTAGAACTATTACATGAAACATAAATATTGTCTTCATAAATTCACTTGACTCAACAGTAGGATATGCATTCAGCTATTACTTTCCTTATATACATAATGTATAAGGAAAGTATTGTGACGGGGTTGAAAATTCGAATTCGAGTTTTCGACGGGAGAGCACGTTTCAAGCATCCCTGATCACGAATCAAACATTTTTGAAGTGATGTCTGTGTGTGTGTGTGTGTGTGTGTGTGTGTGTGTGAGGCTATGGAGGCGATAACTGACGAACGAATGGACCGATTCAAACGAAATTTGGTACAAAAATCACAATCCGTAAACACTGGAAGCCTATTGTTTTTATACGCAATCGAATGTTCAGAACCTCCCTAAATTTTCGAGTGAAATTTTGAAAAAATTGTCAAAAAATCAAAACCGCTAATAAAGTTACCCAAATAGACATTTCTTATGTATTTTTTCATTAGAAAACGATTGACATAAATTTTGGAGCGCTAACATGAACTGTTCTCGAGATATTGCACATTTTTCAAAAAAATTATCAAAAAGTCATATAAAATAAAAAAAAAAATTTCCTATTGAGAAACATGTTCACTTTTCATATGTAATACCATGCGATAAATTGGATGACATCATTCTCGTGGATCTAGCTCGTTCCATTCATGAAAAAAGATACATTTAGTAATACTTTTGTATTTGAACGCCAATAGAGTCATTTATCTGCTGTAAGAATAACTTATTTCTCCGTCCATACCGCTTGGTGAGATTTTGGCGACAAATTTGGCGGAATATCGTCAACTTGGCGACATTTTAATTGTTGCCAAATTAACAAAAATCTCGCCAAATTGTTAAAATGACGCTAAATCAATGAAAATGACGACTAATTGAAGAAAATTCAATATCTTGAAAAGAATATAAGTATCTACTATAAGAATAACATTTTTTTAGCTGTAAAAGTAGTAAATTTATAGAGTTACTAGCAGCATACCCGTTCTTCGTACGGAGTATATAATATAAAGAAACTTATAATTCGCAATCATGTGCAAATTCTGTTAAAATATTAAATTTATTGCTCATAAAGAGAAGTTTAAGAATATCTGTTCTCACTATGCAAAATTATCTTCACGGGCAGATCTGAAGAATAAAACATCCTGACCCCTTTTATAAGCAAATTTACAAAAAAAAAAAAGGAATTGAATCATTATATGCAACCCCGTACAACTTATATAGTCGTAGATTAGAAAATATGCCAGTGTGTTAGTAGAAGATTACCCGTATTACAATATGAGTCTCAAAAATATTTGCCAGAATAAAGGAGATGACGTAATAAATTGAAAATATCAATAATTCCCGTAATCTTTTACCAGAAGGTCGTAATTGATTCCAATATATGCCACTATATATCTAAATATATGCCAATATACCTGTACTACTTATATTCTCGTAGATTAGAAGATATAATGCATTTGTAGAAGATTACGTACAACGTACTATATATGAGTTTCAACAATTTTCGTCATAATAAAACAATGTCATAATAACTTGAAAATATCAATAATCTCTGAATCAAAAGTCCCCGAAAATATCGATAATAATAATGTTTAAACCTGAAGACCGTAATTGCTATTATCCAGTCAAAATGCAATGTCAATGAAATTTATTTTATATACATATCTTTATTTTTCAAATCGGAAAAGATTTAATATAAAATCGTATGCGGCATAACACATTGGATCCGTTGCTAAGCGACATGATACCATTTGCTCCAAATAAATTGATGGAAATCATATCATCTGAATAATGCGACCTCCATGGAAGATTTGGCGACATTTTAGTCAATTTAGAGATAACTTAAAATCCCCAAATTTATCGCCAAGTGGGACTGTAGAACAGATAGTCCCATTTTGCGACAAATTGACGAAACATCATCACAATACTATGCCCCAACAAAACACAATTATTTTCATTTATTAAGCGCGATTTTATCAATTCTATGATATTTTTATGGACTCACAAATATTTTTATCAATTTGGTGATACTAAAAAAATTCGTTAAATGTGTTACTAAGTAGGATGGATGGACTGACCGACAAATGCTACCGAAACATCATTTTAGTACTCTATTCTAAAAAAACAAATCATTGATTTGCGTCATTTTTATAAATTTGGAAACATTTCCGCTAATTTGGTAAAGTTTAAGAAAAGTTACCAAGTTATTTAGAAATATTCCGCTAAACTCGTAGCTCTAAATTTGCAGATCTGAAGAATAAAATATTCTGACCCCCTTTGTATATACTAAATGAAAACACTAAAATTGTATTATAAGATACAGCCGTTCTACTCTTTTTCTGCTTCAACAATCGGCTAAATGAATATATTGGGTAAACACAATATATGAGTTTATTAGCTAAACACAATATAAGAGCTGGAAACCTTTTTGCTAAAATAAATGAAAATGATGTACGCAGTTCGCAATTTATATAATTAAAAGAACAACCAAACCTTTCATTTAAAAATATAATTTTACATCCATTTATTTATTATTCAAATAGAAAAAATAATAATAAATATTAACAACACATTTAATTTCATTCCGTTGCCGAGCAACATGATATAAGATAGAATCTTCCTCATAAAATGCGAAATTAAATAGCCATTTAGATTTCTTTGTACGTTGAGTAAAATCGTTGAGTAAAAGCTTGTGAAATATAGCCACGGAGGTAGATTTTTCCATTTCAATTCATGTTTCAAACAATTTGTGTTTTCCGATAGTGACTAATTAATGCAAAAATCCTGCACCAAACTCGGAAATAAAGTTTTATTTCATTTTGGCGTTTTAAACAAACGATTTTCATCCTTTCCGTTTGGATGAACCACGGAGTTGGAGAGTAGATCTCCTAAGTAAAAGTTCCGTTTTTCATTAATATCTCGACAACCCCTGGTCTCAGAAACTCGAAACTTAGACTAAATTTATGGGGGGCTATTTCAAGGCTATCCACAAAATTTCATTAAATTCGGTTCAGCCGTTTTTCCGTGATGATGAGACAAACGAAAATTTCGTTTTTTTCTAATATCTCGAGAACCACTAGTCGTAGAAACTCAAAACACGGACTAAATTTTAAGTGGGGCTATTTCTAGGCGACCCACCAAATTTCATCAAATTCGGTTGAACCGTTCTCCCGTGATGATGGGACAGACAGACAGACAAACAGACAGACAGACAGATTTTCAATTTTATTTATATAGATATAAGGAAAGTCATGTATTGCCCACATCAGATTTTTTTTGTTCTATCTTCAACGTAGTACAATAAACAATAGCCTACACAAAGGCATCTCATTCAATGGAATAAACAGAAATGTACTGAAATACATAACAAATGCACTCCGCTCTGCAATTTATGGCTATTCAAATATGCATATTCAATTCAATATAGATTATTCTCAAACATACCGTACCGCCACTCTAAATATGCATGTATATTACTGTGTGAATGTAAAATCGGTACTGAATTGATCCTTGCTTCAATATCTCCGGAATCCGAAGCAGGTAGCTTCCTCCATTTGCAATATGCATTAACTCATGTGCATTGCCCGTTGCCAAGACATTATTTATAACAGAATGATTGTTAACTGATAAGTATACATTGGGCCATTTCTGTCATCGAATATGAATATACGAATAGAGAAATTCAATTCATTGCTCTTTAAATGCATTTGCAACCAAGTTAGAGATCATGGATAGCATTTAATAAAGCGGTGAAAAGTAACATATGTACTTTTATTAGATATCGCAGATGTACTGCTTTACTTGAACCAAAAACATTTTCACTTATGCTGATGATTCACTACCCTGTAAAATCATTCTCATGATAGCCAGAAAAATAAATTACGGAACCCATGTGAAACTTGCCCTTACATATAATTGGATGTTAATGTAATAACTATTGGGATTTGTCCGCTAGTGGTCATTAAATATAGAAACTAGTTTTCATAGCAACCAGTTTTTACTTTCTCTGCAATACATGGTAATGTATAGGGGAAAGTATTAGAATCATGCCGAAAATCGCAACTCGAATTTTCGACAGATTTACACGTTTAGAGACCTCTAGAATACGAGAAAACTAATTTTAGCGTGACGTCTGTGTGTGTGTCTGTCTGTGGGTCTGTCTGTCTGTCTGTCTGTCTGTGCAGATTTTTATCCACTCTAACTAAAGAACTAATGGACCGAATTTCATAAAATTTGGTAGGTAAGTCACTTGTGGGCGAATCTGGTGCTGATTAGTTTTGGGTACGATGCGGGATAAAAAAAAACCGCCTTTTCTGCGAAACGACCCTGCAAAATCTTGTATCCACTCTAGCTTAAAAAATAATAGACCGAATTTCACAAAATTCGATAGATAAGTCACTTGTGGGACACCCTGGTGCTAAGTAGATTTTGGTATGATTCGGACAAAAATAACCTGCCTGTTTTTGCAAAATGGTCTGCAAATTTCGCCAAAATCTAAAATGAAAAACTGCGTGTGTTCAAATATATCCATTAAATGCTTGTTTAATACGTAATTTTTAACGAAGAAAAGAATAAGATCAACCCCATTAGTCTAGGACTAGCCGTTCTCAGGATATTTTAGGTTTTTCGTATTTTCTTTACGCCACCTTTGAAAATAAGTCCAGTTATCAAATGAGAACGAAACTTGAATTAAAAGTGAATTAAATTTAATTAAAATAAAGATAACGTGAATATAAATCTGCAGTGAAAGTTATATGCTGCCCACATCAGATTTTTTAGTAAGTTTTGGGACAGTCGCAAAGCAATAGAAATGGATCGAAGTTTAGCGTGAACAGGTCGAGTGGGCTATTGCAGAGTAGAAAATGCAACGTGGAAATTGAATCAAAATAGAAATCAACTGAGGCAGATAAAAACATAATGAGCATCAGCTATAGAAATTATTGATATGCAGAACTATTGCACAGTTTATCAAACTGTCATGAGTGAAAAGTATAGACAGGATGCATTTCGTAAGGAACTTGACAAATGTTCAGCTTTGATCTAAAACAGTTTCTTGCCGCAATTAACTTAGATGAATTGAAAGTAGTTGAGGTGATAAAACATGAACTGCATATATATTGCTTCTCTATTTATCGTTATTGGATAAATTCACCAACTTTATTACGAAATATATCCAATAACATTTTTTTGTATACTTTTCGCTCATGAAGTATCATAAACTTGGTAATAGTTATTCATCTCAATCATTTCTATTGTAGGTATTTTTCGTAAAGCTGAGGAACTTGGTTTTCTTTACAAGTTTACTTTAAATTAGATAGTCTATACCACCATTAATCCGGCAATTATATTTCACAATTCTTTATAGGAATTAATCCTACGAAAATCAATAATTTCGAATAATTAAAGTTCCAATTATTCCAACCGCAAAAAAAATCTATATAATTATATTTCTTTTTACGCAATGTATCTGCATTTAAAATTTAACAGTTTTATGTGCGTTTATTCACGAGTTGCTCCTCTCGCAGACACATATAAATGGACATTTCTCAGAAAAAGTTCGAAATGGCTTCAAAACATGAACAGATTTTTCTCCGTTAAATTCTTGAATTTAAGAATTTGGAGGACACATGGAATTACACATTGGGAATATAAAGGAGGGAAAGATAATCGAGTAGAATCTCTAACATTAGATAATAAATTATTACTGCATTCATTTATTATTACTGCATTTTAAAACGATATACGTCGATTTTCCCTTTCTTTAGTTAAATACTTCCAAACAGTCGTTAAGCTGCTTTATAGAAACATGCCGTCCAAATGTACAAGAAAATTCTTCCCCTGAGAGCAGTTGCCACCCCAAAAAGTATTTCTCTTTGGAACTTTTCCAATACGAAACTCAAATGAGGCAAACGGAAAAAATCCTCGCATTCTTTTGTTATCATTTCGGTTTTATTTGCACCAATAAGTAGTGACGATTAGTGTGTGAGGTTACTATTGCAAAAGGCAGTATTCTGATAAAGACTCTTTTGTGGATAGGCACAATCAAGGTATAGGCCCAACGTCAATAAAGTTGGTCTTCGGCTAAACATAGCGATTATTATTATCAACAAGAGTAAAATTATTTTTTTTATCTTTAAATGAAAAGCTATTTGAGGATTTCATTTATAATATATATCAGTATAGATCTTTATTTTTATTGCACATTTTTGTACTTAACATTTAAATAGCGACTGAATCAAGTATTCCAGTACTTCCATCAGCTGTCTTTCATTGATGACGTTTTTAAGGAAACTCAACCAGGGTTGCTTAATGTCGATCACCAGTCGCCAAATGGCGACTGGTGAATTTTGGAAACAGCTTTTAAAACAGCTTGTAAAATTTTAAAACCACATGCCTTGATGACAAATAGCCTTTTTGTCGGATCTTAGGAATTTTAAGGTATAAATATAAGGCAAGACTGACATCCCCCCCCCCCTCACCGGCACTTCCAAATAGAAGGAAACGTGACGTGAATGATATTTCTGATGGAAAAGGCAGTCAATTCACCTATAAACGTTAAACGCATTACATATACTATGACATACATAACATGTACATCAGTGCTTAACATGTTGTCAATATATTTTTAAAAATTGATATTTCAATTTTTTCACAAGTTTCGCGATTGAAATTATAGGTGTGGCAAGGCTAGAAGACGGGTGAGGAATACTGATTTTGAACAGTGGAAATAATATTGAAAACTTCACATATGAATTAAGCTTTATCAATATAATCAGTGCTGATCAGTGTCGGTCTGGCTCGCACAACATTCCGGGGATTTTTCCAAGTCTTCCATCATATAAATCAATGACGTCAAGAGGAAAGATTTTTTTTAAAAAGTATATTTTAATTTTATAATATTTTACAAAAAAATATCTAGTGCCCGAAAAAAGACTGGAAATATGAAGAAAAGAAAAATAGTATTTTTAAATTCTAGAAGACTGGTCTTCATTAAAGATTCACTAGAATATTTAACAAATTAAAAGAAGCTTGTAAAGTTCTAAAATAGGTGCTTAGTGATGTGGAAATATTGATATAGCAGCTCAAAAATAATGGCGAACAAGTTGAATCTGAAATTTTAAGCCTTAAGAAGGAAATGTGTCTGAAGAGGAATATAATAAAGAATTTGAAACTTGCGAAAGTTACTACGAAAATCTGATTTTTTTTTCTTTCAGAAAACCATGCTCTCTACACAGCATTAAGCATTTATGCAGCGAAAAACTCGAACTTGAAACCATAGTCTCATGTATTATACCTTCCATTGTGAAGATACTGTTGTACAGAGAGACCAGAAATTCTTATAAAGGATTTTTATTTTTATAGAGGCATTCGATTTTTAATAAATTTTTTGAAGAACAATATAATTTAGAATTCTTTTAAAGTTTGGGTATTTTTTAAATCACGAGAAATGTCGGATATATTTGCTAGTTTTGTTTAAAAATGTCACATCATTTTTAATAAGCATTATATTGAGTCGAATCTGAATTTTACAATTCTGTATATTTTTTTAATTCTGCAAAGAAATTATTCTCATGATGTGATGCCAACAGTAAATGTGTCCAAGATAAACTTTTTGATGAGAACTTTCTCAATATGAAGCAAATGAGGCAGACGAAAAACCCGAATTTCCCATTTATCTTCTCTTATCAATTGCAGTCTTAGAAATTGACAATTGGTTAAGTCACTATCGCCAAATGCAGTACTCTCAAATCTTGTAATAGTGACACAAGACTCATTAGTGAATTTGCTATATAAAAGCTTAGTTGTGGGGAATGTAGTTTGAGTAAGTTGTTCTATAGAACATTTCATTTCTTGCTAAAAATAAGGTTCATTTTATGCTTAAATTTCGGCCTGGGATAACATTGTATACGAATGTTTATTATAAAATGCGCAAAGTACGCTTAATAAAAAGAGTTTGAAGAATAGTTCTTATTCAGAGCAATAACTATGAACAAAAAAGGCAGGAGTATACAAATTAGATAAATGTATACGAAATCCACAATGCCCGATCGAATGAAACTCATTGCAGTTGGCCTAGCGGCAAAAATAAGAAGTTAGGAACCTAACTCACAGACAAAGCGCGATAGTCGAAAAAGCCAATCACAAAGTTTTAGAGCATTACCTAACTAGTAGGAACCGACACCAGGAATTAAGTGTTACCTAAAAGCAATAAATGCCTGTCAAAATGTTGGAACATCAGGGAATCTAACGTGGTGACATCTGCAATTCTTGCCAAAGAAAGTGGTAATATTCTTTCTGGAATTCAAATCTGCATTGTCTCTAACGGTGGGCATCTTAAGCAGGTTTTTCACTAGATATCTGTGAAACTAAGTGTTTATCGTAAGGTAAGTGACCCAAATATGGGCACCCCTAAGCATTTTAATTATTATAATGTTTGTTATAGCAGATAAATATTTGAAAATTGGTGGATGTATTCTCCATTGCAAGGGGTAACAGGGAAAAAATGATAATTGAGTTAAAAACATCAAATAGGTGCTAATAATGGACAGTGTCCATGTTGGGAACCTATGCCCATATTTGGAACCTTTGCACCTAATATGGGCACCCTTAAAATTATGATAAAAAACCTTAAATCAACGCAAAACATTAATCAGAGTCGGCACAAGATGGACATACAAAAATATAAAATGTTTCCTTACTTGTAAGGCCATAACATTCTTCATGTACCCAAACGCAGCATGTACTACACTGTATCATGTCTCATTGTTTTTCTTGACGACACAGTACACAATAGCAGGATTCGTTTGAGCTGGATACACCACTGCAGGACGACTAAGCTGCAACAGCTGATATTACATTTGTCTTGGGTTTAGGCTTTGGTGCTGGTTTCGGCTTAGCTGCTACTTTAGACTTGCCAGCTGATTTATGCTTGGGTACCTTTTTCTCTGGAAAAAGCGATTTCTCCAGTCTTACAGCTCGATAATTTAAAGCCTTTTTTTCTGTTGGTCTTTTTAAAATATCGGAGATAGATAATTGATGAATATCTGTGTCCTTTTTACAGCAGTGCCCATATAATGTGCAGTGCAGATATTTGGGTCCCTTACCTTACCATTTCTGGATATAACAACAATTCACCCCGAATTATTTGGGTTCAAAATAATGTTTGCTGTAGCAGTTTTATTGTCCATCCTCAGCCTGTTCCTATACATGAACCCAACTCCTTCCCGGCCGTCCAAATAGTTGCTCTAAGTCCTCGGACGAGTCGGACGGTCTGGGTCTTCAACATGAACCCAACTTATACAGGAAGAGGACGATAACACTGAAATCCTTCCTTGCATAGCTATTGACCTAAATAATGACTGACTATACTTTCATTGCATAGCTATTGTCCTCAATAATGGCTGTCTTTACTTTCCTTGCATAGCTATTTAACTGAATAATGACTGACTTTACTTTCCTTGCATAGCAATTAACCTGAATAATGACTGAGTACATTGATCCAAGTATACAAAGTTACTTTTCCCTTGATATCAACAGTGCGAGTAACAATATATTTTATTTATTGATGTACATTGCGATCATAATTGAAGTATGCTTTATAAGCAGAGCCCACTTATAGAGGCGTTTCTAACTGTAAGAACGAGTATGCGCTGCATGGATATTTTTACTTGCAATGGGTGCGCGATCCTAGAATAGTATAATTCAGAAATATTTAGTAGGCACATCTATAGGTGTCAACTGAAGGATGCCAGTGGCATAAATAGATTAGATTGTCATACCACATAACTTCTAATGGGAAGCACTAAAAATTAAAATTTCGTGAATACGGCATATGTGAAAGTGTGGTCATGCAATTTTGTATTAATGCATCAAGGTTTTGAAATGTAAAATCTTCAGTTTTGTATATTACTTTAATTTTAAAGTACCCATAACGTAACCATAACATTTCAACTTGCGTTGTGTTTATTATCATCCGTCATAAATCCACCTTGAATTAATTATTTCTTGCTGATACTAAAAATACTTGAATTAATAAACCTTCTATTTAAGTAATCTGAAACAATCTCTTCGCTGCGACAATAGTAACGGTTGTTACTGTTATTATACAACCTTACCTGCTATACACTCATCTTAAGGAATACAATTAAATCAAAAGCAAAGCTATACTCGGAAAATATCAACTAATTCTCAAAACACTCGCGTACTCACAATTCACCTTTCAATTTTCGTATCACGTCAACACTTTCAAGTAAACGATAACTAACTTATGTACCCCGTGTGGCATGTTCTGGAAACAAATAAAGGAACAAATCTGTGGAAACAAGTTTCTAAATTTCACCAAAAACTGTCAAGTTGGTAATATTTCCAAATTTGTAGCCAAAATCAAGCGCCATGTCCTTTAAATAATAATAATGGTTGCCTGCTAATGTCGTTTAACCTCGGAAACAGGCAATATGCCATAAATATATTTTAGGTATTTATTAAATTATGATAGTTCAAAAACGATTAAGCGCCTAAAAAATTAAGCTTTTATTACTGATTATGAAACTTTAATTTGATCTATTATTTAAAAAATGTACTGGAAAGAATTTTTTTTAATTGTAAGTATATATTAGTATTATAGATTTTTAACATTTTGATAATAATATTCTTTCTGCTGTTAAACAATAATAGTTTCAATGAAATTGAATATACTATAAATCTAATATTCTCCATGGATAAATTCTTTTGACTAAATAGAAATAAAAAATAAAAATAAAAATAAAAATAAAAAAAAAACAGTTTGCGAAAAATTATTACACTGCAAATCGAATATTTTCTAAATATAAAAAAATAGTTCCATAGTTCACATATATTAATAACATGGAATCTAAAAAATGCGGCATGACCTTAATTTCTCTTCGAATCAGAAATAAATACATGATAAATCATCAGATAACCTTTTATTATGTGTATCTTTTTGAATCAATCGTAGTATCATCTGCCCAGACAAGAAGAAGAAATAGAGGCTGATATTCCGACAGTTAGTGGAACAATACTACCAATATTACCGCCAGATGATAAAGGATTCTTTGTATTGATAAAAAGTACATAAACTGGATTTTCCCTCTCTACAATATCTTAATTCATCAACAGCTGAAGGAATTTAATAGTGCAATTATTTAATAGTATAAAACATCTGATGTGGGCAGCACATGACTTTCCCTGCAGACTTATATACACATTCTCTTCATTTTAATTAAATTTAATTCACTATTAATTCAATTTTCGTTCTCATTTGGCAGCTGGACTCATTTTCAAAGGTGTCGTAGAGGGAAAAAAATATATCTCGAGAACGGCTAGTCCTAGTGTAATGGGGTTGGTCTTATTCTTTTCTTCGTTAAAAATTACGTGTAAAACTAGTATTTAATGAATATATTTCAGCATACGTAGTTTTTTATTTTAGATTTTGTCGATGATTTTTGAGGGCCATTTTGCAAAAAAAAGCAGGTTATTTTTTCCGAATCCTACCAAAATCCAATCAGCACCAGGGTGGTCCAATAGGAACTTATTTAACTTATTTACCAAATTTTGTGAAATTTAGTCCATTAGATTTTCAGCTAGAGTGGATACAAACTTTTTCGGGTCATTTCGCAGAAATAGGCGGTTTCTTTTATCCCGAATCGTATCCAAAACTAATGAACATCAGATTCGCCCACAAGTGACTTACCTACCAAATTTTATGAAATTCAGTCAGTTAGTTTTTTAGTTAGAGTAGATACAAAATCTGCACAGACAGACGGACACACAGACAGACACACGGACACACACACAGACGTCAAGCTAAAAATAGTTTTTTCGTATTCTAGAGGTCTCGAAACGTGTCGATCCGTCGAAAACTCGAGTTGCGATCTTCGACATGATTCCAATACTTTCCCTATAAATGCATTACCATGTATTGCAAGGAAAGTAAAAATTAAAGATATTTATAATAAAAGCCTATACATCCTTTAACAAATGCATTCATACCTTCGTAGGGGACAGTGAATAATTATTTATTGCCCACCATTTAGCAAAACATGAAAATTAAACTTTTTATATAATATTAAAAATTACAGAAAAAATATTTTAATGTCTCTCTTTACTAAAATTGAAGTTAATCACGAAAGTCCATTTATAAAAAATATATATCCTATATAAATAAACGTGTGCATATCAATGCAGCAAATATAATTTATTTTCCGTATTTATAGGCATTTTTATACAAAGCGCAAAATCTTTTTTGTAATGCAAAATGAAAGTTAATTACTTAAAATATTAAAAAATCAAGGCCCCTATTAGTGATGCCATTTATTAAATTATGGATTTTCAAAATGTATCCGTTATGTTTTTTACGTGCAACTCTGATGATTTAGGCAGTCGTTAATAACTTTTAAATCTATTTAAATAAGCGGTAATTAATGGAATTTCACATATGTCTTGAAAAAACACTTAAAAGTCCCGTTGGGAATTCATGCATTAGGATCTAATGATTTTAAATTATTGTTTCATTTATTACTGTAATAAAAAACACTGAAATTCAATTTAATAATTTTGCATTGCTTTGTGATTTGAAATAAAAATTAATGTAAAACTTAATTTATCATTTAATGAAATTTGTAGAAAATTCTCTCATGGTATTTACGGAAACAACCTGCAAAACAGCGACATGTATAGTATCCCTACGATCACATTACACTAGCCTGTGAAAAATACTTTTTGGTGAATCTCACGTTTGAAACTTTATTTTGGCTAG
Organism: Amaurobius ferox; assembly: GCA_951213105.1. Taxonomy (NCBI): domain Eukaryota; kingdom Metazoa; phylum Arthropoda; class Arachnida; order Araneae; family Amaurobiidae; genus Amaurobius; species Amaurobius ferox. Next base: position 132,703,924 of record OX578136.1, read on the forward strand.
TTTTAGTACGAGGAACACAGATGCTTAGTCAGATTTTTAGTAACTAACACGTCAAGTTTTTAAGGGGAGGATATGCCTTTTATATGCAAAAAATACTTGATATGTGACTTAAGATTATATTAGCTAATTTCGTTGAATGCATAACATTTTCGGATATACCAAATTATATTTCAATCTAAAAAAATGCGCAGCTAAGATATCGAGATTCATATTTTATTAATTTAACTGATGCTTTATTTTTGAAATTTCTGTGTTCTATTACTCATGGTATAATCTATTTTGGTATAGTTCAATTTGAATAATTATCTATATATATAAAGAAGAAAAGTATGTATGTATGTATGTATGATCCAACATCACGGGAAAACGGCTGAACCGAATTTGATGAAATTTGGTGGGTAGTCTTGAGATTGCTCCACTTAAAATTTAGTCTATATTTCGAGTTTCTATCACCAGGAGTTGTCGCGATATTAATGAAAAACGAAACTTTCGTTTGTCTCATCATCACAACTGCACTGAATTTAATGAAATTTTGTGGATAGCTTTGGAATAGCTCCCCATAAATATAGTCTAAGTTTCGAGTTTCTTAGACTAGGGGTTGTCGAGATATTAATGGAAAACGAAACTTTTTCCTAGGAGTTCTACTCTCTAACTCCATGATTCCCAATGACGAAGGTTGGAAATCGTTGATTTAAAATGTGAAAGTCAATTAAATCTCTGAGTTTTGTGGGAGTTTATTGAACGTATTATTTAGTCACTTTTGAAAATCGCAGATTTGAAATATGAATTTAAATGGAAACTCTATCACCATGGTTTATTTTTCACAGGCTTACTCAACAAATTTTATTAATTTGAATAATAAATAAATTAATATAAAAAAAATATATATAAAGAAGAAAAGTATATATGTAGGCCAATCAGATCCATTTTTTTTTCTTACATAATGCAATAAATTTACTACTTTCACAGTTAAAAAGACAATGCATAAGATTCTAGACTCTATATGTTCTGGTGTAATTTTTAGCAGAGTTTTTCATCGTAAATCCCGAACAACGACGGGTAATCGCTGCTAGTTACATATAAAACATAATCTTGTTAATGTATATCTGTTAAAATAAGAATTTTCACAATTTTGATTTTTAGTGATTTATTTAGGTAATTGAGTAAAAAAAAACATTTTTGATTTTAATTTTCTAACAATATACGCAATACAATTTGTATTTGACTAGCAATATAAATTAGGAAATAATTAACTGATTGTAGCAAATCAATCAATAAATTAGGAAATAATTAACTGACTGTAGCGAAGGCAATAATTAATTGAAGCATCATCATACTATTCTTCTACTCAATATTTCAGATTTATCAATTTGTACACTATATATCACGAGCGGAAGAACAGAAAACAATATTTTGAAATAAACGCATTTACAACATAATAGAATCAGCTTTAGTGTTTCATATTTTTAAATACTGTCGCTAAATTAACATTAACTGACAACTGACAGTAACAATAAAACTAATACCAATCAATTATGACCGCATTTCGACCGCTATATTTATATATACTGCTAATGAATTTTATATGAATATTCTCTTGTACAGAGTTTGTTATGTACATATGACGTATATAAATTGTAATAATATAAATGTAATGGAGGTGAATATAAACTGTATAAAAATAATTTTATAATATGTCATGAAAATCTGTTGTAATTTAGAAATAATATTTTTTTATAATTTATTTTCAATTAGAAGTGCATAAAATGCTGAAATGTATGGCAACACGTCTGAACATTTAATTTTATGGAATAATACTTTATAGTAACATGAAAAATATTTATCTGATCATGTTAATAAGAAGTTAAAATCACATTAAAAACCAGAACACTTTCGAACGTTAGAGACCTGTCCTCAGTGTCAACTGCAAAAGAAAAAAATCTAATGTGGGCAGCACATGACTTTCCTTATATAATGCAATGAATTTACTACTTTTATAGTAAAAAAATAGATTATTTTTATAGTAGATATTAATATTCTAAGATATTGAGTTTTCGTCAAAGAGTAGTCATTTTCATTGATTTAGCGTCATTTTTATCCATTTTCCGAGTTTTTCGTTAATTTAGCAACATTTAAAAAAGTCGCCAAGTTGGCGACATTCCACCAAATTCGTCGCCAAAATCTCGCTAAGCGTTATGGACGGAGAAATAAGTTATTCTTACAGCAGATAAATGACTATTGGCGTTCAAATACGAGAGTATTACTCAAAGTATCTTTTTTCATGAATGGAACGAACTAGATACACGAGATTGATGTCACCCAATTTATCGCATGCTATTACATATGAAAAGTGAACATGTTTCTCAATAGGAAATATTTTTTATTTCATATGATTTTTTGCTAATTTTTTTTAAATGTGCAATATCTCAAGAACGGTTCGTGTTAGCGTTCTAAAATTTATGTCAATCCTTTTCTAATGAAAAGTTACATAAGAAATGTCTACTTGCGTAACTTTATTAGAGGTTTTGATTTTCTGGATTTCATTAGAGGTTTTGATTTTCTCACTGACACACACACACACACACACATACACAGACATCACTTCAAAAATGTTCGATTCGTAATCAGAGATGCTTGAAACGTGCTCTTCCGTAGAAAACTCGAATTCGAATTTTCGACCCCATCACAATACTGTCCTTATATATTATTGTATATAAGGAAAGTCAAAAGAAGGTGAGGGACACATGGACTCTTATGCTCAGTCAAAAACTGCGAATAAAATTTACAAACGAATTGTTAGATTACACAATGACTTTTTGCTTTTAGTGAAACACATTTAAGTATAAAATTTACACTGTAGAAGTAAAATATAAATAACAGCATTAGAAGACAAAATAACTTAGATGTCTAAAAAATTCAGATAAAGTTTTAATTTTCAAGGAGTCCAGAATGAGACGCCATGGGAAACTGAAGTTCTGAACAAAGTCGAAATTACAAATGGAGTCCCTAAAGATGTATATATAAAGAGCAATATTCTAGAGTTCTACGTTGTGTATGATATCCGTTTCTGAAAGTGATTGAGATAAATATTGAACTTATTTTTAGCTTATTTACAGAAATGCTGGAATCTGGAGCTTTACGTTACGTATGACATCAGATATTAAATGCGAAGCTGAATATTGGACTCATTATTTATTATTTATTTACAACAATGAATATTATAATACCACCTTCTGTATTGTGGCTTCGCTCACAGTGATTGCTTTTATTATAGCATCCTATAAATAAACCGATTTTTAAACTAATTACGGGCAGAATGTCGGCAGGCCGTACTAGTATACATAAAGAGGGGTTCGAAAAGCAAAATATTACGTGGATTATTACGATTAGTTAACAGAAATTTTTTATCGTACACTGGGATAAAATTATTATTAATAGCAATTTAATGATAATTTTATTATTATGATAATTTAATTAGTATGATCAAATAAAGACTTTACTTTATAATAAAGTAAAGTCTTTATTTTAATTAGTGTTTATTTTAGTAAAGTGTTATTATTTAAAATAACTGCATAAAATAATGAGAAGGGGATGCATTCTCAATACCCATAGTGGTTTAGCGTAGGTATTTGTTCTATGTGAAATTTCACTACAGGGTCGCTGACAGGGGGAAAAAAGGACTCATTGAACGGATCCTGAGCCACAGAACCAGTTTATGAATAAACGTCAATAATTTGTAAAATTAGAGTTAGTAGAGGTACAGCTTTATTTGCTGCATAGGGGTACGAAAACTCTGCCAGCGGCACCGTGTGTCTATAAATACAAAATATATGTACCTCGAACAAAACACACAAATCTATATTTACCATAAAATACAAAAATTTAAAAAACTTAAAAATAACACTATTAGTAGTAAAATAGGACGGACTATGTATCGAGCTTCGAGTAACGGCAAGTATTCATTTCAAGTATTTTGTCGGCTTACACTTTGCAAGTTTGTCTGAAAATCCGTGTCAATTGACATTTTTTTTTTAAATGCAATCACAAGAAAGATCACTCCCGACAATTTAAAAATAAACCATTTAAATTCTTTACAACTGTTAAATTTCATTTTAAATATTTTACAAATCCCAATTTCGGTGTATTCAAATGTACGATTGCTAATTTAAAATGAATTTATGCTATAAACAGAAAAGCCTATTCAAATGCCGTTTTCAAGCTCTTATTGGATGTTTCACACACACGTAATTAAATGAATTTCCTTTTAATTTGAATTATGCATTTCAAATTTAATAATGCCGCCCAATTCAATTAAAATTTAGTGTTTTAGGATTATCAACAGCAATAGAAAGTAAAGTTCAGTTAAAACAGATTCTTAGCTTCATTCAAATTTAACTACCTATATTCTCTGCGATGAAATTTTACATTTTAACCAACATTCACCTATAGAAGCTTTTACTTCCCAAAATATATAATTTGAAAATATACTATATCTAATTTTTACGGAGTATTCAATATTCACAATTCTGATTCCATTTACTCTGATTTTTCTCAAGTTGAAACCGGTAATTTTAACCAATTACTAATTTATATTTACTCAGAATTAATGACTATTCAAATAAACTGGTATTAATTCAGAATTAGTCGAAATAATCTTCAAGCAAAATTAATTGAAAATAAAATGATTCATACACACTGTTTCGGGATATGGTATGGAACCTCTCGATTCCCTCTGTCAATATTTCCGGAAGGCTGCAAAAGAATATAATAATATAAAATTGGATAAAATATCAACCAAAGTGGAAATTAAAAGTTTATAGGCAGAATTTGGTTTATAATTACTCAATGATATCAGGACTATATAAAACGATTATAATTGCTTAAATTATTTAATTAAGGTTATAATTACTTAAGTACAGCAAATTCATCTTATGTAAAATTAACTAAACGGATATGTTATTTATCCTCCACAAATTTTTATTTAAATACAAGTATTGGATATATAAATCTAAAAAGGGAGATGTAAAAGTTTTTCCTCGGAGTTTCAAAACTTTCTATTCTAAAAGACAAAGAATCCAGTGATTCCTTGTGTTTTGGATCTAGACAACATTACTGTCCTATACAAAATAAGATATCAAGCATATCTGTAGAATATATAATAACATACAATGGAAAATTTTGTACATGTATCAAACCTGCCAATATTTCAAACCTCCCCTACTTAAACTAAAACTTCTTAAAATGAAATAATATACTTTTCTTAATGTACCAACCATTCATTACTCTGATAAAAATTGTCTTAAATGTTCTCAATGTAATGGATAGTGTACATAATATATGTACTAAGATGGCCTATTACATAACATAAAATTATGAAAGAATGTGGGAAAAGTTTCAATAAAATAGAGATAACTAGGATATAAAGATATGATTTTGCGGTATATTATTGCAAGTATAACGTTAAGAACATCTGGTATAACGTTATATAACGCAAGTATAACGTTAATAACTTCAGGTATAACGTTATATAACGCAAGTATAACGTTATATAACGCAAGTATAACGTTAAGAACATCTGGTATAACGTTATATAACGCAAGTATAACGTTAAGAACATCTAACTTTAAGAGCATTTGAATATACAGGATTCCCAAGAAAGATCTCCAACCACTTTATAAGGCATAAAGGATTAATGTGTCGGGTCGTATTTGATTGATGACTTGTTGACTCCGGCTTGATGTTTGACGTGGAGACGGGCTACGCCGCTCCGTTAGAATATAATATGCACCGTTCTTCTTTAGCGTGGGTGTTCGTATCTAGGGAATGTGCTGAAATAAATAGATGGATGCAAAACGAACTCAGAATAGTTTTAGCTATGCGGTTGACTTTATTGTGTGAAGATAACTACATGCGGTAAAAGGTACAGATTTCATTTCGATGGGCAGCACGTAAGTCCCAAATGAAGTCGAAATTAGCTTCGCAATGGAACGACGTCTGTATTTCGCAGTCGCCTCAAAACGTCACTCTCATTCACATATCTAGATCATCTCTTGGACCCCGTGGACCACCCTTAGATCATTCTTAGAAAATTGTCTGTGAATATAAAATTCCTGGACCTTTATTGTGGCATCACATCTACGAAATCTCCCAATCTCCTTATGATGACTACTATGTATACTACTATGTACAACTACTATGTCTTGATGACAACTACTATGTATAATGATTTTGCTTACATATTCTATGGCTGCGTTCCTGCCTCGGGTAATCTTGACGCTCTCAAAGGCCAACAACCTTTTTCATGGGTTCTTAAGTGAAGTAAAATCTATGAGTGTGCACGTTAGGTCTACCCTATGGTTCCATGACGATCCCCCATCGAATAAAATCGATTGCAGCATCCTTAGCGGAAAATAGAAAAAATAGGAATGACTTACTCGGCAGGAAAGCGAGATAGACGAAAATATCTAATCACAAAATTGTGTAGCAGTGTTTATAATTAGTAGAAACAGACAATAAAACTGTTATATAAAAACGACAAATGGCATAATAGGGTTATTGGCGAATTGCTGTTAAACTCAAGAATGATACAATAAGCGACACTTAAATGAGAAGAAAGTTAATGCGGGGCCTGGCCAGAATGCAATCCGACAGACACTGCACAATTGAATTCCAAAAAGAATATTACAGCGTTCTTTCACAAACATTGCAAGTGTCATCGTGTTAAAGATCCTAACTCATACTGGTGTCAATTGCTTCTAATTATTATACAACGCTCTACATATATGTCATTCGCTTTTTTGGGTTATCTCTCTTAAAAGTTAATTTATTATCTCTCTTTACTATCACCTATCTCTGTTTCTTGCCAAAAGAACTTTTAAATTACTCGCTAGGGACCCTGTAATCAATTTTCTTCAATTGGGCATTACTATAGATAGACCTAAGACATATACACCTTTCTTTATAAAATTATTTAGATGTTTAACGGTTTCAAAATATTAAACAAGTATATAAATCTCCATGAAAGTATAATTAGTGTCTGTTAATATACTCGACATTAACTTATAATCCTCAGAATTAAGGATAGTTGCGAATTTCACAATTACTCAACAACTTGAACAAGCCTGCATTTTCTCTTTCGCACGTCAGAGTTACTTAAATATGCCTTGCTTCGTTTGAGTTTGTCCCTAATGAATATGTTAAAACATTATAAACTCGGAGATGCAAATTTATATAGAAACATTTAATTTGCTTTGAACACACGCGTTTTGATATACGCATTGAAGATCCATTGAGATGGGATCATTGTTATGAGGTGACTTCTAATAAGTTACTTAATAAAGCAAATATTCCTTGATGGGATATGCTCCCTCCTTATTTGTTCCATGATTCTACATATTGCGTACTTCAGTAAGATTATCAATAATTATTAAGAACAGAAATTGCAGTGTATACTCTATTCTGTTCTAAGTAAAATTTCAAGAATATCTACAAAACCGTATAATTAAAATTATATATACATATATATATATATATATATATATATATATATATATATATATATATATATATATATATACAGGGAAATCTGGTTAAAGTGACCGCCCTTGGGACCGTGAAATCTGATCACTTTATGAAAATGGTAGTGGTTACTATATGAAAATTGTATGGTCACTTTGAGAAAAGTGGTCACTTTAGCTAGGTGGTCAATATACTAAGGTGGTCACTTTGCCAGGTTTCACTGTATATATATACACTCATTGCCATAAAATTTTGCGTACCAAGAAAGAGTTGTCAGAGTAGAACGAAATTTTATATATGTGACTGCAACGTTGATATAGGTAAGTGATTACAAAAACAAAGCAAATGGATCATTTATTACAGGAAAAACTACAAATGAATGGGGGTTTTAGTACCTTGTTGGGTCACGTCTAGCATAAATACACGATGCGATACGGGCGGGCATTGAGGCATACAGGTATGGTGTTCTGCGTCATCTCATTCCACAGTTGTTATAAGCGCGTCTAATTCGACCAAACTTGTAATCTGTCCAACTTGCCGTCCCAAGTGATCTCAGGCATGCTCAATCGGTGACAAATCTGGGGATCGAGCAGGCGAGGGAAAAGCGGTAATGTGGGAGGGGGCATTCCTGTGACACCCTTACTGTGTGTCAAAAGCCCAGACCACACGACTCACCCTAGGGTATTGAGTAGCAAAGTGTATGGCCGGACCTTTGCTGTGTGTGGCCGAGCATTGTCCTGTTTAAAATTGCCTCCTTGGAACCCTGCCATGAGTGGCAACACATGTGGCTGAAGGATGTCAAGAACGTACCGCTGGGCTGTCATAGTTCAGCGAATCAATATTAGACATGACCAGGTGTCGTATTCGACGGCACCCCATACCATCACACCAGCTGTGGGAGCGGTGTGAGGCAGGATTGAGGCGTTCACTACGAGGCTACCACACACGCACAAGGTTGTCATCACTGCCCAAACTGAACCTCGATTCGTCGTTGAAGACGACCTAGTTCCATTCGGTTGCGGTCCAATCCCGTCGATCGCGAAACCGCTCCAAACGGAGACGATGGTGGGTGGATGTCATTGGCCGCACACGTAATGGGCGCCGCGATACCAAATGGCCTTCAGTCAGGCGCTTCACAATGGTACGGACAGACACAGGGGCTCTTAGTGAAGGTGCTGCCTGTATCCGGCTGGCGGACAATGATACAGTTCGTGCTGTGCGTGCGTGTCGGGTGATGTGACGCTCTTCTCGGCTATTGGTCTGTCGACGGCAACCTGGCCGCCGTGTATGCGACCTCTCTCTCGTCCACTGGTCCCAACACCTCCTCACAGTAAAGTTAAAACGGCCTAGGTGGCAGGTTATTGACCACCCGGCTTCCATCATCCCGATGATTCTTCCGCTCTCGAACTCGAACAACAGATCATATTGTCTACAATGGAGGCGTAACGACATCGCTAATGAAAAATCTCCCCTCTGCAACAAATGAAGTACAGGCAAAAAGCCTCTGCGTACCTATTTCCTACGTCAGGGAGAACGAAGTTCAACGCTCTCTGGTGACATTACGCAATGCGTAACCACGCTGTATTTCTAATCGTTTGCATATCTACCTGACACGCACCTTCATGCCAAGTTTCGTTACGACCCCACAATTATTTTTTGGCGCACAAATTGTTATGGCAATAAGTGTATATACACTGAGGGCGTCAGCCCTATGCTCGCTACGCTTGCCAACTCCAGTTACCCGCTTTGCGAGTCCGCGCTGAGCTCACTTCACGAGCAGATACAGTCCGTCTGCTACGCAATCGTAGTATCCCTTGGAGATCATTACTTATTAACTGATATTTAGCTCTTTTAATCCGGCCGGCGCACTCGACCGCCAACATATCCTATGCTCTTTGATGCTCTAAAAACCCCAGACTGCATTCGCTGTCGCTCATTAATCGAAGCTTGCCACAGGCATGGTGCGCCTGTTGGGGATTCTCCCCCTTATTAGCTGACACTCAGCACTTCTCTTAGATAGTTTTTCGAACAATTTCATCAAACTCAGATCCCAGTTCACTACGCTCGGCAACACAAAACTAGCTATGTAAATCGGGACGTTTCGTCTCCTACTTCCTAGCTCTGAGCCTGCATCGCGAACTCATTCGTGCCGTCTGTTGTTGTACTTACTGTATTATGAACAACCGACAAAATTTCGTAACTGTACGTTTTGCGTTTGTTTGTATACAGTGGGAAAATATCGTGTTATGTTTACAGTATAGGGAGATTTATAACAATAAAACATAATTGTTGTGCAATATAACAATTAAATCGTAATGTTCATGACAACAATAGTTGTAAAACGCTCTGTCAGTTTATAGGAATAAACGTAAACATAAACGATTGTCAACATTTCATCTTGACCCAAGTGCATTAACTCACATTTTAGTCATGTTTAGAATTAAATATCTATACTTTTATGTTTTTAATGCTTCAATAACTCAAACCTTGATCATTTTGTAACATTTCTGCCAGGTACCAATCAAAGAAAAGCTGGCAATCGGCTCGACCCATTAAATCTTCGGCCGTAAAGAAAAATTTTTACTTCAGAGATGCATAAAAAATTGAATAACTCTAACTAAACTCTTAAAAATCATTGAATACTTCCAGTCAAGTTAGAAAATCTCAGATTGGGTCTCCTTCGATCCATTTCACTTTCCAGATGAACGAAAAAATAACAAAAAAGATAAATCATGCATGAAGCATTGATTATTAAACACTTTCCAACTGAAATGCAATTTTTTTTAAACATCTTTAAAATGCGATACATTCAGCGCTGATATATTTTAAATTATCACAGTCTATGATAATTTATTATAAGTGAAAACTTAAAACTTCATCGAAAAAAATGTTATTCAAATGACGTCATCGAACGATAAATCGTCTGCCTCTTTATGTAAAAGCAATGAGTATTACATTCATATCACTTTTATTCCAGATTCCAGAGCTAAATAATTTTGTGTGAAAAAATTCAGCAATCCTTATACATGTCATCTTACAATCACTTGTTTACATTCTGCATCCATTAAAATTTAGCTTCGTTGTAGAAATAATCAAAGTTTGATGATCATTAATAGTTGATAGTTACTTATTTGACGAAACTTCTACTTTACAAATATTTTTTTTTCTACCATTTGCTAGGGCACCAAACAGATGATTTTTTTTCTTTTCTCGTAATTTTTTTTCTAGTTATCTCTTTTATTTTTTTTAGACATATTGGACTTTTCTGTTATGGCGTTTTATGACACTTCATAGTGTTTTCTAGCTTGCTGCTTTCGAATTCGTTCCATTGTCTTGCTTTGCTTTTTGATTAGTTCTTAATTCGCCATTTCTGGCTAGAAAATGATTAGTTGGTCCTGAATACATTTCAACTGCTGTTTTGGATTTTAATTTGTGCCCATTTTAGCTGTCACTGATTTTGGTCAACATTTAGGGCTACAGAAGACAGGATCCTCAAAATATATATATATGTAATGTTCAATTTTACATTCTGTTTGCTTTTATTACGTACCGCCCAAGGGTACATTGTCAAGTATGGTATCTATCGAAATATTTTGTAAAGCTTTAAAAGTGTATGGTAATACTCTATATATGTAATCATTAAAATCGTCGATACCGAATTTTCAGAATTTTTCTTTTCAAATTTTGCTTTTCAAGTGTGTAAAAAAACACAGACAAGCTACATAACAAGAAAGATCAATCATGCTTAAAACATTGATTATGAAACACTTTCCAACTGAAATGCAATTTTATTTAAACATCTCTAAAATGCGATACATTCAGCGGCGATATATTTAAAATTATCACAATACTACAATAATTTATTTTAATTAAAAACGTAAAACCGTGGAGGAAAAAATACTTTCTAATTCCATGCTTAAAACCTAATCAAAAAAGCAATAATATGGAATCGTCTGTTTCTCTATGTAAAATCAATGAATATTTCATTCATATCAGCTATATTGCAGACTCCAGAGCTAAATAATTATGTGTTAAAGAAATTCATCAATTCTTATATAACTCATCTTACAGCTTGATGTGTTTACATTCTCCATACGTGAAAGTTAGGCTTCGTTAAAGAAATGTTTAATGATCATTTAAACTCCAAAATATTTTAATTGCGTAGGCGCAGTATATAGATGCACAGAAAAAAATAAAAATAAAAAGGTTTTAGGACGTATGCAACACTAAATATAAATTAGAAAGAACTTTAAAAATCACGATTTTGACGGAAGGTAGATACAACATTTATTTTGAAGTGGGTTACGTGATCTTTTCATATAATATGGGTACAACTATAATTTTAATTTTTATTTAAAAAACTACCAAACATATTTTGCTGAAATTTTTTTATATATTTTATGGGATAATTTGAATATTTGCTAAAATTTTCGAAGCATTCTGTAAATTTAAATTCGCTTAAAAACTGTTTGAAAATTAGCTCCCATAGGGTTCAATCTATTTCATTTTTACAACCCGGGTTCAATCCAAAACTAATTGGGTGATATTATGCATTTATATCCCTGTATGTCCTACCGACCGTCTGAACAACATGCTAAAATTTCATTTTCATAAAGTCATTTTTACGGCAGTTATCGTACGAACGGACAGACAGACAGACAGACAGACACAGAATAAACAAAGTCATGAACACTTTTCTACTATTGTAAAGTGTTAAAAATGGATTATAGAATGAGAAAGTCGATTGAACCACACTCTAGTTAATTTTTTGTTCGATTGCATTTTGCTATGTGTCAGCCCACGTCTACTATTGAACATTTTAGTAAGATGTTTAAGCATACAAAAAGTAACAAGTTATATAATTTGTGCATACTTAATTAACAAGAAAGATCAATCATGCATAAAGCATTGATTATGAAACACTTTCCAACTGCAATGCAAATTTATTTAAACATCTCTGAAATACGATACATTCCTCGGTAGTATTTTTATAATTATCACAATACTACATTAATTTATTATATTTGAAAACTTAAAACTTCATCGAAAAAAATGAACTTTATTCAAATGACGCCATTGAAATATAAATTACCTAGTTTAAACATTTCTAAAATGCGATACATTCAGCAGTAATATTTTTAAATTATCACAATACTACAATAATTTAGTATATTTGAAAACTTCATCGAAAACAAATGAACTTCATTCAAATGACGTCATCGAAATATAAATCACCTAGCTCTCTATATAAAGGAAGCATTTCATTCATAAATTTTTATCCATTTCTTTCATTCATCACAATACTACAATAATTTATTTTATTTAAAAACTTAAAACCAGGGAGGTACAATAAATTTAATCCTATGCTTAAAATTTCATCGAAAAAATCGTCTGCTTCTCTATGTAAAATCAATGAATGTTTTATTCATATGAGCTATATTGCAGGCTCTAGAACTAAATAATTTTTCGTTAAAAAATGCAGCAATTCTTATACAACTCATCCTACATCTTTCGATGTTTGCATTCTCCATAAGTGAAAATTAGACTTTGTTGTAGAAATAATCAACATTTGATGATCATTGAAACTCAAATGTATTATAATTGTGTTGTTTCAGAATGTTGATGCACAGAATTTAAGCAAAAATAAAGCAGTTTTAGGACGGATACAACACTAAATATAAATTAAAAAGAACTTTAAAAATCACGATTTTGACACAAGATGAAGTGGGTCATGTGATCTCTTCATATAATGGTCACGTGATCTCTTCATATAAAGGGTGTAATTATCGTTTAAATTTTTTATTAACACTTTACAACAAAGTTGAAAAGTGTTTATGACTTTGTTCATTCTGTCTGTCTGTCTGTCTGTCTGTCTGTTAGCACGATAACTGCCGTAAAAATGACTTAATCAAAATGAAATTTTAGTATGTTGTTCAGGCGGTCTGTAGGACCTATGGGAATATAAATGAATAATATCACCCAATTAGTTTTGGATTGAACCCGGGTTAAAAAAATGAAATACATTGAGCCCTATGGGACCTAATTTTTCAAAATTTTTTAAGCGAATTTAAAATTCACAAATTGCTTCGAAAATTTTAGGTAATAGTCAAATTGTTCCATAAAATATATAAAAAAAAATTCAGCGAAATATATTCAGTAGTTTTTTAAATAAAAATTTAAATAATAATTACACATCTTATATGAAACGATCACGTGACCATGATATGAAACGATCACATGACCCACTTCAAAATGATATATGGCATCCATCTTGTTTCAAAATCGTGATTTTTTAAAGTTCTTTTTAATTCATATTTTTCACCTATGTAAAATGTAAACAGAAAAATATGTAGAATGAGTTGTATTAGAATTACTGTATTTCTTTAACACAAAATAATTCAGTCCATGGAGTCTGCATGGCTGATATGAATGAAATATTAATTGATTTTATAAACAGAAGGACGATTTTTTTCGATGAAGTTTTAAGCATAGAGTTTATGAATTGTAGCTCCATGGTCTTAATTTTTAAATAAAATAAATTATTATAGTATTGTGATGAATGAAATGGAGAAAGTTATGAATGAAATCCTGCTTTTATAGAGAGATCCAGGCGTGTTATTTTTTCTATGACGCCATTTGAATTTATTTCAGTTGTTTTCGATGAAGTTTTCAAATATAATAAATTATCGTAGTATTATGATAGTTTTAAAAATATTACCGTGGAATGTATTGCATTTTAGAGGTATTTAAACCAGGCAATTTATATTTCAATGCCGTCATTTGAATGAAGTTCATTTTTTTCAATGAAGGTTTAAGTTTTCAAATATAATAAATCAATGTAGTATTGTGATAAGTTTTAAAATATTACCGAGGAATGTATTGCATTTTCGACTTTTTTAAATAAAATTGCATTGAAGTTGGAAAGTGTTTCATAATCAATGCTTTAAGCATGATTGATCTTTCTTGTTTAAAATACTACTGAATATATTTTGCTGAATTTTTTTAAACTATTTTATGGGATAATTTGAATATTTCCTAAAACTTTCGAAGCAATTTGTGAATTTTAAATTTGCTTCAAAAATGTTTGAAAAATTAGGTCCCATAGGATTCGATGTATTTCACTTTTTCGACCCGGGTTCAATTCAAAAGTAATTGGGTGATCTTATTCATTTATATTCCCATAGGTCCCACAGACCGTCTGAACAACATACTAAAATTTCATTTTGGTAAAGTCATTTTTACGGCAGTTATCGTGCTAACGGACAGACAGACAAACAGAATGAACAAAGTCATAAACACTTTTCAACTATGTTGTAAAGAGTTAAAAATTGTACATAATCAGTGAATTTAAAGATGAGATTGAGTACATAATAGGATATAATCATTAATCTCCCCTTACAATCACAAATATCTTTAAATTCCATCCTCCCATCAAAATGCAATATCCTATTAATATATTCATCATATCTTCTAATCCTGAAAGACAGTGAGAGTTCTTGATTTCCCAATTACTTAACAATTCGAACAAACATACACCTTCCATCTTCTGTGTCGGGGTTACTTAAATATTCTTTGCCGGCCGGAAATTTCCCAAGTACCTCTAATGAATATTTTAGACAATTATGAACTGGTAAGGGAAAAGTTTGATATATATGCAATTAAGTTCAAACACATGTACTTTGAAATATTCGTTGAATGCTTATTCGGATCTCTTTACAGTTGCGACGCTGCATTATAAATTGCTTAGTGCTGAAAAGTTTCAGCGTAGTTGTGCTGATCAATAGTTTCAATGATTATACTTTGAAGGAAACAATAACTTAATTAAGATTATGCTATCAATGTAGACAGCATCGTTTGAAGACCGATTTTGCACTTATTATGCACTTATCTGCATAGGAATAGCCAATATATGTAGTATCAGCGAGGAAATTTAATGTTGTTGTTGTTGAGATCCAGACCGTCTGACCTACCAGAAAGGAAGGAAACTTAGTGTTGTTGCTGTTGTTGTTGAGACCCAGACCGTCCGACCTACCAGAAAGGTGTAAGGTAACTGTATGGACGGTCGGGAAGTGCCACCCAATTTAGACCGGAACCCAGTGGGGGAGGCATCCACAGGGACCGTACCCTCCTTCCCCTACCACCAACCTCTCGGAAGGACTTTCGGACCCACATGTTTAACGTGATCGTACTCCGCATGAACACGACGGCAGTTTTGGCAGTGGCTGGAATCGAACCCGGGCCTACCGAGTGCAACTCCAGCGCGCTAACCAATGGGCTAACGCGCCCCAGGAAACTTAGTGTTGTTGTTGTTGAGACCCAGACCGTCCGACCTACCATAAAGGTGTAAGGTAACTGCTTGGACGGTCGGGAAGTGCCACCCAATTTAGACCGGAACCCAGTGGGGGAGGCATCCACAGGGACCGTACCCTCCTTCCCCTACCACCAACCTCTCGGAAGGACTTTCGGACCCACATGTTTAACGTGATCGTACTCCGCATGAACACGGCGGCAGTTTTGGCAGTGGCTGGAATCGAACCCGGGCCTACCGAGTGCAACTCCAGCGCGCTAACCAATGGGCTAACGCGCCCCAGGAAACTTAGTGTTGTTGTTGTTGAGACCCAGACCGTCCGACCTACCATAAAGGTGTAAGGTAACTGCTTGGACGGTCGGGAAGTGCCACCCAATTTAGACCGGAACCCAGTGGGGGAGGCATCCACAGGGACCGTACCCTCCTTCCCCTACCACCAACCTCTCGGAAGGAAACTTAGTGTTGAAGACCCAGACCGTCCGACTCGTCCAGAGGACTTAGAGTAACTAGTTGGACGGCCGGGAGGAAACTTAGTGTGACGTAACTTAGTGAGGAAACTTAGTGTTGTTGTTGTTGAGACCCAGACCGTCCGACCTACCAGAAAGGTGTAAGGTAACTGTATGGACGGCCGGGAAGTGCCACCCAATTTAGACCGGAATCCAGTGGGGGAGGCATCCACAGGGACCGTACCCTCCTTCCCCTACCACCAACCTCTCGGAAGGACTTACGGACCCACATGTTTAACGTGATCGTACTCCGCATGAACACGGCGGCATTTTGTGGCAGCGTGCAAAGAGGAAACTTAGTGTGACGTAACTTTGTGAACGTCTATGAGAGCGACATAGTCCGTCCTACCACGTACCATACATGCTACACGAAGCTGCAATAGCCAAGTTCATAGTTATAGAACCTGCCTATAAGGAGCTTTCGCAAAGTTAGCAAGTTTTATCGGCAGTCGGCCCTCTACAGGCATGTTTTATTACTTACTTAATTATACTAACGCATACAGGTAATTTGGTCACTAAAGTTTAACTACTATATAGGGTTCACTTTAAAATGAAGATGGAATCAATAGCTCAAGTAGCTCAATGTTCCCTTAGCTCAATGGTTTGAGCATCGGATGCTCAGTTCAATTGCCTGAGACTATATATATATATATATATATATATATATATATATATATATATATATTTGTGTGTGTGTATTTCAGACGCAAAGATTCCTTAATTCCTTAGCGATTGAAAATATTATAATACGGTTTCCATCTTGGCATTATCTAAAAAATCATAGAACGTCCTTTCTAACGATTTTACATTCGATTCCATAGGGCAACGTCTTCGAATTTATTTATTTGTTTTTATATATATTGAAATATGCATGCATATTTTTTTCTTATTTCACCCCTTCCAAAACAGGAAGATTAAAACAATTCTATAGTTTGGTTATATATCCTGTAAAAATATGGGTGTGTGTCTTCGCAGTTTAACAAAGAACAATTTTTTAAACCATCCTATTTCTGATTTTCTATTAATTTTTAACCAAAAGCAAAAAAAAATCGAGTTATTTGATCCCTTTTTATTTCTCGGGTTGGTGGCAGCACCAGAAACTGCGGGTTGCTATGCAATGATCGTTTATTCGCATGCGTGACAAATGGTTGCCTTCAACTAGACGTTGAAATTAAAAGATTTGTCGGGGGGGCGCTGATCCCCGATTGTGGGGAATAGATTCGAACTCGGAACCTGTAGTATGCTGATCCCGTAAGAATCATTCGGGTCCGAAGGTATTATCGCGGATGTCTTTCATAGCAGTGAGGGACACAAGAACAGACCCTGCCACACACTCCCCTTACTGGTGAAAACGTAGTTAAGATACCTACGGGGGAGAAGTTCGGTCGAATTTTGGCGAGGAAGGGAGCCAGTAGGAAAATCCCTACCGCGTCCCCAGCTAAAACTCAGTTGGGAGCTGAATAGTCGGGAGGCGTGTCCTACCTCATTGTGTGGCTGCGTGACGTCAATCGTAGTCAACCAGGAGAGTGGAGGAGAAATGTTAGTGTGCATCATCTGTAGTGCTGCCATCTCCTGAAAGAGGTGAGATCGTTGGAGAGAGAAGGTTGCGTGCCCGTTTTTCATCCGTGGTCATCAACTGCAGGGGGGGGGGCGCTGATCCCCGATGGTGAGGGATAGGTTTGAACTCGGAATCTGTAGCATGCTGATCTCGTACTATGCCGTTAGGTCCAAAAGAATTCTTTAGGCGCGAAGATATAATCGGGGATGTCTTTCGTATCAAAGAGGGAACGAAAGTACTGACCCCACCACAGATTCTTTTATACAGTAAACTCCCGATTATCCGCGCGGTCTTCCGCGATTTTATTTTTTTTTTTTGCTACGATCATTTACGGAATGTAGAGAAACATACACGCAACATGATCAACGCCTTTCATGATCAACGCCTTTCATGATCAACAAATGCAACATCTATTTTAGAGCAACAATCGGATTGTTCCTATTCCTTTCTACCCCTCCCCCCAAGGTCACCGAAACCTGTACAATGGACGAATATGCCGTTTGTAAGGTTTCGGACCAGATTGAAGGTCGTAGCGAATTGGCCGAGGTCATTTTCCGTACCTCCCCATTCCTTTACGCTTGCCATTTCAAGTCAGAATTGACACCACATCACTTTAGTATGTTGCGGTCAATCTGTGTGCACGATCTGCTCGCGTCTGTTTAAACTTGTACTTTTAGCGATGAGCGAAAAGAGAAAAAAAGTTGTCTTACCCATCCAAGATAAGTTAGAGTTAATAAAAAAAAATTGAAAATGGTTCATCGAAAAAACAAATGAGCTTGAAGTATGACATTGGAGAGTCTACAGTTAGAGACATTATGAAGCAAAAAGATAAACTAATGCAATTTGCTTCCGCATCGGATAACTCATGGTCCATGAAGAAAAGGAAAACCATGAAAACCAGCACCTATGAAGAATTGGACGCGGCATTATTAAAATGGTTGAGTCAAGTAAGAAGTGAGGATACACCCATTTCAGGACCGATTATTTCTGCAAAAGCTAAGCAATTTTTCGAAAAGCTTGGAATGGAAGGGACTTTTGATGCGTCATCAGGCTGGTTAAATAGATTTAAACAGCGCCATGGGATTAGAGAAATCGGACTTCACGGTGACAAATTAAGTTGCGATAATCAGGCAGCAGAGGACTTTAAAAATTATTTTTAGGAATTTTTAAAGTCAGAAGAACTTTCGTATGAACAAGTATACAACACTGACGAATCTGGACTGTATTGGAAATGTTTGCCGACGCGAACACTGGCGTTTGAAAGAGAGCGTCAAGCATCAGGACATAAAACCAGTAAGAAACGATTAACGATAATGTCTTGCAGCAATGTCACGGGAACACACAAACTAAGACTCGTAGTGATTGGGAAAGTAAAAAAACCTAGATCCTTTAAAGGTACAAGAGCTGAAAACCTTCCAGTTCATTACTTTAACCAAAAAAAGCCTGGATGATTCAAGAAATATTTCAGGAATGGTTCGAAAAAAAATTCATTCCCCAAGTTAGAGAGCATCTCAAGTCTAAAAACCTACCCGAAAAAGCCATATTGTTGCTTGACAACGCCTGGGCTCACCCAGGAGAAAGTGTTCTGAAATCAGAAGATGGAAATTTTTTCGTCAAGTTTTTGCAACCTAACGTCCAGCCCATGGACCAGGGAGTTATTGCTTCTGTGAAGAAAAGGTATCGAACCAAATTATTGAAAAAACGGATTGAAGAGGGGGGCGATCTCCAGGGCTTCTGGAAGGGTTACACGATTCTTGACAGCATTTATGACATCAACACTGCTTGGAATACGGTCAAGATAACGACTTTAGTAAAGTCCTGGAGAAAAAATTTTGCCAAATGTGGAAAAAACGTTAGAGTCTCCACAGGAAGAAAAAGACGAGGAAGTTACTGCATCTGATTTGGAAAATTTAGCAAAATCTGTTCCTGGAGGAAGTAACGTGGATGAAGATAACATCGTTGAGTGGATCAATTGTGACGCAAACGATCCAGGCTTCGAACATCTTACCCATGAAGAAATCATAGCCGGAGAAAAAGGTGTGGTTTCGGCTGAGAACGATGAAGAAGATGAGGGAGAAGGGATGCAGAAAAAAATGAGCCATGATGAAGCGCTGACTCACATTGATGGAATCATTAAATACATAGAGGAGTAGGACGATTCATCACTTTGTGACAAGATGCTGTTAAAAAAACTTCAATTCAATCGCAAATAAAGAAGAGGAGCATCGAAACGAAAAAACAAAAACAATTAACCGACTTTTTTGTAAAAACTTACGGATACCGTTTATAAAATCACAACTCTATGTGTGTAAGTATGTGCTACTATATTATGATTTTTAAAAATGGTTTAAATGCATGTGTGTGTGGATTTTTGTCCTTTTCCAGCTATTTTGCGGATTATCCGCGAAATTCGCTTATCCGTGGTTATCGCGCCACCCTATTCCGCGGATAATCGGGAGTTTATTGTATACGGTTTGCACATCATTTAATTTTACGTCTGATTTTAAAAACCGGGTGTGGCGCGACTTTTTGAAAAATTGAATGAATGAATTTAGTTAATTAATACTTTAATATCCAAGCAACAACGGGTACATTTTCCAATAATATAACAAAATGAAAATGATGACTTTGTATATACTCGAAAAGCCTCATAACAAACAGTAGTTCCATAGGCCGTTGACAATGCTGTCATTACTGGAAGTAGTCCCACAATCGCAATAATAGAAGAGCGCCAAACAGCCCTGGAGAGCGAAAGAAACAAATTTAGCTTATTGCATAAATATGTCATCTCATTTATTTCGTATTAGAAACAGATTTCTTTGAGTCGGAAGGAATTGCGTTTTTCTACACATTGATTTCTGAGTTGAACAGAGTAATAATAGCATAAAATAATACACTTTGAAGCAATATAATAAATCTTGTTCAAATAAAAATAATTCATGAAAGTTTCAATTTATTTTTAAACTATCATATACACTCGGCGTTGCCCGTGAATCAAAATATGTAAAGTTTCAGCAGTATTCTAAATGATATTGATTTTCTAAAATTCGTTTTAAAATGTATTTCTTTGAATGGAAATTAAAATCAATAAGAATTTATCTTCTCCATATACTAAAATTATCTACACAGACCATTTTTTCTGTTTCAACAATTGCTTAAAAACAAATGAGTTTGATAAACCATTGCCAAAATAAAGCTGTAGATGACTTAAAATTGAAACTATAAATAATTCCCGTAATCTTTTATTTTAAGGTTCAATCAAAAGCATAATACCGATCATTTATAAAATTTATTTTTACATCAATTATTGCTTCACTCGCATAAATTAAATAAATATTGTCCGTCGTATGAACACATTTAATTAAATTCGTTGCGTTGTTTCGGAAAAAAATTGGCTGCATAGGATTATTTCTATGGAAGGTTTAATTTTAAGTTTTTATTAATATATCGGCCATCTCTGGATCTAGGAACTCGGAACATGAACGGAGATAACAGCAGTAAATTAGAGAATCCACTCATCCTGCGAAAGTGGATGCAAACAGCCTAAAATCTTCAACTTCAAATACGTATTGTGTTCATATTCAATATATTTTTGAGGAATATTTATTTTAAAATATATAAGGCTTTTACTGGTGAAGAGGTTAGAAAAACACTCACTCATCATTAAGATTTTACAAAACATCACAACATTTAATAATACATAAAAATTACACATATTTTACAAAACATAGCTAGTATTAGCCATCTCTTACAACACGTTGGCTACATGCTTCAAACGCCATTTCGAACTAGCTAATTTGTCAGCAAATCGAATGTTCTTAAGTCTGGTTGAGTGCTGCCATCGTCTTTTTAAGGAAATACAGAATGCTCTTTACAATCTCCTCCTCTGGTTCTGACGTCTAGGCAACCATTTCGGTGAGGAACCATCACTTGAAGTTTTTCGTAGGCGGCCACGTTTAAGTAGAGGATTCATGGGTTGTACACTGTCCTCTTGGGAATAGGTTTTTAAGGAAGATGAGCGATGAACTGGTACTTGAGGATTCTCTAAGCTAGCTACTTCCCTTTCGGTATCCGGAACATAACAGCAGAGGACACCCTGATTCATGAAGTAGGCTCGTTCCGTCCAGTTTGAACAGATTACGTCTTTGTCAATGTTTTCAAAGCCGCGAATGATCTTTGCACCTGCAATCGGTGTTTTTTCTATGTTGAGAAAATAACTTTCGAAACCTTTCTGCCGTTAATTCAAATCGTTGCAAAAGGATGCCACGGATGTGAGAATAATCCTTAAATGTTTCTTCGGGATCTCTAGCAATGAGTTGTGAAACATCGTTGGACAGTACTCCTATGACATGAGTCACCCACTGGTCTTCCGGAATTTTTAGGATCTTCATTTTTCTTTCAAATAAGACTAAAAACAAGCTCATATCAACTATTTCAGGGTTGAAACTTGGCAAAATTTCTTTAGGTCCACTTTCATACGAGAATTTTCCTGTTGAATAACCGTAGATGCAGTTTCTTTCTGACTGGTCAACTGTAGCCTTATATTTTCTATCTCAAATTCTCTATTTTACTTTTCCACTCTTTCTCTTTGTTCGTTCTATCTTTCTCTTTGTTCGTTCTATCTTTCTCTTTGTTCGTTCTATCTTTCTCTTTGTTCGTTCTATCTTTCCCTTTGTTCGTTCTCTCTTTCTCTTTGTTCGTTCTATCTTTCTCTTTGTTCGTTCTCTCTTTCTCTTTGTTCGTTCTATCTTTCTCTTTGTTCGTTCTCTCTTACCCTCTCTTCGTCTTCCCTTCTTAATAATACCCTCAAAAAGATTTCTTACAAATTCGTCATCCTCCTTGTACGCCTTGTTCTTTAGAATAATATCCCTAAGTTCAATGACTTTCAGATCACCATTCCCGTTTTCTCCTTATTTAGTCGCTAGTTGTTTCAAATCAACTTTTTTTCCTTTCGGTAAGAATGTCATCGTTATATTTGCTATTGTTTTACAAATATGAATGTTCAATTCTATTAAACTCGAAAATTGTTCCAAACGATTTAAAATTAGATTGCTCTAAAAGTTCTAAATGAAAAGGCAGAAATAATTTTCACTTCAATAATTCAAAGAAATAGAATTTTCGTCTTTGAGTGGCTCAAGAACAACATTATTATCAACTTTAGATATTTATTTCAAATATCTCATAAATACCACTATAATTTACTTAAAATCAATAGTATGCATCAATTTTTTCCAATAGGGTTTCAAAACTTCAATTTATTATTCTATTATTACGACTTACACACAACAGTACATTCAAAATAACATTAAAACGAAAGTAAGAACAATTTCAAAATTCTTATATGTCAGGATTGACAACATCAATTTATTCCATTTAAACCAGGGTGGCTCTTAATTTTAAATTCTCAAAAGCATGGTTATGCTAATTAAAAAGGTACTTATCTAACTTTCACTGACTCGAGATGAATATAGAATATTTCAAGCTTTACCGTGGATTCGGGTGCCGCTCATTGGTCGCCACTATTTATAAGACTTTTTCTGGTGAAGAGGTTAGGAAAACACTCACCATTTAAGACTTCACAAAACAGCACAACATTTAGTAATACATAAAAATTACACATATTTTACAAAACAGTACGATAGCTCAGTGGTTAACGCGTGGGAATTGCACTCAGTAGGTCCGGGTTTGATTCCCGCCACTGCCAAAAATTGCCGCCGTGTTCATGCGGAGTACGATCACGTTAAACATGTGGGTCCATAAGTCCTCCCGAGAGGTTTGTGGTAGGGGAAGGAGGGTACGGTCCCTGTGGATGCATCCCTCACTGGGTTCCGGTCTAAATTGGATGGCACTTCCCATCCGTCCAAACTGTTACTTTACACCTTTCTGGTAGGTCGGACAGTCGGGGTCTCAGCAGCAACATATTTTACATAACATAGCTTGGATTAGCCGTATCTTACAACACGTTGGCTACAAGCTTCGAACGCGACTAATTTGTCAACAGAACGAATGTTTTTAAGTCTGGTTGAGTGCTGCCATCTAGTGTCCTTTTGGGGAAATACAGAATGTCTCTTACAAATAGAAAATGCCAAGTTTAAAGTTTTAAATTTTTTAGGTTTTAAATTTACAAGTAAAAATTATTAGTTACCAATTATTAATATAATTGACAATAATAATACAACTGTAATAATAAATAATTATGTATTGTTACAATTATCTTGATAATTATTAGGTGCATAATGTGTAATAATTAGTACGTAATAATTCTTCATTACTAGAATTACATTTATATTAAAACCTAATATAACAAATATGCCTATTTTTATATTTTTCTGATTAAATATAAATGTCTTTGTAACATCATTAAATCTTAAATTTAACTACGCCGATATAATGCATTATTAAAAACGTGGTAAAAT
Source organism: Amaurobius ferox (assembly GCA_951213105.1). Classification (NCBI taxonomy): domain Eukaryota; kingdom Metazoa; phylum Arthropoda; class Arachnida; order Araneae; family Amaurobiidae; genus Amaurobius; species Amaurobius ferox. The sequence goes on from OX578136.1 coordinate 132,728,230, forward strand.
GGAAAAAATATATTCTTCATACCTCAGAAATATAGTTCACCACTCACGACAAACTAAAAGCAAAACATTCACATGCGGCTTTTATACAACATAAAAATATTTCTTCATTTTATGAAAAGGAAGAGATTTTTCCCCACTGGGAAATCAAATCGAGGGATGAAATAATTATTTCCATTGGAATTGGATAATTCCTGTACTACTTCAACGTCCACTTCAAATAAAAATAAAAAGTTGTTCTTCAAAAATTATTGCAGTAGCTGAAATGAATTTAGTTCATAAGCTTTTTCTTTTGAGTCGACCTATTCCCAAGCGCTTATGTCCTCCTCAAATTTGTTCAGTGTAACAAAATTCATTTCTTGCAGATGCATCAGAAGAAAAGAAATTGTTTCATTCTTCATATTAAAAAAATATGTTTTCGTTAAGTTATGTGAGATAATATTAAAACTCCGATATAGGTAGCGTTACTTTATCTGCAAACTCGAAATTATGTTTTTTCTATTTTGGTACTAATGCACATACAAATGAAATGTGCAGTATCCTTTTATACCATACAATTATACATGAAATGAATTCGCAACAATATAAAAAGCGCAGTTTCGCATTAATGCTATTTTTACTTTCTCATATTATTGTGTGTACTGTTTTCCCAAAATTTTTCGAATTCGAAATTTTTGCAAATAAGCACATTTTAAAACGTCCTGAAGTTATTTCTAACGTTTTAAGAAAGATGTACGTTTCTCTCTACGGAAGCGAGTGTACATGTCGAAGAGGTGCAAATACCTCAAGAATGAGTGTTGCTACCGCTTCCAAAATGTAAGTTTATATACTACATTGCACGGAAATATAGAACTGGGTAAAATTGTTAATCATACTCATGATTAAAACTCGAATGATTTGAACTAAGATTTTTATAGCATTATTTCCTATGAAAAACTGTGACAATTTCCAGAACGATAGTACATGAAGAAATTGAAAATTTGAACTACGCTAAGAATATCAATGGTTTCAAACTTGTTTATATTAACACGAATAAGCTAAATATATCCAATTCATTTGTGTTACTAAGCTGCTGCACATTGAAAAAAAATTAAGAGCTTGTCTGTATGGAATTGCCAGTAATTCCGATACATACATTTGCTGCTCTTAGTCCTTGGACGAGTCGGATGGTCTGGGTTTTCGACATACATTATAATGCTATCTGTAATAGGAGATCAATCCTAAATGTGAGAATGATAAGTTCGAAACCGGACTATAATTAATACTGAAAAGCTCAAAACCGGTCTGTAATTGATGCTGAAGCGCTCAAACCGGTCTATACTTGATGCTGAAGAACTTGTAACCGGTCTATAAATGATTCTGAAGAGCCCAAACCGGTCTATATTTGATGCTGAAGAGCTCGAAATCGGTCTATAGTTGATGCTGGAGAGCTGGAAACTGATCTATAGTTGATGATGAAAAGCTCAAAACCAGTCTTTAGTTGGTGCTGAAGAGCTCGAAACCGGTCTATAGTTGATGCTGAAGAGCACGAAATCGGTCTATAGTTGATGATTAAGAGCTTGAAAGTGGTCTATGGTTGATACTGAAGGACTGGAAACGCTCTATAGTTAATGCTAAAGAGCTCGAATCCGGTCTATAGTTGCTGCTGAAGAACTCGAAACCGGTCCTAACAATTTCACATTTCGAGCCCAAACAGAAACTTGGTGGAATATTACCAGTGGTTGGACTTTCTTCCTGGAATTATTCCGGATTCCAGAATATGAAGGGATTCAATGGAATTCTTTCAAGGCCCTTGTGGTATAACTGGTTACATATCTATCGAGGAATGCGTGTTTAATTATCGTTCTTTTATGAAAATGCATCTAATTATGCACGATATTGTAAGGTCTCAGTTGCTGTTTTACAAATATTTTTGAAATAAAATTTATTAAAACGATACTTGCATTTTTTTAGTTATCTTATTAACACCTTACAAATATATACTAATATATACACACACTCACACTGACATACATACAAACATGCACACGCACTTACATCTTTTCAAAAGTATCTTTAGTGTTTTGAGGGTACCTTAGACCGGTTATCATTCACTAAAATTTTGAATTCTAAAAATTTCGAAAAAAAAAATTTTTTTTCATAATATTGCATGCGAAAGTAAATAGTAAATCATGTTATGAAAAGTAAAACGTGTTTTCTCCCGGGAAATTAAATCCATGGATAAAATAATTTATTTCATTGAATTTAGATTATTCCTGTAATACTTCAAATTCCACTTCTCTAACAATAAATGAAAACATGGGACATTCTTTCTCTAAATATTACAGTTACGGAAATAATTTATCTTTTAAATTTTTCTCCTGAGTCAACTTAGTGCCATATGGCTAGCTTTCAGTATTTTGTTCAAAAGTATTGAATTTAATCACGGGTATCACAAGTGACAAAAAAAATTGATTTCATTCTTTATTTCATATATTTAATTATTTGCAAAACGTTAAATCAAGAATCAAATTGGTGTCTGATAGCAGACGATTTTTAACATCCCCACTCCTGGGAAAACTGTAAAGACATTTAATTTTTGTAAATTTTACACTTAACTTTTTAAAAAATTTGAACACTGCTAATTTTATTACCATAAGTAAACACTCCAAATTTGGCATGATTATGTAGAATAGTTATTGAGTTCTTTAACTGACTCTTCAGTTCTTTAACTCATGTATCTTTTGAGTGAGCGAATGAGAACAGAATTTGTTAGAACGGAACTAGATAACGAAAGGAACTAGATAATTTGTTAATGAAAATAGATTTACTACCAATGAAATAGCTTCTCATAAAGTCATGTTGGATATTCTCAATAAAATGTGCCAAGATCATTGTCAACAAATTTTCACTATGCTTTATTTTTCTTCTGTTCTATTAAGGTCGTCCTTCGAACGCATTACATCAACCAAAATGTCTGATGCGGGCAGCACATGACCTACCCTGCAGCCACAAATTCATTTTCTCTTTTCCTCCCATAATTCTTTAAACTGTGTTTAACTCTACAAAATAACATGAATAATTACCTTAAATAATACCGGAATTCTCACGTTTAATCCAATTTTTGTTTTTCCATTTAGTGACTGGATATATTTTCAAAGATAACGTGGTAAAACAGCGTAGTAAAAATACGAGACACTAAATTATCTGAGAACAAATAGCTTCTTGAATTATACAGTTGGGATTATTTAAGTTATCCAAAACTACGTATAAACGGGCATATTTAATTCATAAATTTAAACATACGTAGTCTTTTATTTTAGATTTTAACAATTTTTGAGAGTCATTTTGCAAACAAAAACAGGCGTCATTATCCCGAATCGTACTAAAATCTACTGACCACTAGGCTAACCCACAAGAGACCAATCTACTGAATATTGCTAAGTTATGTCAGTTAGATTTTTAGAGCTAGATTGGATACATAAATTTTTTGAGGGCAACATTGAAAAAGAAAAAATATTTTTTTTTCCGAATCGTGTTTACCCAGACGGCTGTAAAATGTTTGATAGAGTTGGACATACTTTTGTCGTGTATGATAAGAATACCATTGATTTAAGTTGCAAATATCATTTGAATAATGAATGTATGGTGTAGCAACTTTGAGCGCTATGCCATTTACTGTGCTGTCCTTCATATCATTAATAATGATCTGGGTAATGCACACAGCGATCTCATGTCAACTCTTCAAGCTTTTGTGCTTATAAAGTGTGTCTTGATATTGTAATGCAAATCAGGAACGCTGTTCATGTTGGATTGTTATATTGGATTTATTTATTTTCACTGGATTAAGACCCATGCTAGGAATAAGAAAATTGGAGCGGTGGATGCTTTGGCCAAAGAGTCATTACTGGAAAATAAAATATATTCCTTTCCACAGTTAAAAAGACCCAACTAAGGACCCTTATTAAGATATATATTATCAAAGATTGGCAAATGAGATGGAATCAGACTTGCTAAGGGAAAGTCTTTTTTAACTATCTCCGTAAAGTTAACAACTTGAGCCTTTACTAGACTGGCTGATACATGTACTTGTATATTCAGTACTTTTAACTTTCCTTATATACAAAGTGTCAAATGTATAAGGAAAATATTGTGACGGTCAAAAATTCGAATTCGAATTTTCGACGGGAGAGCGTGTTTCAACTGGAGAGCATCCCTGGTCACGAATCGAACATTTTTGAGGTAGTGTGTGTGTGTGCGTGTATGTGACAATGAGTCTGTGGAGACGATATCTCACGAACGAATGGAGCGATTCGAATGAAATTTGGTACACAATTTACAATCTGTGAATACTGGAAACCTATTGTTTTTAAACACAGTCGAATGTTCAGAACCCCCTAAATTTTTGAGTGAAATTTTGATAAAATCATCAAAAAAACGAAAACCTTTAATAAAGTTTCGCAAATAGACATTTCTTATGTAATTTTTCCTTAGAAAACGATTGACATAAACTTTAGAACACTAGCATGAACCGTTCTCGAGATACTGCACATTTTTCGAATAAATTCATCAAAAAATTCCATAAATTAAAGAAAAATATATTAACTGTTGAAAAATAGGTTCACTTTTCATATGTAATATCAATATCATGCGATAAATTGGGTGACATCATTCTCGTGGATCTAACTCGTTCCATTCATGAGAAAAGATACTTTGAGTAATACTTTTGTATTTGAATGCCAATAGTCATTTATCTGCTATAAGAATAGCTTATTTCTCCGTCCATAACGCTTGGCGAGATTTGGGTGATGAATTTGTCGGAATGTCGCCAACATGGCGATTTTTTATATGTTGTCAAATTAACGAAAATCTTACCAAGTTCATAAATATGACGCTAAATCAATGAAAATGAAGACTAATTGACGAAAATTCAATATCTTGGAAAGAATATAAGTATCTACTATGAGAATAACCTATTTTTTTTACTGTAAAAGTAGTAAATTTATTGCATTATATAAGGAAAGTCATATGTTGCCCACATCATATTTTTATAATGATAGTTTTATCCTTTGACATATGACTATGAACAAAAATTGATTGCTATATGAAATATAAGAAAAATTAAACAAGAAAGATCAATCATGCTGAAAGCATTGATTATGAAACACTTTCCAACTTCAATGCAATTTTATTTTAAAAAGTCGAAAATGCAATACATTCCTCGGTAATATTTTAAAACTTATCACGATACTACATTGATTTATTATATTTGAAAACTTAAACCTTCATTGAAAAAAATGAACTTCATTCAAAAGACGGCATTGAAATATAAATTGCGTGGTTTAAATATCTCTAAAATGCAATACATTCCACGGTAATATTTTTAAATCTATCATAATACTACGATAATTTATTATATTTGAAAACTTCATCGAAAACAACTGAAATTAATTCAAATGACGTCATAGAAAAAATAACACGCCTGGATCTCTCTATAAAAGCAGCATTTCATTCATAACTTTCTCCATTTCATTCATCACAATACTATAATAATTTATTTTATTTAAAAATTAAGACCATGGAGTTACAATTCATAAACTTTATGCTTAAAACTTCATCGAAAAATATCGTCCTTCTGTTTATAAAATCAATTAATATTTCATTCATATCAGCCATGCAGACTCCATGGACTGAATTATTTTGTGTTAAAGAAATACAGTAATTCTAATACAACTCATTCTACATATTTTGCTGTTTACATTTTACATAGGTGAAAAATAGGCTTAATTGTAGAAATAATCAAATTTGAATGAGAATTTAAACTCAAATATATTATCATTGTGTTGTTTTAGTATGTAGATGCACAGAATTTAAGCAGAAATAAAGTAGTTTTAGGATGGATACAACACTCAATATGAATTAAAAAGAACTTTAAAAAATCACGAATTTGAAACAAGATGGATGCCATATCTCATTTTGAAGTGGGTCATGTGATCGTTTCATATCATGGTCACGTGATCGTTTCATATAAGATGTGTAATTATTATTTTAATTTTTATTTAAAAAACTACTGAATATATTTAGCTGAATTTTTTTTTATATATTTTATGGAACAATTTGACTATTACCTAAAATTTTCGAAGCAATTTGTGAATTTTAAATCCGCTTAAAAAATGTTAGAAAAATTAGGTCCCATAGGGCTCAATGTATTTCATTTTTTCAACCCGGGTTCAATCCAAAACTAATTGTGTGATATTATTCATTTATATTCCCATAGGTCCTACAGACCGTCTGAACAACATACTAAAATTTCATTTTGATTAAGTCATTTTTACGGCAGTTATCGTGCTAACGGACAGACAGACAGACAGACAGACAGACAGACAGACAGACAGACAGAATGAACAAAGTCATAAACACTTTTCAACTTTGTTGTAAAGTGTTAAAAATAATGCAGCGTTCACATTTAGGCCTCCATTTGCAATAATTACATATCGTTTATAAAATTTGTATGATCTACATAGCAAAACATGTAAAATGTGGATCACAGTAAAACAAATTCAAAGCAACTTGCATTTAAAGAATATTGAGCAGAAAAGTCATTTAAGCGCATCTACGAAGCATAATTTATATTAGCTGCTGACATTTTTAGCAGTCCTTGTTAATGACAATAGAACCGAAAAGACAATGTTTACAATGCAATGACCGATATAATGAAAAAATTTATTATAGAAACATAAAATGTTTCAGAATTAATATTTTTTAGAAAATAACAACCGTTTTATATGTAATTTTTCTATTTAGAAGCAAATAAAAGACCGTTGAAATTCTTAACAGAACATGATCATTTATAAAACAATTATCTTTGGCGTACTCGAGAAATTTCACGTTTTTTTTTTTGCCAAGTATCGGAAACAAGAATCATAAAGTATTTAATTTCGTTCACTATAATCAAATAAGTATATGCTTTGTAAAAATTTATAACCAGAAATAAATAGACACCATTATTCAGTAGTTACTGCAAGTCGTTCTCGAGATATTAAAATTTCCTCCTTTTTCGCAGAGAGCTCAATGTCTGTGGAAATAGTCAATCAAATTTTATATCGTGAACTATGCTTAATACAATGGGGAACAGTAATAAGGCAATTGATTTTCAGCAAAATATGGATAAAAGAAAGCTTAAATTTTTGCTAATTTCCCATATTATCAAAAATTGTTTATTCTGTAGCAAAAGTCCTATGCTGGACACAAGCGTTTTCTTTTATTAATTTAAAATACAAATACGCTCGATAAAGAAAGTCAAAAAGCTGTTATTAGTAGATTGTGGGGGCAATAAGAAAAAATCCCTTGTATCTCGTTTCGATAAAATAATCCATCACTTATTTTTTCAAAGTGCTTGTCACATTCTCGCCAAAATTCCTGCAGTAGTTTTTATTCCCAATAATTTCTGTTTACGGGATGTTTTTATGGCTTTTTCTTTTCTCAAGGAACTCTCCTTTTCTTTTAAGTATTTTTAGATTAAATGTAGTTCAGCATTTTTTTTAATAACCTGTAAGATCCTTTTTTTTCACCTATTATTGTATAGGAAGGTATTCGATCTCGGGATTTAGACGTAAAAACATGTTTAAAATTCAATAATAAACTGGATCACATTACGTAAAATGCAAATAAAAAAAAATATGATGTGGGCAACACATGACTTTCTTTATATAATGTTATGAATGCACTTTACAGTAAAAAAATAAGTTTTTCTTATAGTAGATACTAATATTATTTTCAAGATATTGAATTTTCGACAATTAGTCGTCATTTTCATTGATTTAGCGTCATTTTTATTCATTTGGCGAGATTTTCGTTAATTTCGCAACATTTCCGAAGTCGGCAAGTTGGCGACATTCCGCCAATTTCGTCGTCAAAATCTCGCCAAGCGTAATGGACGAAGACATAAGTTATTCTTACAGCAGATAAATGACTACTAGCGTTCAAATACAAAAGCATTACTCAAAGTATCTTTTTTCATGAATGGAACGAGCTAGATCCACAAGAATGATGTTAACCAATTTATCGCATGATATTACATATGAAAGTGAACATGTTTCTCAATAGAAAATATTTTTTTTCTATTTCATATGACTATTTGATAATTTTTTTTGAAAAATGTGCAATGTCTCGAGAACGGTTCATGTTAGCGTTCTAAAATTTATGTCAATCGTTTTTTAATAAAAAATTACATAAAAAATGTCTATTTGCATAACTTTATTAGTGGTTTTGATTTTTTGACGATTTTTTCAAAATTTCATTCGAAAATTTAGGGGGGTGCTAAACATTCGATTGCGTATAAAACAATAGGTTTCCAGTGTTTACGGATTGTGATTTTTGTACCAAATTTGATTTGAATCGGTCCATCCATTCGTCAGTTATCGTCTCCACAGACTCACTGACACACACACACACACACACACACACTTTCACACACACACACACAGAAATCACTTCAAAATGTTTGATTCGTGATCAGGGATGCTTGAAACGTGCTCTCCCGTCGAAAACTCGAATTCGAATTTTCGACTCCGTCACAATACTTTCCTTATACATTATGTGTATAAGGAAAGTAATAGAGGATTAAAATTGAAAGTGAAAAAATATTAAGAGTTCAAGAAGTATTATCATAAAGCATGAGGCCCGTCCGGGAGCCATGTACTAAAACTGAGCAGATGAGATTGAATGAGAAAAAGTTGAGTTGTGTCCAAGAGAAAGGGAGGAAAAATACAAGTTGAATCATAGATAAAGAGGGGAAGGGAGACTAATCTGAAATGACTTCCACTGAAACTGAATCCAGGGAGCTGAGTTTCACTGGTAGAGATAGACCCCCATGGTGTAATGGAGGCAGACAGCCGTAATTAAGATAGGGTAAACAGAATGAAAATGTATCTTAGAAAAAAAATTTTTACTATAATAAATAGGAAGCACAGGACAATTGAATGAAAAAGCGTCACTAACACCATTAAACGGGTCTCCATCGTTCTTGCAAACTGAATAATGTTACATATGTGTGTGTGTGTGTGTTTAACGAAAATAATTAAATATTATATATTTAAATACTTATTAACCATATTTTCATTTTTTTTTACGATTTTTATCTTCAGGTTTAAAAGTTGTAAATAATTCAAGTTCAGCTTTGCGTTTCTGACTGTTTTATAATTTTAATACACATGTATATGCCATTTAAAACACTAATTTGGTAGTTAAATTTCCAAAAATTCAAACAGAATTTTGCATGTGTTAAATGTTAGTCACATCCTATGTAATTAGGTAATGCTCAAAGTCTAATCATTTCTGCATTTTACTGTTATTGCTTTTTTCATTTTTTTTTTCAATTTCTAAATATATGATGTAGACAGTATAGGACTTACAATTTTTCTTCTTTCATATATATATATATATATATATGTATTAATTTAAGCCTATTGGCACAAAATTATTAATAAAACGGATATATCTTTTAAATTACATAGAATTTGTAGGGTTGTTCTTTTTTTTCTTGGTGACATTCCAAAACAGCTGTAAGTCGCGTAAATTTCAAAGAAATCATAATAGCCCTGAAAATGTTCATCCTAGAGAAACGGAGCTCGTTTTATTCGTTTTAGCATAAAAAAATTCGTTTCGAATGAACATATAATTAATATATTTGACCATATTCAGATTTACTCAATTATTTCTTTCCTTATATACTTAATGTATAAGGAAAGTATTGTGACGAGGTCGAAAATTAGAATTCGAGTTTTCGATGGGAGAGCACATTTCAAGCATCCCTGATCACGAATCAAACATTTTTGAAGTGATGTCTGTGTGTGTGTGTGAAGGTATGTGTGTGTGTGTGTGTGTGAAAGTATGTATATGTGTGTGTGTGTGTGTCAGTGAGTCTGTGGAGACGATAACTGACAAACGAATGGACCGATTCGAACGAAATTTGGTACAAAAATCACAATCCGTAAACACTGCAAGCCTATTGTTTTTATACGCAATCGAATGTTCAGAGTCCCCCTAAATTTTCGAGTGAAATTTTGAAAAAATCGTCAAAATATCAAAACCGCTAATAAAGTTACTCAAATAGCCATTTCTTATGTAATTTTTCATTAGAAAACGATTGGCATAAATTTTAAAACGCTAACATGAACCTTTCTCGAGATATTGCACATTTTTCAAAAATATTATTAAAAAGTCATATAAAATAAAAAAAAATATTTTCTGTTGAGAAACATGTTCACTTTTCATATGTAATACCATGCGATAAATTTAGTGACATGATTCTCGTGGAACTAGATCGTTCCATTCAGGAAAAAGGATACTTTGAGTAATACTTTTGTATTTGAACGCCAATAGTTATTTATCTGCTATAAGAATAATTTATGTCTCCGTCCATAACGCGTGGAGAGATTTCGGCGACGAATTTGACGGAATGTCGCCAACTTGGCGATTTTTTTTAAATGTTACCAAATCAAAGAAAATCTCACCAAATGGATAAAAATAACGCTAAATCAATGACAATAACGATTATTTGACAAAAAATTCAACACCTTGAAAAAATTATAAGTATCCATTATAAGAATAACCTATCTTTTTCTACTGTAAAAGTAGTAAAGTCATTGCATTATATAAGGAAAGTCATGTGTTGCCAGCCCACATCAGATTTTTTTAAAATGTCGTTTTGAAAAACAGAATGCTAGTTCTATTTCACTAACCAAACCAAATGTTTTTTGATACCCGAGTAATGCAGATAGATACATTGCACAAACACACAAAGGGGGAGCGCACCCAAAACAGATGGTACTTATTCTCAAAGTGCCTAACTGCATAAATCCCTAGAAAAGTTAAATACCAATTTTACACTGCATTCTAACACTTTCACCGTATATTACCATTGTAAGGAAAGTAAAAATACTGCACTGTACGTTGAATATCGTGGATAGCACTTTTGCAGAAGAGAAATTCAACTTTTTCATTATTTTCCCATTTTACTTGACCTGTGAACTCCCAAGAGAAATTTAAGACAAGATTAGTTCTTTAGTCTTTCCACGCGTAACCTTTTTCCTTCTCTTTTAAAAGTAGACTTTAGACACAGAAAAAAAAGTGAAGTTTTTCTGTCACGAAACTTCGGTACGATTGCAGGATCATGTATCTTATTGTCTCAAATCTTCTAGTGTATACAGGATGTCCCAAAAAGATTGAAACGCGCTTTAATTCTTCGTCTGTTGGAGGTAAGTGGACAATGTAAATTGCAAAAATGTTTAAAGTTAGGCAGGAAATAAAACTACGTTAATGAAATTATCTTTCCATTAATTTTCAAAAAGTTACATTTTTTAAATTGTTATATGACCCCCTTAGACAAATTTGGTCAATCACATCCAATGTATTATCAAATTTGGTCAATGACATCCTATGTAATATCCTATGTATTATCATACAGTTTTATCTTCTTTGTGATATGTTACAAATTTACATTTCTAATTTGATATAGGGTCCCCATTCACAATGTCCTATTTTCAATTAAATATAACTCGCTCAATTTTAAAGATCCAGATATGCGGTTTTTTTAATGATCTTATTGCATTAAAAATAAAAAATTTCTGATTGACCAGATATGTCCAAGGGGGTCGCATAAAAAATAATAATATAATAATGATATAAATGAACTTTCCATTATTTACGTTCAAATCTTCAAAAAAGTTTATAATATTCGTAAAGAAAACGATACTTTAACCTTTCATTATTTACGTTCAAATCTTCAGAAAAGTTAACGTATAAATGAGGATGTTCAGAAGTAAGCAGCACAATAGAGCCTATTATTGTATATCATATAACGTTTGTAAGATATTCGTTTCATCTTATAACGTATCTGCAAGATACTCATTTCATCTCATAACGTATTTTTAAGGTATTCATTTAATCTTACTTTACTTTTTCACTTTATATATATCTTTATAAATGTTACATGTCCTCGAAAGCTTGGAAAGCAAGTTTGCAAAACTTAAGTATTTCATTTTATAGTATTGAAGTAGCATTCCAGTACACTGATTTCGTCTATACAACAAGCTGCATGTCAATTTGGTACTTTAAATTTGTATTTTTACTTTCCTTATATACAATAATATATAAGGAAAGTATTGTGACGGGATCGAAAATTCGAATTCGAGTTTTCGAAGGGAGAGCACGTTTCAAGCATCCATGATCACGAATCTAACATTTTTGAGGTGATGTCTGTGTGTGTGTGTGTGTGTGGTGTGTGTGTGTGTGTGTGTGAGTGTGTGTGAAAGTATGTATATGTGTTTCACTGAGTCTGTGGAGACGATAACTGACGAATGAATGGACCGATTTGAATGAAATTTAATACAAAACTTACAATCCTTGAATACTGAAAGCCTATTGTTTTTATACGCAATCGAATGTTCAGAATCCCCCTAAATTTTCGAGTGAAATTTTGAAAAAATCATCAAGAAATCAAAACCTCTAATAAAGTTACGCAAATAGACAGTTCTTGTGCAATTTTTCATTAGAAAACGATTAACATAAATTTTAGAACGCTAGCATGAACCGTTCTCGAGATATTGCACATTTTTCGAAAAAATTATCAAAAATTATATAAAATAAAAAAATAAACATGTTCACTTTTCATATGTAATATCATGCGATAAATTGGGTGGAATCATTCTCATAGATCATAGCTCGTTCCATTCATGAAAAAAGATACTTTGAGTAATACTTTTGTATTTGAACGCCAATAGTCATTTATCTGATATAATAATAAATTATTTCTCCGTCCATAACGAGATTTTGGTGACGAATTTAGCGGAATGTCGTCAACTTGGTGACTTTTTAAATGTTACCAAATCAAAGAAAATCTCACCAAATGGATAAAAATGACGTTAAATCAATGTAAGTAATGACTATTTTAAAAAAATTCGATATCTTGGAAAAAATATAAGTATCTACTATAAGGATAACCTATTTTGTTTGTACTGTAAAAGTAGTAAATACATTGCATTGTATAAGGAAAGTCATGTGCTGCGCCATATCAGATTTTTTTAGTTATAAATGGATTACAATGCTATTTGATGATAATCGGTTTATAAACGAACAATAAATATAAATTCCATAGGAATATCAATTTCAAATTACGATTGAGAAAATATTTAGTTAGAATTCTTCCTTCCATCCAAAAGAAAAAGGGACTTTAAAACTTTAAGGGGTTGTTTTGATAAGTTTAGAAAATATCCCCGAAGCCAGGCCGCACTTAAACAGATATGAAAATAAAACTGCTGTTTGTGAGAATAACACTTTCAATACTTCCTTAAAGAAAGCAGACAGATGTAAGTTACGTAACAACAAAGCTAAGCAAGAACTGTCCAAGACAGTTCTTGCACAAATACTTAGTAAAGAAGTACTTGCTTAGCGCTTGTTAAGTAAATACACTGTTTTGACATGATAAAGAGGGATCAAAACTCCCTCGAAATAATTGTTGTAACGTAATCTGCATATGTCTGCTTTCTTTAAGGAAGTATTGAAAGTGTTATACTTACACAGACATAATAATTGCGAAAACAAAACACTGTCACGCTGCATCTTTATTTTGCAGCCTTTCAATCACAAGAGACGTAGCGGCGCATATTTTTCAAAACGCCAATGTAAATTACGTGACTTTTACCTCAAAATGAAGATAAACCCTTTGTATCATAATAGTCAAATTTAAGAAATTGTTTTTAAAATACATTCTTAAATTTTGAGTAGATTTCTATTTTTCAGACTTATACAGTTCAATAGGTAATCAATACGTAAAATAATCTGATGTGGGCAGCTTATATAATGCAATGAATTTACTTCTTTAACAGTGAAAAAGGGATGAAAAGATCCACAGCGCAGTATTTGTAACGTCAAATTGTACATTTGGCGTGGTAAATTGTACATCGAGATGACAACATCTAAAACTACTTCGCACCTAATTAACTTATATTTTACGCAACTCTAAATTGACAATTATCAATATTGATAGCATCCTTAATAAGCAATATAGTCCATAAATTGAAATATTTTAATAATAAATTCAATGAAATGCCATTTTCATTAACTTGGCGTCATTTTTGCAATTTTGACGATATTTTCGTGAATGCGAGGCCAAATATTGCCAAGTTGGCGATATTTAAAAGAGCATTTCTTATATAATAAAAGTTGTGCCCATCATATGACGAAGATAAAATTTTTCAAAATATTGCATCCTATTTATCGTCATTTTTTGTCAATTTGCTACATTTTTATCAATTTGATAACATTTTTATCAATTTAACAACATTTTTATCAATTTGATAACATTTTTATCAATTTTGCAACAGTTTCATCAATTTGCAACATTTAAAAAGTCCAAGTTGTCGATATGTTACCAAAATTTGTCGCCAGAATTTTGCCAAAGCTTAGACAGAGACTTATGGTAGTTTTATATTATTTCCAAATTATTGAATATTAATCAATTAGTTGTCATTTTCATTGATTTAGCGTCATTCTTATCAACTTGGCGACATTAACTCGCCAAGTTGGCGATATTCCGCCAAATTCGTAGCTAAAATTTAGTCAAGCATTATTGTCGGAGAAATAGGTTATTCTTATAATAGATAAACGACTAATGGCATCCAAATATATTACCCAAAGTATCTTCTCTTATAGTAGATTCTTACTCTTTCCAAGATATTGAATTTTCATCAATTAGTCTTCCTTTTCATTGATTTAGCGTCATTTTTATCAATTTGGCGATATTTTCGTCAATTTGGCAACATTTAAAAACCCACCAAGTTGCGATATTCCGCTAAATTCGCCGCCAAAATTTCGCCAAGCTTTGTTTATGGGTAAATAAGCTAGTCATAAGGTATATAAACGACTAATGAGGCCAAATTACAAAGCTATTCCCCAAAGTGTCTTCTCTCGTTAATGGAGCGAGCTAATCTACGAGAATGATGGTAATAAATTTATTGCATAATATTACATATGAAAAGTGAACAGATTTACCAATTGTTACGTTTTTTTTTTAATTTTATGTGATTTTTTGATACATTTATTTGAAAAATGTGCAATATCTCGAGAATGGTTCATGCTACCGTTCTAAAATTTATGGCAATCGTTTTCTAATGAAAAATTACATAAGAAATGTCTATTTGCGTAACTTTATAAGTGGTTTTGATTTTTTGACGATTTTTTCAAAATTTCACTTGAAAATTTAGGGGGGTTCTGGACATTCAATTGCGTATAAAAACAATAGACTTCCGTTATTCTAATGAAAATTACATAAGAAATTGTTATTTATGCAACTTTATAGAATGCTTCAATTTTTTGATGACTTTTTAAAAATTTCATTTCAAAATTTTGGAGGGTTCTAAACATTCAACTGCATGTAAAAACAATAGACTTCCATTATTCACTGATTGTGATTTTTGTACGAAATTTTGTTTGGATCATTTGATTCGTTCGTGAGATATCGTCTCCACATCACACACACATACAGACATCACCTCCAAAACGTCTGATTCGTGTTCAGGAATTCTTGAAACGTGCTCTCACGTTGAAAACTCGAATTCGAATTTTCTACTCCGTCACAACACATTCCTTATACATTATACTATGTATATAAGGAAAGTAATACACGCCGTCCAGGCGGTGAAGTGGATAGCGTCTTCGGCTGCTGCCTTGTGGGCTAGGGTTCGAATCGCGAATAAGGCATGGATGTTTCTCGAGGATAAAGCCAGTCTTCCGCCTTCTGGGTCTTGTCTAAATGTGAAGCTGCACCACCTCCGACCTTCGTCAGTGATGCGTTCCTGTAATAAACTTTGTTCTCTCGTCTTATGTCTTTCTTCATACTTTCCTGCTTCCTGCGTCACTGGTCCTGCATTGGCTCCGTCGAAACAGGAAGTCATCAGTAACAACAATCAGTAACACTTTATCATCAGTAACACTTTATGCCCAGGATAGGGGAAAACTTGAGCAACGTACTTAAGTAAAAATAAAATAATAATACAGCATACAGCTGTTTCGCGGATACACTAGACCCCCTTGGTCGGTGCAAGAGAATCAACAAACCCAAATTCTAAAAAAAAAAACTGGAATCTTTTTGGCTTCCGGTTTGTTGGTTTTCTAGCACTAAAAAAAAAGATCTAGCGTATGTATCCTCCAGACAGCTGTATGCTGCATTATTATTTTACAAAGATGATCAACAAACTCAAAAGGTCAAAGTTAAAAGGACGAAATAGGCACAGATATAAGAACCAGAGGGATATATCTCTTCATCTTTACACAAGATTTTGATGCAGATTCATTTCTCGCTAACTAGGAAACAGCAAAACAATAGAACACATACAGAACATACCAATCAGAAAACAAACCTAAACCAGTTTTATTTTCCGTTTTCTCTTTTTGTAGACCTTCTTATCAATGACGAGGAAGGTTCAACGTTTCTCGAAACAGCTGTATAGTGAATTGTAAATGAATTTGCTCTAAATCACGTTGCATAATTTTCTTTTTTCTTTACTCAAAGCGGTTTTATAGTCTAAAGAATTCTACAGGTGCAATATTTTAGTTGGTCACAGCACATGTGTTAGGTTATTTTTGGCTATTTAATAATTTTAGGAAGTTTGTTTTTAATTTAAACGTGTTCAGGGGTCTTATTTACGTAGCTATTCTCTTTCCAAGGTCTTATTTACATAGTCAATCTCTTTTAGTTATCCATTTTCCAATTGTTTAGGTTTTTGATATTCTTCTGTTCCAAATAGGTTCTACTCCATAGTTATTGTGTTCGAAATGGCGAAAGTTTGTTCTTTTTAGGTTTTAACAATTTCAATTTATTTAAATTGGCTAATTTGTAATTCCATTTATTGCCCTTTATATTCCCTTTGATTTAATTCCAAACTTATTATTCTCGGTTAAGAATTCGTTAATTTATCGCGATTTTTCAGTTTTATTCAATTTTCAACTTTTTAAATATTTCAGAATCGTCCATTTTTAAATTATTGCCGAATTCGTATATTTCAAATCGTTTCACTTCATTTCTTTTTAATTTGCGTCTGCTTTAAAATTCCTGTTCTCTTCTTTAAAATTTCGAGTTTTTGATTGGTTGACCTTAATATTAAAATCGTCTGTCATTAATTATTTTATCGTTCATCGATAATTTTGTTTACAGTCTGTTGCAACGATGTTTAATAGTATATAAGTAAACTCGCTCTCATTTTGCGCTCTTCTCATTTTATGGATTGGAATTTAAAGAATTGATCTATTAAGTTGCCCTGTGCCGTTAGGCACACGTTCTGTGGAATGAAAATTTTTATTTCCCGGCCTATTAATTTAGTTCTGTTTATTTATTTTGACTGCCGTGGAGGCGATGTTTAATCTAAACAATCAAGAGCATTTGAAATTGTTGTGTCTTCAGTGACCGATTAGAGATGTTTGGAATACTTGTCTTATATTTTCTATCATCTAAATGTTGATCCAAGATGTTCCGCAATTTATGTGATGTAGGCCGAGGAAGCTTTACCGGCCAATTTAGGATTTGTTTATCTTGTCAAGCAGTGTAGCTCTATTTATGAGGGATGGAATTCGCATTTCCGAAATAATTTAAGACGGACATATGGTCTGTATTCCGTTCTGATGCCAAAAGTCAGCAACAACTGCTTGGAAGAAATGACTTTATTCCATTGTTACTAAACATCCTGTTTTGGGAATATCCCCTTGGGAAAAGGATCCGGTTAAAGATTGTCCTCACTTCTAATGGACATAATCCTGCTTTGCCGTATTCTGCATTTCAAGAGGTGTTCTTTAGGAACTTTGGTGACACTTCTGGTGATACTGCCTCCCGCTGATCTTTGCAGTTCCTCTGGAGCACTTAGTGAAATCCATTTTTATTATATTCCTCTGTAGTTAAATAAGCATTTATTCTAAATTAGAGAATGGCTATGTAAATAAGACCCCTGAACACGTTTAGATTAAAAACAAACTTTTAAACTAGATTAAAAACAAACTTCCTAAAATTATTAAATAGCCAAAAATAACCCAACACATGCATATCTAAATAGGGATACATGTTGGCAGATATAAATAAGTAACTTTTTCATTAGTGCAAACTTTCTCTTATTATTTTACTTTAAAATGCAAAAAAATTTTAGTAATTTGTCAGTTCTCAAAGAGGTTCGCGAAATTGTAGCTAGTTGTTTGATGTTATTAAATGCATCACCTATTTCATGCTGACGAGCATGAAATGGGTCCACGGATGCAGTTATCTGCAACGGGAACGCTATCCTAATCTTGGGAACTTCTCTTATAGGCGAGTTCTGTGAGAATAACAAATATATGTTTCTATAACTGAAATCTTTAAACCTTTAAACCATTGCATTAGAGTGGTTAGTCCGTTAACTCTATTCAAATAAGAGGAGGACTTACCAACTGCATCCTCATATACATGGTAAACAATCTTTGCACTGAATCCAAAATAATTCACTCTCTCTGTAGTAATGATCTAACTAGATTCTCTACAATACAATTCCCCGACTTATCACAAGCTGCGCGACATTAAATCGTAATATTTGTAGTGGAAAGCTAAGCGTGACATTTTCATACATTAATAATTAATATGCCAGATTATTTAGATCCATCTGATAATGATTATCAGAAAATCAGAATAATATATTTTTATGAACCGTCACAAGCTATTCATATATTAATTTGCATACTTTATACTTTCCTTATATACAATAATGTATAAGAAACATATTGTGACGAGATCGAAAATTCGAATTCGAGTTTTCGACGGGGGAGCACGTTTCAAGCATCCCTGATCATGAATCGAACATTTTTGAAGTGAAGTCTGTGTGTTGTCGCGAACGTTTTGGTATACTCGACAGAGAAGACAAAGTTTTGAAATCAAACACATTTATTAAACATGAAATAACAAGGCAGTTGATCGAAAACAGTGGAGTACAAGCATTTCTCGCAATAACTCAGAGTTACACTCGGTAGGGTGACCATTAAGAACACCCCTGGAGGAAGAGGAACCAAGAGAATACACATATTTTCTGATACATAAAATAAACACAATATTCCTCATATTATACTTGACATTTATATATCACATTTGTATACTTTGAACATATACGACATTTTCATATAACATCATCAATGACTCGATACTCACGAGGATTTTACAATTAACACTCTATTCGTTAGGTGGAAGACTAAATATATATAAAACTTTACCTCGCCTCTTTTAAATATAACATTTACAATTCTGTACCAGGGGAAAGGATATCAGGATGGACTCTCGGCATAAACTCATCGAGATTCTTGCGCAGAACAAAATCCATAATGGTCGGGAAACTTGACTACACAACATCATGCTGGCGGAATTCGACATCTTGGTTGGTTACGGAGATTGGTTGATTCGTACCTTAGGACACAAGGAGGAGTCAGGCAAATACAAATCGCTGTAAAATGAGCTTTCCCTCTAGCCCTATTAGCGATTCAAGCCGACCAGTGAAAGAACCATTTTCTCTTTTCACAAGATTCATTATTCCATTACTACCAGGCTGATTCATTTAAAAACACGAGTGACTCATCTCTGAACCGAGCCAAACGACTCTACGCACAACTTGTCGAACTATGTTACATATTTTAATCACATCCTTCCACTTTCAAAATTAATCCATCTTTTCTTAAAATTCGCGATCATACGCGAATCAAACACACACGTCTACATTTCTACACCACTCCTTCCACACTGCTTCCAAAATCCTTTTTCAAACTCGCGCGTGCGCAAAACCTGCAAGTTCCCAACTAGCGACTGAGAAGCGAAAATACAAAACTATTACTATTTTTCTGGAACATAAACACTTTTGCGATTTTAGAGTTCACTTCCCTTAAAAGTCAATGTAATTGAAAACATGTAGAAAAGACATTTACATTTCGAAATTGACACTTTCAATCACACAGAAATAAAACAATACTTTAATATACAATTTTAACACAGAGGTGTGAAAGCCTTATCACACTCCTTCGGGGCCCGGGAGAAAAATTTCCTGCAAAGCGGGGAATTTTTCCGCACAATACTAGGACAATACCTGCATTAAGTTCCCAATGACATATGTTCCATTGAGAGGAATTTAGTGTAAATTTTGAGCGATGTACATGTACATCAAAGAAAAAAACAAAAACAAACAAGCTCATGACCAGCATAATAACCAAAATCCAAGAGTGGCCTAAAGTTTGACTCGTGAGTCAAAAAAAAATAAGTCTCAATACAAGCATAGACCTTTACAAGACAACACCAAATTAACAAGACACAAATGATGAAATTGCCCCTTTTAAAATTTAAACACTAATACATTTTCTGGTGAGTACCACAGAGACATGAAAATTTAATTTACTCAACTCACAAAAAGTTTAACTAAACAAAAAGTTTTCTTTCTTCAAAAATCTTACAATTAAAATTCTATAAATTTACTTTTCACAGAAATCAATTTATTAACTATTATCCAACCTTGCCAACAAATTACTTTAAAGGACATTTAAAAAAATTACTAATTTAGAAAATGAGACAAATTTTCAAACCAAGAATGTTGATCAGGCACCCAGGCAAGAAACAAGTCCATTAGAAAGTTGCAAACCTAGAGGTGGCGGTACCCCCAACCAATAAGTCAACAAACACCAAATGACAAAAAAAAATTTCTAAAATTTACTAGACCTTTAAATTAAAAAAAATCATTCACACATTCATAAAATAAAACAGAGATAAAAATTATCAGTTATCCTTAAAAATCCTTACCAAAACTCTAATCCATCAAGTACTTAATTATCTTAAAATTACTTTAAAACATTACTGCTTATCATTAAAGTAAAGCAAAAAAAATTATTATTTAAGTATTTAGAATTTTAAAACACTACTTCAACCTGATTAACATGGCACTCACATTCAGAAAGCTGCACTGGCACAGAACTTGCAGTACAGAACATTCAGCTGACTGACACATAAAGCAAATTACACAGAAGTTCAGAAATATTGGATCCATTTTAACATAGCATACAGTTTTGCAAAGCATTTTGTGAAACAATTGAAAATATAATATTATGAAACATAATTGTCCATCTCACAACAATATCAGTCTTTTTTTTTTGAAAATGTGAGAATTTCATAATTTAAACATTTTACTTTACTTTTGAGCCAATTGCTCTCTTGACATATTGCCTTAATTGACAAGTAACTTTAATGAATAAATTGGCCTCTTGGGCGCAAGTCATACTTGTGTGAATTAGGAACATTTTGAGTTTTAACCCTATTTTGATGGTTTAGAAAATATCTACTTTTAAATTGTCTTGTTTCTTGAGTTGAAGAATTATCAATGTTATCATTATATGTGCTAGAAATCAATTCACTACGTCTAGGAGGTAAAGGAGTTAATCTATTAACGTGGACCAATTGCTGATTACATGGATTGTTTTTGTGTTGAATGACAAAGTTAACTTCAGTTGTTTGCTTGATAACTTCAAAAGGACCATGATTTAAAGAACTGAGTTTTTTTGATTGGCCTGGCCGAATATGAGGTGTGTAAAGATAGACCAAGTCACCAACTTTAATCTTAGGCATTTTAGCAGATTTATGTTGTTGAAGTTGTTGTGATTCCTGAGCTTCCTCAAGGTTTTTCTTAACAGTTACAAAGGTCTTTTTTAAGCGAACCTGTAAGTCATCTGAATAATCATGAGTAGATTTGTAAACTGGATATTTTACACCTGTTAAAAGAGCATCAGGTAGCACAGGGTCTCGACCAAAGACAAGATGTGCTGGGGACTCGCCTGTTGAGGCATGGACTGACGTTCTATGAGCCATTAAAGCAAATTGAATCATCCGATCCCAATCGCCCTTATCAGAATAGACCAGATTCTTTAAGGATCTAACTAACGTACCGTTCAGTCTTTCGACTAGCCCGTCTGACTGGGGATGGTACGCTGAAGTATTATGTTTTTTTATGCCTAATTTCTTGTATAGATTGTTGGCAGCTTCAGAAATGAAGTTACTACCTTGATCCGTAATTAAGTGAGCAGGAATTCCATGAATACTTATAAATCTCTCTAAACAAGCGAGAATATCCTCAGTTTTAACTGTAGCAAGTGGATAAGCCTCTGGCCATCTAGTGAAGTAATCTGTAATGACAAGAATGTACTTCATCCCAGAATTCGAGATAGGTAGTGGGCCGACTACATCCATAGCCACACGTTCAAAAGGATAAGTTGTAATAGGAAATTTCTGTATTGGAGCCTTGTTGTTACGAAAACCTCTGTTTTTTACACAAGTTGTGCACGAGTTCACATAATTTTCAGTCTGAGCATGCATGTCTGGCCAATAATAGTTAACTGAAATTTTTGCCAGAGTTCTTTGAAAACCACAATGTGCAGCAACAGGAGAATCATGGCAAAGCCATAGAATTTCTGAGACTAAGTCTTGAGGAATAACTACTCTCTCATTATATTGCTGTCTCTGCTTTGGATTTTTGTGTATGCAATGTAACATACCATTTTTCATGAAAAATGAAAGTTTTTGTGGGTATGGTTTTACACCTTTTTCCAGAAGATTTTTGATTTTTATACATCTAGGATCTTTCAATTGACCAATAGCTATCCTAGTTACCAGAGAAGCTTCCACAGTAGTCTGTACTTGATCTTGAGAATTTTCAACGATTGCATTTATGTTTTCACTACTATCATTATTCTGTACCACTACTTTTCCAGAAATTTTCGTAGGGACAGATTCTACAATACTTTTAGGAACAGTTTGTTTCTGAGTGTTTTGAGATTTCTTTGAAGAAGACTCATCAATACATCTCGAAAAATAGTCAGCTACAACATTATGTTTCCCCGGTTTATGAATGATTTCATAATCAAAAGCCTGCAATGAAACGATCCAGCGAGCTATGCGCGAAGTAGGATCTCTTAATTTGAAAATGAACGATAAGGATGCTTGATCACAGTAAATTTTGAAATGTTTGCCTAAGAGATAGTGCTTAAATTGCTGGGTAGCCCAAACCACAGCCAAAGCTTCTTTCTCGACTACACTGTAATTCACTTCAGCACCTTGTAATTTTCGACTAGCAAAGGAAACTGGGTGAGATAACCCATTTTCATCCAATTGCGAAAGAACTGATCCCAAAGCGTAATTAGAGGCATCTGTATGCAAAGTAAAGGGCAAATTAAAATTTGGTAATTTTAAAATTGGTTCTTGAATAAGCTTGTTCTTAAGTATTTCAAAAGCTTCCTGAGCCTCCTGACTCCACACAAACTTTTTCTGCTTTGATTTTAAAAGATTAGTTAGTGGAAGAGTAATCTTTGCATAATCTGGTACAAACTTCCTATAAAAGCCTGTCAAACCCAAAAATTGTCTGATATTCTTGACACAGGTGGGTACTTTAAATTTTTGCACTAAATCAATGTTATGAGGGTCTGGCTGAACTTTTCCCTCAGACACTCTGAAACCTAAGTACTTTATTGTCTTTCTGAAAAAGAAGCATTTTGATGGCTTTAACCTAAGACCATGTTGAGATAATTTAATAAAAACTTCTTCTAATTTCATCATGTGTTCTTCAAAAGTTTTTGATGAGATGATAACATCATCTATGTATATTCCTGATAACCCTGCCAGTACAAGAGACATTAATCTCTGAAAAGACGCTGGTGCGTTTTTTAGACCAAAAGGGGTCCTACACCATTCGTAGTGACCGGTGGGCGTGGAAAAAGCTGTTTTGTGTGAATCCTGTGGATTCAAATGCAATTGGTAGAATCCTGAAGTTAAGTCCAAAGTTGAGAAAAATGTAGCACCTGCTAAACTATCAATCAATTCACTAATGTTAGGAATTGGAAAATTTTCTGTAATAGTAAGTTTGTTTAACTTGCGAAAATCACAACATAATCTATAAGAACCATCCGGTTTCCTTACAAACAGTACTGGCGTATTGTAAGGTGAAAAACTAGGTTTAATTATTTTAGCTTCTAATAATTCTGTGACTTGTCTATTGAGTTCCCCTTGTAAATGATGTGGAACTTTATATGGTTTCTGATAAACAGGAACAGATGTTTCCAAATTTATCTCATGTAATATGGTTTTACAACCAGACAACTCAGCAACATTCTTTGCAAAAACTTGTCTATATTTATTCAACAAAGTTGATAATTTATGTTTTTGATCTTTTTGGAGATGACTCAGGTCAAAATCTCCTCCCCAACTTTCAAAAGGCTCCAAAGGTTCACTGGAGTCCAACTCTCCCTCACTCACTACATTAACTTCAACCTCCTCAGACACCTGAATTTCCTGAACATGAGCCACTTTTCTACCCTTATTCAAATGATAAGGTTTTTCCTCTGGGTTAGCAACACGAACCCAAATAATTCCATCCTTAGGAGCTCTATATACAGCTCTAGCAATGAAGATGTGGTCATTTTTCTCTGATTCCAGAAGCAAGGTGGAATTTTCCGGAAACCCTTCTGAAAGTTTGATTTTAATAAATGATTCAGATAAAGGAGGAATTATACATTTTTGTGAATTTTTCACAATAATTGGCTCTTTAATTTTTGTATTTAGAGTTTCTTTTACTCTACATAAGTTATTAACAGTTTTAATGTTTAAGTTCTTATGCTGTGCCACTTCTTCAGTACCACCTCTAACATGATTTTGCTTTTCCCCCATATGCAAAGTAACATTCTGTGCATTTACTACCAAATCTCTAAAAGATTTGCTTCCATTTTCCAAATCGTTAATATGTACCTCTTCACTACCCAAATGTGGCACTACATTATTTTCCGAAAAATTTCTGCTCACATACTCTTCCCGAATGACCTGAGACTCATTCACTACCGGTGCCAGATCTGCTTTGCATTTGGCACATGCATTCGGATGGAACTCTTTCGGTTTACAGTCCTCTACCACACGAACGTTTTTTCCACTACTCATCTGCGAGTCAGGCACAGCAATACGCTTTGCGACACTACTTAGGTTTGAGTCTGCAATTTCCGACTCATTTGCCGGTTCATGATTTGAAATCGAAAGTAAATTATTCGTACATTGATAACCAACAAAAGGAATGGAAGAGTTTGAAAACTTAAAACAGAAGTGATTATAATCTATAATAGCATTATGTTTATGTAAAAACTTGTTACCAAGGATTACATTATATGAAATAGGAGCTGGTGATTTTAACACAAAAAATTCGGTAGGGAATCTTTCTTTTCCCAAATTTAGCGAAATAGTGGCTAAACATTCAACTTTAGTATCTTGTGAACTAAAGCTACGCAAAATTGTTGGTTTGTATGTTAGCAACATATGTGCAATGGGTACAGTATTTAAAGCTTCCTCATACACTAAATTAATTGAACTACCCGTATCAATCAATATTGACACTTCACTGCTCACTAATTTTCCTTTTATAATAGAAGAAGATGACAAAGAATTTGTAATATTATGACAAATATTATTTTCCTCAAAATGTGATGTTTGCCTATCAAAAGTTTTTCTATTATTATAATTGTGCATGGGATATCTACTCTGATTCCCAGAAGAATGATTTTTGGAATTTTGCAAAGATTTATATGACTCCTTATTTTTATAATTTTGCGTTCCTTGCTTTCTATACTTCCACTCATTTGCAGACATTTGCCCTCTGTGTCTTTCACCCTGGTGATACCTAGTTCCAGGACTGGTATAAATTTTCCTACATTTTATACCGTACACATCTCTTTTTTGAAAAACCTTTTTCCAACACTGTTCTTGAACGTGACCTAATTTACCACATTTGTCACACTTTGGACGCGGTGAACGCTTTTCGTTAACTTTATCTGAATTAAACTTAAATTTTTCTATTTTACCCCTAAGAAATTCAATGTCCCTTTCCTGTTCTAACACTTTTCTTTTTAAATCTGACATACTTTCACTTTGATCTGGTGTGAGAACATATTTTTCTGGTGTGAGAACATATTTTTCTGGTGTGAGAACACCTTTTTTTGTAAGTACCGGATTAGTCAAGTACATAGCATTATTTTCATTTAAAATAGATTCCTCAAGAACTGCAAGTTTTCTAGCCGAATAAAAATCTCTAGGGTTTTGTGACAACACCAATCTTTTTAGTTCCGGATATAAACCATTAATAAATGAAGTTTTCAAAAGTGTTTGCCTGATTTTATTCTCACTTTCGGAATCTACATCTTCCGGAACAACCTTAAATGAAGCAGCTTCGATTCTCATCGAAAACTGTTTAACCGACTCATTTGGTCTCTGTGTAAAGTTCACGAGTGAAATTATGTTTTTAGTAACATTTTCGGTCACTTCAAAATGATCTTTCAAAATGTGAATAATTTCCTGCAAATTTTTACAATTTCTGTGCTTTGGATTCTCTTCAATCAATCTATTTGCTTCCCCCTCTAAATTCAATCTCAAACAAACTAATTTGTCACACTCACTCCAGTTTGCATGAGTGGCTACTAAATTTAACTTTTCCAAAAACTGTGACAACGAAAGCTCTGAATTTCCCGAGAATTTTGGAATATGATGTGCGAACTTAGGTGTGAAAATATGGAATGATTTTAACATGTTATCATTTACCGATGAAGCACTGTTTTGATTTGGCAAAGTGCCAGAAGAAGAATTCAGACATACCGGCGATTTATCTGATATATTTTCCTCATTAGATTTAGCTTTGTGGCTAACATTTTTAACTTTACTTCTAGAATTAACAGAATCCGACTCAGTAGCAATATCAAGCGACAAATTCAAGGAGGAATTTAATTTTTTACTTGAATTTTTACTCATCTTACCGACATTTACTTTTTTGTTTCTAGTAATTGGAGCCATTTTTTATAACAATCAAATATACTCGTATAGTTTAACACAATATGCAATTGCAATGTTCTTAAACAGTATTTACAATAAAACCAGTTTTTATCAAATCAAATGACATAAATATGCAAACAAATCAATTTTTTTTATCAAATGGCACATATCAAATTCCAAGAACACTCGTTTTTGAGAATACCGAAAACAGAACATGGAACTCTGTTTACTTAAGAAAACACTCATTTTAGCACAACGGTAATTTTTAACCTTCAAAATTTCAATTCTTAAGAAAATTTTTAAAAATTTTAATTCTCTCAGCTCTTCCCCACTCACCGAGAAAAGTAACGGCACCAATTCTGTCGCGAACGTTTTGGTATACTCGACAGAGAAGACAAAGTTTTGAAATCAAACACATTTATTAAACATGAAATAACAAGGCAGTTGATCGAAAACAGTGGAGTACAAGCATTTCTCGCAATAACTCAGAGTTACACTCGGTAGGGTGACCATTAAGAACACCCCTGGAGGAAGAGGAACCAAGAGAATACACATATTTTCTGATACATAAAATAAACACAATATTCCTCATATTATACTTGACATTTATATATCACATTTGTATACTTTGAACATATACGACATTTTCATATAACATCATCAATGACTCGATACTCACGAGGATTTTACAATTAACACTCTATTCGTTAGGTGGAAGACTAAATATATATAAAACTTTACCTCGCCTCTTTTAAATATAACATTTACAATTCTGTACCAGGGGAAAGGATATCAGGATGGACTCTCGGCATAAACTCATCGAGATTCTTGCGCAGAACAAAATCCATAATGGTCGGGAAACTTGACTACACAACATCATGCTGGCGGAATTCGACATCTTGGTTGGTTACGGAGATTGGTTGATTCGTACCTTAGGACACAAGGAGGAGTCAGGCAAATACAAATCGCTGTAAAATGAGCTTTCCCTCTAGCCCTATTAGCGATTCAAGCCGACCAGTGAAAGAACCATTTTCTCTTTTCACAAGATTCATTATTCCATTACTACCAGGCTGATTCATTTAAAAACACGAGTGACTCATCTCTGAACCGAGCCAAACGACTCTACGCACAACTTGTCGAACTATGTTACATATTTTAATCACATCCTTCCACTTTCAAAATTAATCCATCTTTTCTTAAAATTCGCGATCATACGCGAATCAAACACACACGTCTACATTTCTACACCACTCCTTCCACACTGCTTCCAAAATCCTTTTTCAAACTCGCGCGTGCGCAAAACCTGCAAGTTCCCAACTAGCGACTGAGAAGCGAAAATACAAAACTATTACTATTTTTCTGGAACATAAACACTTTTGCGATTTTAGAGTTCACTTCCCTTAAAAGTCAATGTAATTGAAAACATGTAGAAAAGACATTTACATTTCGAAATTGACACTTTCAATCACACAGAAATAAAACAATACTTTAATATACAATTTTAACACAGAGGTGTGAAAGCCTTATCACAGTGTGTGTGTGTGTGGAGACGATAACTGACGAACGAATGGATCGATTCGAACGAAATTTGGTACAAAAATTACAATCCATAAACACTGGAAGACTGTTGTTTTTATAAGCAATTGAATGCCCAGAACCCCCCTAAATTTTCGAGTGAAATTTTGAAAAAATTGTCAACAAACCAAAACCTCTAATAAAGTTACGCAAATAGATATTTCTTATGTAATTTTTCATTAGAAAACGATTGACATAAATTTTAGAAGGATAACATGAACCGTTCTCGAGATAACGCATATTTTTCAAACAATTATCAAAAAGTCATATAAAATAAAAAAAAAATATTTCCTATTTAGAAACATGTTCACTTTTCATATGTAATACCATGCGATAAATTGGGTGACATCATTCTCGTGGATCTAGCTCGTTCCATTCATAAAAAAATACTTTGAATAATACTTTTGTATTTGAACTCCAATAGTCATTTACTTGTTGTAAGAATAACTTAATTCTCCGTCATAACGCTGGGCGAGATTTTGGCGATGAATTTGGTGGAATGTCGCCTACTTGGCAGCTTTTTTAAATGTTGCTAAATTAACGAAAAACTCGCCAAATGGATAAAAATGACGCTAAATCAATGAAAATGACGACTCATTAACGAAAATTCAATATCTTGGAAAGAATATAAATATCTACTATAAAAATAATCAATTTTTTTTTACTGTAAAAGTAGTAAATTCATTGCATTAAATAAGGAAAGACATGTGCTGCCCACATCAAATTTTTTATTTACGTTTTAATTTTGCAGCAGGTACGTCACGCCGATGAATTGAATGTATTCGCACTGAAGTTTGTTTGCAAATCACTCTAATACAAGTTTAGTTAATAAAAGGACGGAAAATCCTAGGATGGTAAGGAACACTAGATTTATGGACTAAACGATCTTTAATAGCAACAAGTTAATCAAAACTTGTTGCTATTAAAGATCGTTTAGTCCATAAATCTAGTGTTCCTTACCATCCTAGGATTTTCCGTCCTTTTATTAATTTCTGCCATGAATTTGGTTTCAAACCCGCTCACTCTAATATTACCACTTTATTTAATCGTATTCGATCCGATAAACTTGGAAATTTTGATGACTTTAAAAGCTTTGCTGGGGTGTGTGTCATTTCCCTGTTATCCCCTGCTGGTGACTATAAATTTTACATTGGTAGTACAAAACGTGCTGTTGGCATCCATTTTGCAGAACATGCTCGCGATGTCAAATCTGGTAAAATTTCTACGGCTCTTGCTCAATATGTGGCTAATGATAAATTTCTTCCCGTTTTTGAAAAAACTTTCCTTTTTTAGTTCGTTGTAACAATCCACGTAGTATTCTTCTTTATGAATCCCTGTTTATTTACATTTACCGTGAATCAATTTGTAATTTTGATGCTGTTCAAATTTTAAGTTATGCTTGGCGACTCATTCTCGACTCTATGCAATTCAAATCTCTTAAAAGTTATTTGTGAAGTCATTCTCAGGAATATCATGATTCACGTTTTTCTAAAATTTGAATTAATTATTTTTTTGTAATATTTTTAAATTCGTAAGCGTTTAAACTTATTTTGTAATTTCAGTGTATATTTCTTGAAATATTTTAGCAAGTTCATTTACCATTTATATTTTATGCAATTTTTTTTTTAAATGTTCTCTATATATATAAACATTCCATGCTTTCACCACTGATGAAGGGCGTATATACGTCCGAAAGCGCTCTGGCAGTTTTTAACAATATTTTGTACGTGTTTCAGGATGTTAAATAAAAGACCTTTCGTTTTAAAAAAAAAAAACGTTTTGTCCTTGGTTTTATCTATTGATCTAGAAATTGGATTTTCTACCGAATATTTGTATTGTTTACCATTTATGTATACATTTTATGTTTCAGTAGATATTTCATGGTTCAGCAGATAGTATGAAATTAATCATGGTGAAGCAAAAATTCGCTTGGGTAAAACCTTTTTAATTTTTTCGAAAAACAAATAATATAAAATATTGAGATTATTTTTGTGCATTCATAAATGGTACCCCAATTTCTACAAAACAGGTATAAGTTGTTTGGAATTACCTATTAGGTTCGGAGATATAAGCGTCCGAAGTGTTTACATTTTTCGTAATGCTCCGATTTCTGCTGGTTACGCCAACCACAGGTTTAAATTACTATAAAAATGCCAATATGTAACTGAAGTTAAAGGACTAACCTCGCTTATTTCATATTAACTAAGTTTAACACAATATGACTACCATACCAATCATATTTTCATTACTCCGTTTAAACAAAACACCTCGAACAATTCCCTCATTCACATTAAATGTTCCCTACTCTATAATTAACTAATTGTAGCTAACTCCATCAGTCATTAACTCGGGTTACCCGTCGATGTCCATAACAAGTGATGTATTACGTAGCAACAGGATATATATATATATATATATATATATATATATATATATATATATATATATATATATTCTGTTCCCAACCGCCAAGCATTCGACAATATTACATTTTGAACACTATCGCGTGTTGTTCGCCGAAAATACATACATGCCAGACACATATTTAATGAGGCAGAGGCATATGCACCGGTATAAAGGATTTGATATTCCAAAGTTTAATATTCTTTTGATTTTCTAAGAAAACTAATAAAGTTGTGTCGTCAAGGGGATATGCTAATGCTGAAGTAGTGGAATTGGGAAATAGGAATGCGTTTTACAATTTGTCGAATTTGTAATAAAGTATATAGTTGCAGAACGCAATTTAAACATTTCATGGAGTCAACACAGGATTTATATTACTACTTATTTAGAATTCCCTTTTTGTAACATTCTAATAAAAATTGACTTATGTGGGGCTCAACTCTATTTTCTCATACCAAAATTCATTTTTAATTTTCTTTTTATTTATTTATTTTTTAATTTTAAATTTTTTTGGAGGAAAAATTTGTATCTTTGGTCTAATTGCTCCCAATTATAGCGTGTAACTCTTCATTTTAACAGGCTTGGCAAAATATTTCAATTGATATCAAGTTTGACAATGTATTCCTTCGCGGAAGGGGGTAACTTCCCCTCTCGTGGGAGCTAATGACGTCACGAACACAAAATTTGTTTCAAGGCAATTTTTCACTACAATGATTGACACTGTTAACTTTCTTGATCATAGATCCATCAATAACCCCTTTTATGCTAAATTATGACAAATTCTGTTCTGTGATGCCATGTTAAAGAGATATAAAACGTCTGTCGAATTTAAAAAATGATATCCAATTCTATTTTTTTGTTAACAACACCAAAGTTTCGTGAACACCCATTAACCTTTTGCTTGCGGATAGGACAGCATCCATCCCAAACGAAGAACCTCTCCAAAAGACATGACATAGCCTATTGGCGTCCAAGGACGCCAATGCCTGCAAAGGGGGATAGAACTGTTTGGGATAAGGTATGTCAAATACCTGTCTTTTTGAGAAGTTCTTCGTTTGGGATGGACTCTGTTCCACCCGTAAACAGAAGGTTGATATTTTCAATAGCTGTTGCGTACATAATGAATCAACCACAGACAGGCATACGGGCATCACCCACAAAATAGTCAAAATACATTCAGGAGGTCTTGAAGCATATATTGTCATCGAAATATCGCAATCGAAAATGTTCGCGATAACAATACTTTCTCAATACTGCTTATGAGAAAGTCAAAATTCGAGAAAACAATACTTTTATTATACTTCTGTATGAGAAAATACATTTTGTGTAAGAAAGAAATATCTATATCAAACTAGAGAAAAGTATCTGTTTAAGAGGACTTTTGTTTACGGGTTATTATTTTTCTAAATACATAAAATGTTCTTTTAAATTTTTATTTTTCAAGTTAATAACAAATCTTACAAGCAGATGAATTCTATGAATTTAAGATTCATTTGTAATTATACTTACTATTTCAGTGCCCTTATACTCATAACTAATCCCAAACTATCAATTTCTGTTATAAACTTTGTCACAATCACACGCATACACCAGCTCTATACTCATTTTTAAAGTAAAATATCGATGAAAATGAATTTTTAGAGTAAAATGTCAAAAGGCAGCATACTTAACTCGTAACAAAAAAATAGCTTCTTTCATAACGTGATAACAGCAAGTGGAGTTATTTAATCCCCAGTATACTTTTCTATACTTATACGAGAAAATATATTGATGCATATATTAAATCAGCATGATATTAAATCTTAAATATCCTAAAAGTGACACTTTTAATTTTATGGGACCTCCATCCACCATTTCGCCACCGAACCATGGATTTTCAAAAAATTGATGAGGCGGTTACGTTAACCTAATTAACCATATCGTAGTTGATACGGTACTAGGTGCCGCGTTAAAATGTGTTCAAAAATTTTCACTAGATCAATAAAACCATTTTGGTCGTTAACTTTTAATTCTAAATATTTGATGACTTCCTACAATGCAACCAACTCAGAATTGATTTTTTAATGTTGAAACAAGGTTTAAGACTTTATGCCCATTGCTTATATACCATAAATCATAAGACAATCTGCAATAATCCAACCTAGTAGCATTGAACATACGTCTTCTCGCCAAAAGGTAGAACTGGTAATTTGTTTACGAAGACACATAGTCCTAAACTGTACACTCAAACCTATTTTTGTGCGGTGTATAGGGACCGCATACAAGAAAACGCATAAAAAAATCGCACAAAACTTCACGAGTAGCTATAAAAAATAGTTTTCGCAACACAACTAAAAAGTATTCTTTTTATGCGGTGAATAGCGACCGCATAAAAAAAGTCTCACGTAGAAAATAACTCAAAACCTTAGGAAATAACTAGGAATTGCTTTTTTAAACGAAATCAAGACACGAGGCTTGGCAGCTACTTGGGATCTCGCCAAACCTTTTGGAATCTGATTTAGAAAATATATATGCGAACATTTTTAAATATTTTATTTACATATGTACTTATTTTACACATACAAAAATTTTCAAAACGTATAACCATTATCCTTCGTAGTCTGACAATACGCGAACTTTCTTGTGGTAAACTGGTTCAAAATCGCTCTCGTCACTTGAAGATACTACCTCGCACTCGTTTAGAGTTGACTTTTTTTCAGTTACGATGTAGTCAGTGATCAGTTTTTGCGACGACTATTGTTTCACTAGACGCTTGTATATGTCTCGGTCGCCAGATATACAAGATTGAAGCTCCTTTTGGAATTTCGAAGTTCTTTCAGAATTGGCATCGAAAAACTAAACGGCCGATCAAACCTACTAATTTTTTTTTATTGATAACTTCGTCAATTATGTTCCAATTTGATTGAAATTTTCATATACCGCACAAAAAAAATCGCACAAATAAAAAATCGCTCGAAAAAAGACCGCACAAAAACAGGTTTGAGTGTATATTTTTGGCAGACGAAGTATTGCAATATCAAAGCCGATATTTCACCTAATTATCCTTATTTAACCCAAATAAATGTGCATAACCTTCTTTAAACATAATAGCAATAATTTATCAATACTCGTTATAATTGAAGACCATTTCTTACTCCAATCATAATTTCGACACGTCCCATAAGTCAAACCATGCGATTAAAGCACCATACAGTGACATTTCAGATTCCAGAAGGCATAATTCACAAATTGTACCGACTCCATCAGTTAACACACAGCTGAACCGCAGGTTGCTGGTCAACGTCTGTAACATGTGACGTATTATACTGAACGCTTTGCCAAACCGTCAAACAATCGCCATTCTCGTTTCCATTTTGACCACGCTAGCATGTTTGTTCTATAATATACTGATTAAATCAAGACGGTTTGTGGCGTATATGTATCAGGCGGGAGACATCGGTCTAATTTTAAAATTATTTTGGTGTTCAAGGAAAACTTATAAATATACATCAACGGGATTGAATATTTCTGTTGCACATGGTCAACTTCCCGTTTATTGACAATTTCTGGCATAGACGTCGACTTGAGAAAATATTGGGTATTCGTAAATTTAAAATCGAATGCACCTATGCATTTTTCAAAGGTTTTAAGTATAATTTAAATTTCAGTCGGTCATATTATCTGGCACAATAAGATGTCTGAAATGCGAAAATGGAGCAAATTATAGTTAAGATCAGTAAAATATATCCTTTTCTCTAGATAATTATTTGTTTAATTTATTTTGCTTTTGTAGGAACAACATTATTATACAGGGTGTCCAGTGCTATTGGTGCCCAATGGCTATTTCCTCAAACGTTAGTCACAGAGATACACTTCCAATTGCAAAAATGTTTTAAATTTTAAAATCTATTATCTCAAAAACAGCTTAATCAATAAATGCATTTCTGAAAGAAATACGAAAATTTTATGCGTATATTTATATTTTCCCCATTAAAGACACACAAAAATATTAGGGGATTCGAGGAACCCACAACAAAATTATCGAGGGTTTAAAAAGCGTCTCGAACCCAAGAAGTTGAAGCCGCTGGTTATTAGTACTTGTACCAGTGGTAGAGAGTAGCGCGATACAAGTAACGAAACGGCAGTAGTCACTACTTTTTTATCGTAGTTTGTAGCGTAACGCGTTACTTTTAAAAATAAGTAGTGTAGCGTGTAACGCGATACAATAAATCAGTAGTTTATATCGAGTTTTGACGCTACTTTTAACGTTACTTCAGTAAGCAAACATACAAAAAGTATACATGTCAACTTTAGTTAAACTTTTAAATCAAAGACAACCAAAAATATGTTTAAAAGTCCTTTAATAAAATCTCCTTTCCTCGAATACAAAAATTACACGACCAAAGCGCTTTCGGGCATCACAATATCCTTCATCAGTGGCGAAGGAGATTTTATTAAAATACTTTTAAACCTATTTTTGGTTGTCTTTGATTTTGAAGTTTATACTTTTATTTTATATTACTGTTTTCAGAAATGGGTAAAAGCGTAAAGATGGATAAGTTGATCAGTAAATTTTGGAATCAGTAAATTTTAATTATTTAGAATAAGTATGTTAAATGACTACAGTATACCCATATCGTCAACTTTCTGTGAAAATTGGAGCTGTGGCAAAATTCTTCTTCTAAAAGTAGTTATGTGGTGACTACATTTTAAAAGTAGTTTGTAGTCACTACTTTTAATAAAAGTAGTTGTAGTTGTAGTTAACTACATTTGCCATAATGTAGTTGCAGTTGTAGATCGCTACAATGACAAAGTAGTTTTTCCAATCACTGCCCTATATATGCATTTTGTATTTTCTTTTGTGCGATAAAATAAAAATTATATCAAGGAATCTGATATAATAAAGATCTGTCCTGTGTATGTGTGTTGGCTATAGCGGGAAATCTAAGCATGGAACGGTCATGACATTTAGTATACAGGTACTTCAGGATCCGGAAAGGTGCACCTCTGAGTTATTTTCTTTTAGTTCTATTTAGACTTTTTAGTTATGAATTTTTAAAGTCTAAAGTCACAATTTTCCGTCATTTTGTCAAATTAAATGTATTCTTTCTTCTCTGCCGGAGGATCGAGCAATTGGACAGACATTTAGTCTGGAGGTAAAATATCTAATCGCATCAAGCGTATTTATATTTTTGGGTTTTCGAAATCTGCGAATTCAAAAGATGCCATCCTATTTTTTTATTCTGTATTATATTATGATTATGAGTAGTACTGTGCTAACATTTGACTGAAATTGGATGGGAATTTACTAAGATAGGAATAATTTTGAGTTTAAAGTATTTTTTTTGCGATTTCTAGTATTCATTTATTTGTAACGCGAAAATGATTTTAATTCAAAACAGACGTTTAAAAATTGATTGTTGTTATCTATATCTGCATTTAAGTAGCGGCGCTTATTTATTTAAAACTAAAAAATATGCCAGGAATTTAAAATGTGCGATCATGGTGTAGCCCTGTATGCACCCATGCAACAGTTTTTTTTTAAATTTTACTTTTCGTACTATAAAATATACCTAGTGTTGCTCGCGATTTAATATACAAACCTTTGATAAGTACTACACTCGAACTCACAGCGAATTCCTGAAAACCAAATAATGTTTAAACAATACGCTCGCATATAAGAAAAAAACCCTGCTGTTTCTAGCATAAAAGTAAAATAGAGGAATACGAACTTGTGTCTATAGGAAAGTCATGCGTTGTCTGCATCCACACTTTATACAGTCATATCAACTGTAACCCGTGAGAGCGCTGGACACAGGTAAGACTTGATTTAACAGTTTTAGATTAGGGTCTGATACAATAGCTTTACAACTTTTCTTCTGTACTTTATCTTTCATTTCAAATAAGTTCTTTTCAAATTTAAAGCACAAGACTATAACATAACAGTTATAAACAATTTAAGACTACTATACTATTTATTGAGAAAACACAATGAGAGAGAGAGAGAGAGAGAGAGATGTCAATGTACATCCGCGAAAAAAAAAGAAATAGCCCTCGTTATTCATGCACAGTTCATAGTAAAAAAAATACAAATATATCACTCGATAGGGAATAACATCCTCTACATATTCATATGCCTGAAATTTACATAAGGTCATGTCTTCATATTAGAATGCGTATTAAAATCTAAATTTCAAATAACAACATCTAAGTTTGAAGCCGGAATTTGAATCTACATTAAAATATAGCCTTAATACCAAGTTTTAAGTCCTTTGCTCCAGTCTTTTCTGGATTATGGGTCTATAAAGCTATCAGCTCTTAATGTTATATGAGTTTCCCTGATTTTTATTCACATATTCCGAAATAATTTTTTTAGCACGCTGAAGTTCCTTATTAAACGACCCAAACAAAATTTACTTTCTAATTTTCTTTTTTTACATAATTTTTTGTATGCACTATGAATTATGAAATTAATATTCTGAAAAAAAAATGAATAGCAACTTTGATATATTTTGATGGAAATCGCTTCAGAAGAACTTTTTATGTGATTATGCAAATTTCAATTCTCTTTTCTCGGTAGTTATTTCGCTATAATTTAATTTTAATCATTAAGATGGTTTTAGGCTGCATCCATTAGTGGCAGAACGAAATGTTATATTTCGAAACGTAACAAATTTACGCTTTAATTTTCTATTTTGATCATTATAATTAATCCAAAAGTGTTACACTAAAAAAATAGTGTTTAAAGACATCAGTTGCCTTACTCTGTAATCAAATATGATTGAAATATGTTATTTATAAAAAAAATGAAAATTCTCCTTTTACTATCCCTTTTTAACACGTTACAACATAGTTGAAAGTGTTTATGACTTTGTTCATTCTGTCTGTCTGTCTGATTGTCTGTCTGTCCGTTAGCACGATAACTGCCGTAAAAATGCCTTTATCAAAATGAAATTTTAGTATGTTTTTCAGACGGTCTGTGGAACCTATGGAAATATAAATGAATAATATCACCCAATTAGTTTTTTATTGAAACAGGATTGAAAAAATGAAATACATTGAATCCTATGGGACCCAATGTTTCAAACATTTTTTAAGAGAATTTAAAATTCACAAATTGCTTCGAAAATTTTAGGACATATTCAAATTATCCCATAAAATATATAAAAAAAAATTCAGTAAAATATGTTAGGTAGTTTTTTAAATAAAAATTATTTAATATAAGGAGAAAAACAAATTCAATTAAATTCTGATTCCCGTTATATTCTCCAGAAAGAAAAAAGAGATATATTATATAATAAATATCTTTCCAAGAGTTTAATTATTTTATATATGAGAAAGATTTCACATTTTAAAATACATATGGTAGATAACAATTTTTCAAATTTTTAAATAAAATAAATTATTATAGTACTGTGATGAATTAAACGATTGTAAAAATGATTATGAATGAAATGCTGCTTTTATATAGAGGCGATTTATATTTCAATGACGTCATTTGAATAAAGTTCATTTATTTAATATTTTTTTTATAAATTTTATTATAAATTATAATAATTTTCGATGACGGTTTAAGTTTTCAAATATAATAAATTATTGTAGTGTTATGATAATTTTAAAAATATTACCGAGGAATGTATCGCATTTTAGAGATATTTAAACCAGGCAATTCATATTTCAATGCCGTCATTTGAATGAAGGTCATTTTCTTCGATGAAGTTTTCAAATATAATAAATTAATGTAGTATTGTAATAATTTTAAAAATATTACCGAGGAATGTATCGTATTTGAGAGATGTTTGTATAAAATTGCATTGAAGTTGGAAAATGTTTCATAATCAATGTGTTCAATGCCAAAATTTTCATAATTTCTAGTAAAATTTCAATACATCTTAAAATATTTTTTAAAAATCCGAACGAAAGAATGACAGTATAAATCTAATTTCTATCGTGTACGAGAATTATTTTCTGAAGTGTAGTGAATAATAGGGAAAATTTGATTTAAAAAAAAAATAACATATCTCAATAAATTTAACATGTACAGTAACGGAATTTGCGTCTTTGAGCGTGATTTTTTCTGGGTGTAACAATTTTGTAATTGACTATGCAGACCTGAAACGAAAACAAAAGAGAATAAATTTGCTAAGTTCCGAAATATAACACCAGAGGCTCTGAAATCACTTTATCGCATAAGCTTTTCAGTAAACATGTACAAATCTAGCATGCCGCTTTACTTTGCAGTTCCTGAACTTTCGTGATCCCCTGTATATTTTAAACAGCTTTAACAGTTTTAAACGAATTCTAAAATTCAGCTTAACCTCCTCACCTGACGACAACACAGTCCTGACGATTTTAAAATTTTCAAAACACTGTCCCTACTAAGTTTGGAAAACAAATGTGCCTCACGCGATGAATATTCATTCCCCACATTCTGTTTTCGATCAGCGTCTGGTTTGTTTGCCGCCCTGTCGGAATATGTTTCACCATCAGGAAGACGGAGTTGAGAAGTTTTGCGTATAAAATGCTTTTATTTTAGCATGGATTATGCTTTTGAAATGCCTAAAGCAAATGCCTGCAAATATTGTCAATAATAGTGAATATTAATGTAAAATATGTCTGTGTGTGTTTATGTGTGCGTTCGGTCTGTAGCGGAAAATCAGAGCGTCGTAGTGACAAGCAATTTGGTATACAGATACTTCAGAACGAATGAAGGTGCACCTCTGTGCTATTTTTTAATTCGAATGAATGTTTTAGTTATTTAATATTTTAGCATGGTTCTGAGCGATTTTCAGATAAATTAGGTTTCCTTAGTGACCGTTTCCTTAGTGATAAAAATAGGTTTCCTTAGTGATAAAAATAGGTTTCCTTAGTGACCGTTTCCTTAGTGATAAAAATAGGTTTCCTTAGTGATAAAAATAGGTTACCTTAGTGACCGTTTCCTTAGCGATAAAAATAGGTTTCCTTAGTGACCGTTTCCTTAGTGATAAAAATAGGTTTCCTTAGTGATAAAAATAGGTTTCCTTAGTGACCGTTTCCTTAGTGATAAAAATAGGTTTCCTTAGTGACCGTTTCCTTAGTGATAAAAATAGGTTTCCTTAGTGATAAAAATAGGTTTCCTTAGTGACCGTTTCCTTAGTGATAAAAATAGGTTTCCTTAGTGACCGAAAATATAACCACAGAGTCCCCATATCATTCAGCGGTAATATTATTAAAATTATCACAATACTACAATAGTTTATTATATTTGAAAACTTCATCGAAAAAAAGTGAATGTTATTCAAATGACGTCATTGAAATATAAATCGCCTAGGTCTCTATGAAAAAAAAGTAAAAATTTCATTCATAAACTTTTATTCTATTCCTTTCATTCATCACAATACTACAATAATTTATTTAACTTAAAAACTTAAAACCATGGAAGAAAAAGTAATTTAACTATGTGCTTATAACTTCATCAAAAAGTCTGCTATAAAACCGTCTGTTCTCTATGAAAAATCAATGACCGTTTCATATTAACTATATTGCAGACTCCAGCGCTAAATAATTTTGCTTTAAAGAAATTCAGCAATTCTTATACAACTCATCTTATAGCTTAATGTGTTTACAATCCCCATAAGGGAAAATTAGGCTTCGTTGTAGAAATAATCAAAGTTTGGTGATCATTTAAACTAAAATATATTGTAATTGCATTGTTTTATAATATTGATGCACAGAAATTAAGAAAAATAAAGCGGTTTTAGGACGGACCCAACACTAAATATAAATTAGAAAGAACTTTAAAAATCACGATTTCGACACAAAATGGATGTCATATTTTATTTTGAGGTGGATCACGTGATCTCTTCATATAATGGTCACCTGATCTCTTTCTTCATAATGGGATGTAATTATTATTTTAATTTTTACTTGAAAAATTACTACTGAATATATTTTTCTGAAAATATTTAATATATTTTATGGGATAATTTGAATATTTCGTGAAACTTTCGAAGTAATTTGTGAATTTTAAATTCGCTTAAAAAATGTTTGAAAAATTAGGTCCCATAGGGTTCAATGTATTTCATTTCCTCAACCTGGGTTCAATCCTAATCTAATGGAGTGATATTATTCATTTATATTCCCATAGATTCCACAGACCGTCTGAACAACATACTAAACTTCCATTTTGATAAAGTCATTTTTACGGCAGTTATCGTGCTAACGGACAGACAGACAAACAGAATGAACAAAGTCATAAACACTTTTCAACTATGTTGTAAAGTGTTAAAAAGAAATCCGTCCTGCAAAAATTCAACTGTGTAGGTACCTGCTTGCAAAACTTCGTGATATTGCTATTCTTAGTCTATCCAGAACGCAAACTCGCAACTCAAATATTTTGTCTTTCACTTTGACATTATATATTTCTTAACTACATTATATAGCGAAAAATGCTTTATTTCCGAGCATTTTCCAACCCATTCTCTACAGATGTTCCAAATTTTATATTTTTGTATGCTATATTTTTTGCTGTACGAACCAGAGATGCTCGAGGAACGACAAATTTGTCAACAACGGCGACGGTGGCTACTCT
This sequence comes from Amaurobius ferox, assembly GCA_951213105.1. Classification (NCBI taxonomy): domain Eukaryota; kingdom Metazoa; phylum Arthropoda; class Arachnida; order Araneae; family Amaurobiidae; genus Amaurobius; species Amaurobius ferox. Next base: position 132,769,617 of record OX578136.1, read on the forward strand.
TTTGAATATACTAGTGGGCTCCGACCCCTGCTAGCTACGCTCGCCAACACCCGTAACTCGCTTCGCGAGTCAGGAGGTCCTACACGCTGACGATCGCTACGCGAGCTCTTTTGTGCCGCCTGCTACGCAGGCGTAATACGCAATTGGACACCTTCCTTGCTAACTGACATTCACCAGCCCTAAAGGTCGCTTCGCTAGCTCTTTCAATCTGGACGACGCTCACGACCGCCTACGTCTCCCGTGCTCAATAATTCTCGCAGAACACCGGGCCTCCGCTTTCCATTGGTTGCCGCTCATTAACCCCCGTAACTCGATTCGGGAAGCTTCGCCTCCTACCCTCTGACGTTCGCTTCACGAGCACTTTTGTGCTGCCTACTAAGCAGACGTAATACACCCGATGGGACCGTCCCTTATTAACTGCCATTCACCAACCCTAGAGCTCGCGACGAACGGCTCACACGAAAGCCTACGTGTCCTATGCCCACTGACGCTCGCAAAACCGCTTGACTCTGCCCTCCATTGGCATCAAACTGATCATCAAACTTTGATTATTTCTGCAACGAAGCCTAATTTTAACGTATGCAGAATGTAAACTAGTGATTGTAAGATGAGTTGGATAAGAATTGCTGAATTTTTTTAATTATTTAACTTTGGAGTCGGGAATAAAAGTGATATGAATGAAACATTCACTGCTTTACATAGAGAGTCAGACGATTTATATTTTGTTGACGTCATTTAAATAAAGTTCCTTTTCTTTCGATGAAGTTTTAAGTTTTCAAATATAATAAATTATTGCAGTACTGTGATAATTTAAAATATATCACCGCTGAATGTATCGCATTTTAGAGATGTTTAAATAAAATTGCATTTCAGTTGGAATGTGTTTCATAATAAATGTTTTATGCATGATTGATCTTTCTTGTTATTATTTGTTATAGCTCTCAAAGTTTGTAAATCGATGCCCTTTGCGTATAAACTAAGTATTTGGCATGTTGGATTGATTTGGTGATTTGGAAACTGGGTTGTAATATTTAAATAGTAGACGCCTACTTGGGACCTGGACAATGGCGTTTAATTCGTTCTAGTTAATGAATAATGAATGAAGTCTGAGGTAACTACATAATATCGAGTAAATAATGATTCAAAAATGATTCATAATTTAATTAATAACTGATATAAGCGTTATTGCAATCAATATATTAAATTTTAAAATCTTTTTAAACGTTAAAACGAGATAATTCCAATAAGTTGGAATTATCTCGTATACAGCACAATTACAGTTCCCAAATTGTTAACTGTAATTATACTCATTTAAAGACGATTATCTAAAATTTTATAATTCAAAGATTTTTAAAATTTTAAAGTGTTGGAAACATACTTAAATAAATGCTCGACGAAATAGAAAACAATATCTAACAAAATAGAAAAATGTCTTTATAGAAATTAAAATATTTACAGGTCCGTGAAAAATTGCAAACAATAAAATTGGAACTGATTAATAGGCTACGCGAACTTAGAACAATGCAAACGATGCACATGCTTTTCATAAAATATTAAAAGTGTAGGGATAAAAAAAATTCAAGTAATAATTGTATAAGATTAATTCCAATTAACTATTTTCGTAACTAACAAGTAATTTTAAATGCGATTCAATGTAATCGCAATGACAAGAAAATGCTTTTAACTTTTTGTTAGCAATAATTATAAATGCATTATTCGTTATGAAATTTAATTGGATTATGCCAAACTCTGTTAGCAGGTCGTTTAAGAAATATTAGCGGATTTTATGAATTTTATCTAATATTTTTAATCTTAAATAAGTGTTTTATTTTCCCTTTAGTATCATGCATAGTTTTTTAACTTAGCATTTTTATAAATCTGTGATCAATCTGTAATCAAGACCAGAGCTTATTATCCAATGGGATTTATTGACTAATAGCAAAGAACCCAAAAATGACACTAAAAGTCTCATTACTCGCCAGAAAATACAACTTGATTCACAAGGATATTAAGAGATCTTTATTTAAAAAGGGAACATCGATATAAACACTCCATAAATAATTAATGGCGATGTAAACCGGTTTCGGAAGCGAAACACAGCGTCCTCCTTCGTGATAAGATGAAAACCAAGCACCTCAACAAAGACAAAAATAAGCTGTACTGTCCGAATCAAATACTAATTTATTTTATCTTGTGTTTCGCAGTAAGTTTTTTAATTTCTGCACCAGTTTGTGTAAGGAAATGGGTCGAACAATTTATTTAGAATGTTTGAAAAGATGGATTAAATATTCCACATTTCCAATTCTAAGTATAAGTAAATGTTATTGTGAAATGTTTGTTGACTTACATTACATGTTAGTAAATGTCCTATGTTAATCTAAGTCAAAAAATTTCTATTGTGTTCAGCATACAACTCTCCCACATTATCATAATGTTCGATTTTTTCGAAAATTTGAGCTTTTTACCCTATTTTTTTCATTTTAGAAAACAATAGACCACTGGCTTCATTAATTGAAATAATCTCGACAAATTTCATGAAATTTATTTACTTATTTGATACATACTGTTTCCACAGACGTGGACAAATATACCGATACATAAAATTATGAAAAAAAATTGATAACCGAATTTAATCACACTCAAAATTGAACAAAATTGAGGGTGTAGGTAGATACTATGTAAATCTTATTAAAAATTAATTGGGGTGTGGTCTCAACTCGACTTTTTCATACTAGAATCCATTTTTAGTAACTTTATTTTCCAAATTTTACAAGAATAATTTTGAAAATTTTGCATTGTGGATCCAAATGATTACAATTATAGAGTGTTACTCTTCCTTTTAAAGGACTTGACAAAATCATACTTGACAATGTATCCCCAGTGGGGGAGGACTTTTCCAGAAGGGGTCAATGACGCCACTAACAAAAAAAATTTTCGGGGCTATTTTTCATAACAGTGATTAAAATTATTTAGTGTAGCAATCATTGAGCCATAAATAAACTATTTTATGCATGATTATGTCCAATGTTGCCCTATACTGCCATGTTAGAAAATTATAAAATAGGGAATAAATTTCAAAGTTTTCGCTCGAATTTAAAATAATTCTGTCTAGTTCTAATTTTTTTATAACAAAGCCGAATATAAAGTTTTGTGAAAATCCTTTAATATTTGTGGCCATTATCTTATACACAAAAAAATGAACACAGACATACAGGTGGACGGACGGACTTTACTCCAAAATTAGTCAAAACGTGTTCAGGAGGTTTTAAAACATATATTGGCATCAAAATCTCGAAATCAAAAATTTTCGTAAAAACAATAATTTCTCTATACTATATTACATCGAATGAGAAAGTAAACATTGATACTATGTATAATTGATGAAACCATTTCATTTGTGTACGCTCTCATTTTGTGTCTGATTAAAATGTATTTTCTACTTTTCGAGTCCTTTTTCTCAAAAATGTTTCCGATTCAAACAAATCTTCTAGAGCACGTCGTAAAACAATAATTAATTTGGAAGTTATCTCTGTATTTATATTCTTGCTTATAATTGTACGTTAAATGAATATTAATTTTAAAGTTAACGTTGTTTATTTAATGATTATTGTGTTTAGTTTTAGATATGGTAAGTGAGCTTGCACTTGGGTATAAAATTGGTGGGTTACTGCTACACGATAATCAATTGTATTATATGCGTTCTACTGTCCTTAAATTATTTATACCAAACTTGGGAGCTTTTACGATATAACCAGCGTACTATTTTTTGGCCATAACAAATTTTTGTGCAACAGACTGAAATTTTGCACTTAATATCAACTAAGGGACAGAATCTAAAGTTTCAGGATTTTGAATTCATCCTGTGCAGGTGGATAAAATGTGAGTTTTTCGGACATTCCAGACTCGTCAGAAATTCCTCGGTAAGCCAAAAAACTGCATCGTTACACGGTCTGGGTTTCAACAACAACAACAACAACAACAACAACAACACTAAAAGTATTAAACATGAAACCAAACCTTATGGAGTAGTTTTGTTTTATCTCCCCCCTCCTAGGGGTTGACAAAATAGGGAAGAGAGAAAAATCTTCCCAAACTCTGACTGAAACTTTTAATACTTACTTATCAACCCGGGAATAGAGCTTAACTGAGTCGTTTTCTATTAAGACTGTTTTTTACACTAAACGCCATACATTGTTAAACAAAATAGCGCTTACTAAACAAGTTGCGACTTCATTTTATAAGATTGTTAAGTTTCCCCGTCGTTTACAGACTTAAATACTTGTAAAACATTATTTTATAGATCAGATACTCCTTTAAACTCCCACGCCTGCCTTGAGTTTAACAAGAATCTCTAATGTCTAGATTCGAAATTATTTCCACGAGATTCTTAACTCAACTATAGTTCTTAGCAGTTTTAAAGTTTCCAGAAAATTTTCACACAGAATGCCATGTAACATTTCAAACTTGCAGCAACCCACTTCTAACATGGTTTTAAAATTTTCAAAACAATGTATCTGCTAACTTTGTAATGCCAAAGTTCCTTTCCCACCGAATATGCATTCATCACACTCTGCATGCATTCAATCAATGTCGGCTTTGTTGGCTTTGTTTGTCTTTTGAGAATCCTCTTGTGTTTTCCCGTCCGAAAGCCGAAGTTGTCACGTTTTGAGTATAAAATTAATCCGGAGATGTCAAGTTTTGATTACGGACTTGTGAAAAATCGTTGGATTCTTAAAGTATAATTGCAATGTACTGAGATATACATAATAATATAGTGGAATCAAAATTGGATGCCTTTGTTGGCTGGCTTTTGAATTGACGTTGCAAACGTATAAGCCCGCCCCCGTTCAATTGTTGGTACATTTTAAAAGTTTGTGACTTTGTCATAAAATGAGAACTGAAGCTAGCTTTTGACTTTAAACTATTGTAGGAGGGAGCATTTTTACAAGATATGTATGTCCGTTGTTAAAACAAAACATCTTCTATTCTGAAGAAAAAGAAGTGAATAAATCTTTTGTTGCTGAACTCCTGTACTTTTCACCATTGTATGACGATATTTTTGCATGACTTATAAAACAACACATGCTAATCTCCGATCTTCAATTTTTTATGTATTTCATGTTGAAAATAAATTTTGTATTTTACAATTAGAGGGAATGTCATCCTTCTTATGGAAAATGTTGCATAACAATTATAGTACACTTCGGAAGAATAGTTAATGATTAACAGCGCCCCTTCAGACAAACTTTGTAATTATTAAATATATTTTCATTCATTACACACCTTTCGTAGCAACGTAATTTTCAAATTTCCCATTGAAAACCCACACCCGGACTCTAGGTAGGGCTGCATTATTTATGACAATCTCGTACACTATTAATATAATTAAAGAAATCCAATTAAATTAATTAAACTAGTTATTTATCATTTATATTTTATTTTAAAATGTACTAAACATTGCTTTTCTCCCAATATAAATTCATTTATCAAACCTACAAATTCCTTTAAAAAATTTCATTTCTAGTTGTTGACTATTTTTTACCTTACTTCGTGCTAGCCATTACGATCTTTTTAGCAGAACATAAAAACTAATTAGGCGCATAAAAGTCAAAGAACATGATTCATGATATTTGGAAAAAGAGAAACCGTAAATTACTTTTCTTTTGCTATTACGCACGAAATAAAAAAGCACGTATTTCATACCATAAAAACATTTTTATTAGTTTGAGTTTTTATTCTGACATTAGGTATTAAAACCATTCGAAGAAAAAAAATAAAAATAATGATTCTAATAAAACAATAATATAATATATATTATATATATATATATATATATATATATAGTCTCAAGATATAAAAAAATTATATTTCAGATGGGATTTGAACCACTAATATCAAACAGACGACATTCTAACCATTAAGATACTGAGATGGCTGTCTTTTGTTTCTGTATTTTAAGCGGATCCTGAATTTACCTCCTTCAGATTTCAGATCTAATTGCAATTTACAATCAGTACGACCATTTCATCCTTTTGGGGGGGGAGGAAGGAGTAGTATTATATGCATCGTAATTATCCGTGACATGAAACCATTATCATAAATCTTATGGACCTATATACATTTGAAAATGATCCAATAAAATTCTAACGAACGCAGTATTTTAGCAATAGGGAGGCTTAAGTGTCATAGCCTCTATTATCTCTCCACTTAATCTATACTAAATAAGCAATATCTAGCACTGTAAACCCTCATTAAATTTTCTTATTACGCCTACAGCACATCATTCCCTTTTCAAAGTCATTCTCTTGAATCCCTGAAGTTAAAAGAGCTATAATGTTTTATTAAATATTTTGAAAGATATGTCTGAAAATACAGAGTGGCTAAAGCTACTAAACTCGATGATGAGTAGCGTTCGAAAACTTTAAATTATGTTTTCACTGACTGAAGCAGCCAGCATTCATAGATACGAGTATGTTTCCCGTTAAAATACTTACAGCTCAATCTATAAATGTAATAAAATTAAATAACTTCATAAGGAACACTATACAAACACAAAATAATAGTGCCGACAGATTTCGGAAGCAATAAATAACCCTCTTTGTGAAGGCACACAAGAAGCTCAACAATCACCTGTAAGAGCAACATCGGCAACTGATTTAGCGGTCGTGAGTGAATGTTGCGCTTCTTGTGTGTCCTGGCCAAACAGGCTGTTTCTTGCCTTCGAAACCGGTCGACACTATTATTTTGTGGTTGTATATTGCTCTTTACAGAGTTATTTTAGTTTCACTATGATTACTGTTATCACTGGTTGGCAAACGATGACGGTTGAATCCTTAACTTAATTTCAAAGTGTATCTGATTCTATTAACACTTTACAACATAGCTGAAAAGTGTTTATGTAAAAATTCCATTCTGTCTGTCTGTCTGTCTGCCCGGTCGCTTCATAACTGCCGTAAAAATAAATTTATCAAAATGAAATTTTAGTATGTTGTTCAGACGGTTTGTGGGACGGTCTTATGTGAATATATAAATTAATAATATCACCCAATTAGTTTTGTATTGAACCCCGGTTGAAAAATTGAAATACATTGAACCGTATGGGACCTAATACGAATATTTCAAACATTTTTAAGCAAATTTAAAATTCACAAATTGTTTCGAAAATTTTAAGAAATATTCAAATTACCCCATAAAATATATAAAAAAACATTTCAGCAAAATATGTTCGGTGGTTTTTTAAATAAAAATTAAAATAATAATTACACTCATATTATATAAAGAGATCACTTGACACACTTCAAAATAAAATAAGGCATCCATCTTATATCAAAATCGTGATTTTTAAAGTTCTCTTTAATTTATATTTACTGTTGCATCAGTACTAAAACCGCTTTATTTTTGCGTTACTTCGGTACATTCTGCGCCAACGCAATTACAATATTTTTGAGTTTAAATGATCATCAAACTTTGATTATTTCTATAACGAAGCCTAATTTTAACGTATGCAGAATACACCAAGCTGAATATAAACACAGCAATGCAGAATATATACACCTCAACAACAACACCAAGCTGTAAGAGTTGTATAAGAATTGCTGATTTTTAACGCAGAATTATTTAGCTCTAGAGTCTGGAATATAATGATATGACTGAAATATTCATTAATTTTACATAAAGAAGCAGGCGATTTTGCATTGTCTTTTTCGATGAAGTTTTACGCATGGATTTAGAAAGTAATTTTACTTCCATATTTTTAAACTTTTAAGTAAAATAAATAATTGTAGTATTGCGATAATTTTAAAAATGTCGTCGCTGAATGAAATAAAAGTTTAGTTTATGAATGAAATATTCACTGTTTTTATATAGCAAGCCAGACGATTTATATTTCGATGAGGCCATTTGAATAAAGTTCATTTTTAACACTTTACAACAGTGTTTTGACTTTGTTCATTCGGTCTGTCTGTCCATTCGCACGATAACTGCCGTAAAAATAACTTTATCAAAATGAAATTTTAGTATGTTATTCAGAGGGTCTGTGGAACCTATGGGAATATAAATGAATAATATCACCCAAATAGTTTTGGACTGAACCCGAGTTGAAAAAATGAAATACATTGAACCTTATGGGACCTAATTTTTCAAAAAAGTTTTAAGTGAATTTAAAATCCACAAATTGCTTCGAAAATCTCAGGACATATTCATTCTCAAGGACATATTCATTCATCCCATAAAAAATATGAAAACAAATTCTGCAAAATATATTCAATAGTTTTCTAAATAAAAGTTAAAATAATAATTACACCCATATTATATGAAGAGATCACATGACCCACTTCAAAATAAAATATGGCATCCATCTTGTGTCAAAATCGTGATTTTTAAAGTTCTTTTTGATTTATATTTAATGCTGTGTCCGTCCTATAAAAGAGCTTTATTTTTACTTAATTTCTGTGCACCAATGTTCTGAAACAACGCAATTACAATATATTTGAGTTTAAATGATCATCAAACTTGTTATTATTTCTACACCGATGCTGTTGTGACGAGATTTCTTAATCTCTCGACACCTGTGTAAAAATAAGTCAAAATCATGAAAATCTATATTATATTTTTATATCTATATTTTTATGCATCCTTTAATATATTCAACCCTGTTATTATATCCCTCTCGTCTTATATATATGCAATTTATATTCTACATTTATCTATCAGTTTCAAAGGAATATTCAGCCATTTTAATTCTTTTAACGCGCACTGTGAGAGAGAGAATTATTTTCCGTTATAAATTCAAGGTCTGTATTCGGGTGATGAAAAGCCTAGTACGATTTCATATGTACATGTTCTTCGGCAGTTGAAATCGGAAGTAATGTAAAGGTTTCGATTGTTCTATGTATATGCAAGCGGTCCAACGTACTGAAAGTCTAGACTGGGTGTCGGGGCAAGCCTGCGGCAGATGGTGAGAACTTATTTCTCGGCATGTATGTTTTCTTGTTTGGTTCTGGGTCCTATGAGTCTCGGAAGGTTATATAAGCTTGGAACGCAAAAGTTCGTGGCGCATTCCCATCCTGAATACTACACGGAGATGTGGTAGTGCAATTTACTTTCGAAACGGTTCTCCTCTCGACACGGCCGACCGGAGAATTCTAACTTTCTCCAATTTTTACAACCAAGGTCCGAAACTCCACCCGTCTGTAAGTAAAAACTCACAGATGACCTGTGAATACAAAGCGTAATAATAATAAACCCTTACCTTGCGTGGATGATTCTTCAGCTAAAGCATGAGGATATAGAAAACACAGAATACTGCAAATAATCACTAATATCCAAACTCAATGAACACACAGTTATTAACTTTAATCCGTTCTTTATTAAATATGTAATTAATAAGTTATATTATGGAGTTACACCTATTCTTTAATTATATCTACGCACTGGACGCCGGCAGGATATTATAACACAATTTGCCACCAAATGATAAATATAATACCAAGAACTTAATATTTTACGTGGCACACACATTTCATATAGAACCATAATTACAAAATATAAGGTATGGTCTAAAGTATGGAAATAGGCAGATAAGGGCAGAGCACTCGGAGAGAATTATATTCACTATTAATAATACTATTTAGAATTGCTGATTCTAGGAGTTAACGCAAGGATCAGGAAATATAAAGTTCTCCGTTCTTGGAGATATCTGTTAGAAATTAAGGAATTTCGGAGAAAGTCTAATGGCTCCGCCACTGCATGTAAAGGAGCTTACCTTCGTACACATGATAGTGTGAATAGGAGAGAATTATGTCATTGATTGCTCACAATACAGGTCATCTCAGTTCTCGGTCCGGCAGGAACGAAAAGGCATTGCAGAAGATCCAAGTCAGCGTATCAGATGAATTCTCGGACAGATGCTCAAGCATGAGAGTTGACGGCAATGTCCGGCAATGCTACCTCGGACCCCTTCTCCGTGGATGTGGAGTCATTCCCAACTCGCGAACCCCGGATTCCGCAGTGAGAGTCGGATCCCGGAGCTCTGGGTGAGCATCGAAAGTAAATTGAACTACCACATCTCCGTGTAGTATTCAGAATGGAAATGCGCCACGAACTTTTGCGTTCCAAGCTTATATAACCTTCCGAGACTCATAGGACTCAGAACCAAACAAGAAAAACATACATGACGAGAAATAAGTTCTCACCATCTGCCGCAGGCTTGCCCCGACATCCAGTCTAGACTTTCAGTACGTTAGACCGCTTGCATATACATAGAACAATCGAAACCTTTACATTACTTCCGATTTCAACTGTCGAAGAACATGTACATATGAAATCTTACTAGGCTTTTCATCACCCGAATACAGACTTTGAATTTATAACGGAAAATAATTCTCTCTCTCACAGTGCGCGTTAAAAGAATTAAAATGGCTGAATATTCCTTTGAAACTGATAGATAAATGTAGAATATAAATTGCATATATATAAGACGAGAGGGATATAATAACAGGATTGAATATATTAAAGGATGCCTAAAAATATAGATATAAAAATATAATATAGATTTTCATGATTTTGACATATTTTTACACAGGTGTCGAGAGATTAAGAAATCTCGTCACAACAATGCCTAATTATTTAGCTCTGGAGTTATAGTGTTAAATTTCTTTTATCTCCATAGTTTTAAGTTTTTAAATAAAATAAATTATTGTAGTATTATGATGAATGAAAGGAATAGAATAACGAATGAAATATTTACAGCTTTTACATAGAGAGCCATTTCGATTTATATTTCAGCGACTTCATTTGAATAAAAAATCATTTGAATTTTTTTTCGATGAAGTTTTAAGTTTTCAAATGTAATAAATTATTATAGTATTGTGATAATTTTAAAAATATTACCGCTGAATGTATTTCATTTTAGAGATGTTTAAACCAGGTGACTTATATTTCAAAGACGTCATTTGAATTAAAATAATTTTCTTCGTTGAAATTTTAAGTTTTCAAATATAATAAATTAATGTAGTATTGTGATAAGTTTTAAAATATTACCTCTGAGTATGTCGCATTTTAGAGATGTTTAAATAAAATTGCATTACAGATGGAAAGTGTTTCATAATCAATGCTGTATGCATGATTGATCTTTCTTGTTTATTTTGATCTTTTCTATGAGATGGTTTGCAGAGTCCACTTCAAAGATAAGAGCTTACAATTCCATCCCAATACATAAACGTTTGGACGCCGGTTGCTAATGCGAATGCAGACTTCTGAACTGATAGAGACACTGACAGCACGCACATGTACACCCACGGGTAAACTGGAATTTTGAATGTTTATTTCTATCACAATACTGTCCCAATGCATATTATAGAGTACTTAAGAATCATAAATTATTAACGAAATACTGAGAATAGTTATTAGTAGCAAGCACATAAATACATAGTAAAATATGTCTATGTAAAATACACACGTACTACACAAAGTCATTCGAATATGATAAATTCCACACGTAAATATTTATAAATGCTGCAAATTTGCAACATAATTCTAACAAAACATCGCGAAAACGTGTAAAATATTGACACAATATTGCATGTGAATGGTTTAATTTGCAATCAGCTATATCTTTTCTGTAAAATGAAGCCAGGTTTCAGTTATTTGTTTGTTGTTCATACGTGCATATATCAACTTTCAAAACATATTTTAAATAATCAAGTATATTTATTGCATAGTGATACTTCAAAATTTTATAAATACAAGCAAATAAAATACACTTTTTATTTCTATATATTCACCAAAAATGGAAAACTAATGTTAATTAAATGCATTCTAGACAAAAAATTCCATTAAAATTTTCTTTGTTATATAGGATATATTATAAAAACACAATTATTTTTACTTTCCTTATATACATAGTATAATGTGTAAGAAAAGTATTGTAACGGGATCGAAAATTCGAATTCGAGTTTTCGACGGGAAAGCACTGTTATATTGTAATTTTCAATTCCCAATATAACATTGCTCTTTTGAAAGAGGAAGTGGACCTAAGAAGACGGTCCCTCATGAAGTGAGGCAATTTTTGTAACATTCCCTCGAACGCAGCTGCACCGGACATTCATTTCGAAAAGAGAGGGTGCTTCTCAAGTTCATGTCAGCGTTAGGTGTTACAACAAACGGAAGGGGTTGAACTTCTTGACCCCAGAGTCAATTAATATCACTCGAACCTTGGGAAAATTCTCGTGAGAACTTTCAACGATTTTAAAACTGGAGACTGCATATCTCATATTTCAGGGGGGCCTTGACCAATAATATAGCCTGAAGGGCGTAGCCCTTAATTTACTTAGCCAATTATGGACAGGGGCGCCTTGTTAAGGGGGTAGAGACAGAGAGCAACTTTGGACTTTAAGTTTTTGAAATCGAGGACTTGAATTTTGGGAGTGAAAAGAAGAGGTGGCAAGAGCGACGGATCTCGGAGAGAGCGAGCCCACGGGACAGAGCCGGAGCGCGCGGTCATAAAGTCCGACATCGGCAAAGATGATCGAGGTAGGACAATTCTACACATATTTTTGCACTTTGATTATTATTATCTCTCTGACCCTCCTAAATAAGGTTAACCTGGGCCATTAAGACGTAGGCTAGTAAGAATAGTGAGTTAATGCACATTAATAGGTTAATAATTGTAATGCTCATATTATGATCATAGAATGAGGAGATTTGATTGTCTTAATGTACTACACTAAAGATGTTGGTATATGAAATTTACCAGATGTTAATAGTTATTAAATAAGGTTTGTCTTAATGAAATAAATTCTTTGTTATTGTTTAAAATTAAGCCTCTTCATTTTAATTACTGGTATTATGTATTTCTTTATTTACTCCACTTTACGAGATCGGTCTATATAGCGTCAATACCTGACGTGTGAGGAATCACATATCATTTTGGTGCCGGGTGACAAATTAAAATTATAGAAATTGAATTTATAAAAAAATGATACTTAAGGGAGTTTTAAGAGAAGAGAGTATTTTAATAAGCTTGAGTGTAATGTATATGTATTGATTGTCCTAAACAAAACATGAGACAGCGTACAGATCCGGTTGCCTAACGATTCTCAAATGGTCAGCAATTCCTGTTGATCAGCGATTCCGAGTGCTCAACGATTCCTGGTGCACAAAGATTATCATTTGGTCAGCGACTCCAGCAGTTCAGCGCCTTACAGTTCAGCGAATTCCAGTTAGACAGCGGTCCAATCCTTCAGCGAGTTCCAGCAGTTCATCGCCTTACAGTTCAGCGAATTCCAGTTAGACAGCGATCCAGTTCTGCAACGAGTTCCAGCAGTGGAGCGATTTACATTTCAGCGGTTTCCAAGTGTGCAGTGATATCAGTGTTTTTTTTTTCCAAAGGAAAGATATTTTACACTTTCCACCATAACTACAAGGGGACAAAGTGATATTATTAGGGACCATATGCGTAAGTCCCTGATCCCAACAAATATCCAATTGACGGTCAAAGTGACTTTGGTTATCATATGTGAACAATTTTACAGATATACACCTTGAACTTGTGTGGAACTATATTGTTTAAAAAAAAAAAAAAAAAAAAAAAAAAAAAAAAGACATATCACCAGTGGACGAACTTGTGCTTACATGAATAGACTTTTAATCGACATTAAGTACAACTGAACGACACAGATATCGTCATTTGCAGACACATTGAGAATTGTATTTTTGTATAGTATTTTCGTGTTCTTTTGATGGCATATAAGAGTATATATATGATAATATGATTTGTGTATATGTGTATATAGTGCATTTTTACAGTAGATACAGATGAGAGAAAGACGAGTTGTTGGACTACACAGTGGACACGCCTGCAGCAACTATGAGCTGGCACTTTGTAATTGGCTTTTTTCCCACCAAATTTTGGGGGGGGGAAGAAGGGTAATTGTTATATTGTAATTTTCAATTCCCAATATAACATTGCTCTTTTGAAAGAGGAAGTGGACCTAAGAAGACGGTCCCTCATGAAGTGAGGCAATTTTTGTAACATTCCCTCGAACGCAGCTGCACCGGACATTCATTTCGAAAAGAGAGGGTGCTTCTCAAGTTCATGTCAGCGTTAGGTGTTACAACAAACGGAAGGGGTTGAACTTCTTGACCCCAGAGTCAATTAATATCACTCGAACCTTGGGAAAATTCTCGTGAGAACTTTCAACGATTTTAAAACTGGAGACTGCATATCTCATATTTCAGGGGGGCCTTGACCAATAATATAGCCTGAAGGGCGTAGCCCTTAATTTACTTAGCCAATTATGGACAGGGGCGCCTTGTTAAGGGGGTAGAGACAGAGAGCAACTTTGGACTTTAAGTTTTTGAAATCGAGGACTTGAATTTTGGGAGTGAAAAGAAGAGGTCGCAAGAGCGACGGATCTCGGAGAGAGCGAGCCCACGGGACAGAGCCGGAGCGCGCGGTCATAAAGTCCGACATCGGCAAAGATGATCGAGGTAGGACAATTCTACACATATTTTTGCACTTTGATTATTATTATCTCTCTGACCCTCCTAAATAAGGTTAACCTGGGCCATTAAGACGTAGGCTAGTAAGAATAGTGAGTTAATGCACATTAATAGGTTAATAATTGTAATGCTCATATTATGATCATAGAATGAGGAGATTTGATTGTCTTAATGTACTACACTAAAGATGTTGGTATATGAAATTTACCAGATGTTAATAGTTATTAAATAAGGTTTGTCTTAATGAAATAAATTCTTTGTTATTGTTTAAAATTAAGCCTCTTCATTTTAATTACTGGTATTATGTATTTCTTTATTTACTCCACTTTACGAGATCGGTCTATATAGCGTCAATACCTGACGTGTGAGGAATCACATATCAAGCACATTTCAAGCACCCCTGGACACGGATCAAACAAACGTTTTTTGAGGTGATGTATGTGTATATGTGTGTGTAAGTGTGTGTGTGTGTGTGTGTGTGTGTGTGTGTGTGTGTGTGTATGTGTCAGTGAGTCTATGGAGACATTATCTCAAGAACGAATAGACCGGTTCGAACGAAATTTGGTACAAAAATTACAATCAGTAAATAGTGAAAGCCTAGTGTTTTTAAATGCAATCGAAAATTCAGAAAACCCCCAAATAGAGAAATGAAATTTTGAAAAAATTTAATCGAAAAATCAAAACATTCAATAAAGTTGCGTTAATAACCATTTATGTAATTCTGTATTACAAAACAAATGACATAAATTTTAGAACGCTAGCATGAACCGGTCTCGATATATTGTACATTTCTTAAATAAATCTCTCTATATTAAAAAAAAAATCTGATGTGGGCAACACATGACTTTCCTCATATAATGTAATGAATTTACTACTTTTACAGTAAAAAAAAAAAAGTTTTTCTTATAGTAGATACTAATATTCTTTCCAAGATATTGAATTTTCGACAATTAGTGGTCATTTTCATTGATTTAGCGTCATTTTTATCCATTTGGCGAGATTTTCATTAATTTGGCAACATTTCAAAAAGTCGCCAAGTTGACGACAATCCTCCAATTTTGTCGCCAAAATCTCGCCAAGCGTTATGGACGAAGAAATAAGTTATTCTTACAGCAGATAAATGATTATTGGCATTCAAATACAAATGTATTACTCAAAGTATCTTTTTTCATGAATGAAACGAGCTAGATCCACGAGAATGATGTCACCCAATTTATCGCATGATATTACATATGGAAAGTGAACATGTTTCTCAATAGTATTTTTTTTCTATTTTATATGACTTTTTGATATTTTTTTTTGAAAAATGTGCAATATCTCGAGAACGGTTCATGTTGGCGTTCTAAAATTTATGTCAATAGTTTTCTAATGAAAAATTACATAAGAAATGTCTATTTGCGTAACTTTATTAGTGGTTTTGATATTTTGACGATTTTTTCAAAATTTCATTCGAAAATTTAGGGGGGTTCTGAACATTCGATTGCGTATAAAAACAATAGGCTTCCAGTGTTTACGGATTGTGATTTTTTGTACCAAATTTGGTTCGAATCGGTCCATTCGTTCGTCAGTTATCGTCTCCACAGACCCACTGACACACACACACACACATACTTTCACACACACACACACACATACTTTCACACACACACACACACATACTTTCACACACACACACACACACACACACACAGACAGCACTTCAAAAATGTTTGATTCGCGATCAGGGATGCTTGAAACGTGCTCTCCCGTCGAAAACTCGAATTCGAATTTTCGACTCCGTCACAATATTTTCCTTATACATTATGTATATAAGGAAAGTAAAAAAATAGCCGCCGCTGCTGTTTGACAAATTTCTCGTTCTTCGACTTTCTCTTCTTCGTACCTTAAAAACTAAAAGATACAAATATATAAAATTTGGTATACTTGTAGAGAAAGGTTTGGGATACGTGCTGAAAAAAACCCCTTTTTCTATATAGTATATTGTACTTTAAGAAATATTTAATGTCAAAATCAATGACAAATATTTGAAGTACGCGTCCTGTGGATAGAGTAATAATAAGTTCTTACCTGAAGGCTGAAACCCAGTGGATCTTACTGTAAGCCTGAAACCCAGTTTATAGACTCCCTATGGGGAATCTAGTACAGGTATCTGTTCTTCCAGGTACATTTGATGCTTTATTACTTGTAAAATATACATACAATTTACGTCTACCGGGTGCCAAGAAAAGTGTATTTACATAAATTTACAAGGGATCAGGGCACCCGGGACTAATATTTACAACTCATTTTTCATCTGTTGGGCAGTTTTCACCTGTAACAGGGGGATGCAGGCTCCCTGAACAATCTAGTGGCACAGCCATTAATAATGGCAAGCCAACGAAATTTTGCAAGCAGGTACTTATGTAGTTGAGTTTTTGCTATACAGAGCCATTTTTATTTAATTTTGATGTATTTTACTAGATATTTCACTTTTAATGCACTTTTGAAGTGAAAAATTTTCTTTCGTATCGGCACATCCATCGATTTTCTCCACCTCGTACAGAAAAAAAAAATACTACCTATTTTATCAAAATATCACATAAGATTAAAAAAATGTATTAACTTCTGTGAAATATGTTAACTTTTCACATGTAAAATTATGCGATAAATGTGCTATCATCATTCTCATAGCTTGTTCCAATCACGAGAGAAGGTAATTTAGGTAATAGTTTTGTATTTGGACGTCATTAGTCGTTTATCTACTATAAGAATAATCTATTTCTCCATCCACAATGCTTGGCGTTGTGTGCCGCTCATAACCCTCCACTTTTATCTTTAGCGCGAGTTCTGTAAAAGAATATTTATTAATATAATACTACTCTATTAATTGCACCATTGTTAACTTTACAAATAAAATCTTTTATTAACAACATTTGACTGATTATTAAATTCATTACACAATTTGCATAATTTATTTGCGAAGGAGAGATCAAGTGTGAGACCATGGCTTAAAAATGTCTAAAATGTATTTAAGACCTTCAACAATTATTAATGGGCACATACCTTCACTTTCGGCATTGGCCATAGACTACAATTCTTGCATCTGCGTATCTTACTGGCCTTAACTCTACTTGTTGGGCTCCTTTCTCGTACTGCATCTGCTCATTATATTCTCGAACACTTCTGGAACCTGTAATCAGGATATTGTCGTTTCACATTTGCCTCTAGATTCCGTAGAAATTGTCATGACTTCTCATCTGTATTGCCTCCATACTATCGTAGAAAATCTCACTCTTACTTCTGACTTTACTAACTACTTCATCCTTGTTTCATAACTGCTAACTGATTATTCTCGTAGCAGTTGTGTAATATCATCTCTTGGTTGCCGCCTCTTTTTGCCTGAGATCTGACACGCCTGTTTGGTTCTGATTGGCCGACTTTAAGGCGATGCGCCCAGACATCTTGAAATTGGTAAACATCTTTCACCACTCTCGTGGCTACACCTGAACCTCTATGTTTATGACCTAATTGACCTTTCGGGTCAAAGTGTTTTAAAAACTGGCAACGTTTCGTCTGAAGCATTGTTGGCTATTGCAGCCAGCCATAAATATTGAACATAAAACAGTTTTACCTAAATCTGGTGTGAACTCAATTCCTGGTCTCACAGTTGCCAAATTAATGACCATGTGGCACGATTGATATAATTGACGCTAAATGAAAGAAAAGACGACTAATTGATGAAAATTCAGTATCGTAGAAAGATTATAAGATCTACTATAAGAGTAACGTATTTCTCTGTCTATAACGCTTGGCGAATTCTAGCAACGAACTTTGGCGAAACATCGTCAACTTGGAGACTTTTTATAAATGTTACAAAATTGACAAAAATGTCACCAACTTGATAAAAAATGTTGCTAAATTGATAAATATGACGCTAAATCAATGAAAACGACTATTTAATTGGTAAAAATTTAATATCTTGGAAAGAACATAAGAATCGAAATCTACTATAAGACTAATAAGAATTGTCTAATTATAAGAATTGTCTTAATTTGGCGGGATGTTGCCAACTTGGAGACATTTTTAAATATTGCCAAATTGATGAATATGTATTTTGATAGGAAATGCTCTTCCTTCAGTTCATTTGTAACACTTGACGATACATTTGGCGAACATGGCGAGTTATCTAGAGAGATATCGCTAACTTAGCGACATTTAGCCCCAGATTAACATTACAAAGTATAGTAGGAGTAGTGGTGTTTGATCACTTCTGGAATAATTTCTTATACTTTATACCCGTTAACTTCAGATGAGTGTTATATGCCGGTATGAGAGTTAACGGGTATAAAGTATAAGAATTTATACCAGAAGTGATCAAACACCACTAATGAATTTATAACCCCTAACCTAATAGGAGATGAAGTACTTAAACCTACTATAAGTATTAATAAATTTTATACTTACTCAGACTGAAGATCTTCTGACGATGTTATTATCAAACAACCGATATCTTCATCCTCTTATACTTGCGATAAAGATACGTCACATCCTCAATGTGGAGAAATGTTTTTCTAATCTATTTTTGAAAAGCGGGAGGCAGACTGGCGATATCCGATCTCTTTTTAAAACTGATTAAATACTATTACTAGCGAATATATATTTTAAAAAGATACTAGATCTCGAGATGTGAGGGTGCTCCTCTCATTTTATTATTATTATTAATATTTGAACAATGTTTAAACTAAAACATCCGAGTTCGTGTTTGATCGTAGAACCTTCTCAATCGGGAAAAACCTCTCTCGTTCTAAAAATGATTAAAAACAAAATTTACGAGTCTGAAATTCAGAGAATCAAATGGTGTTATTTATATACAGCTCCATGGTTTTTGGATGAACCAAACATTGAATTCATTCGAGGTGTACCAGAAACATTTGAAAATGGAGATTTGATAATCATTGATGATCTGATGCATGATTTGAATGAAAGAATTGCTATCATGTTCACAGCCGCATCACATCATTGTAATATGAGCATTATTTTAATATTACAAAATTTATTTCCGCGAATAAAAGTTATGAGAGATATTAGCTTAAATGCTCATTACATAATATTATTTAAAAATGCTAGAGACACCGGTCAGATTAATTGTTTGGGTCGACAACTATATCCGCAAAAGACCAAATATTTTCTGGATGCTTATATAAAAGCCACAAGAGAGTTGTACAAATATTTAGTTATCGATTTGCATCCTCAGACAACAGAGGAATATCGTTTACGTGAAAATCTTTTTCCCAGTTCTGAGGGGATCTATTGGATATATCAACCACAATGAAAAATTTGAAAAAGAACTATCATTTTCTGCATGTGTTGGCAAAATCTACACCTTTACAGAAACGTGCATTATTGAAAACGGCGAATCATTCACAAGTGTCAGCAGTGTGTGAAATTTGTTTAAATATTTTAGCTGGAAATCTTCCTATAAATATAACAAGATTGGAAAAGTATAAACATATTATGCGAAAACTTGCAAAGCGGTCACTTGGTGTTCAGAGTAAAAAAAAAATTCTGTTAACGAACCAGGTTGGTGGATTTTTACCGGCGATAGCTCCAATCATATTGTCAGCATTAGCAGGGGTTGTCGGTCGTGTTATAGGGAACAAAATTGTTAAAGAATAAAAACACAGATGATAAGAAATACCAACGATAACATTATAATTGTATATAAATTATATTAAAATTACTGTGATATATTTTGATTAAGTGATAAAAATATTGAAAAAATTGTGGGGGGTTAATTTTTGTTGATATCATGGCTAGGAAAATGGCTCTCATTCCAGAAGAATTAATGTCTTCCCATCATTCTCAGAGACCTGAATTACGGGTAGAAGATGAAATAACTGCTTTGTTAGAACGTGAAAAGCTGCCTAATGATATGAAAGTAAAACTCTTGGGTCAGCTTGTTATGAGATATCAAAAAATGATGCATATCCCTCCAGACCCTATATCCGTCCGCATCGCAAATGATCAGTTTTCTCAGGTTAACCATCCGATTGAAATACAGGACCATGAAATAAAACCCAAAGAGGAAAAAGAAGATATGGTTTTGAAAGATATCTTGATATCTGCACCAAAGAAATATGTCAAATTTGTCCCCCTGATTATGGAGAAACTGAAAACTAGACAATATACCTGGAACAATCTTGGTGAAATAACACGTGACAATGTTCCTATAAAAGGATCGAGAATGGTAGATTTTTTTGGATATATCTTTCGAAATACAAAATCACAAATAGAACCAACACATTTTAACGTGTTTTTAAAAGCATTGCGAGAAATCAATATCCCAAATTCATGGATTGAAAATAAGACTGTATTAGAACAAATAAAAAAGAAGGCGTCAAGTGATCGAGACGATGACAACGTATTTTTAAGCGAAGATCGGTATATATCACCTGCAAATGAGAGAATAGTAACTAGGAAAAAGGAACAATGGATCGCTAGAGAACGACAATTATCCAAGAAACGAGGATTGAGGAGTCAAGCCGTTTTTCCGACTGCTTTCAGAGAAACTCCATGGAGATCGAGAAGCCAATCACCACGAAAAAAGTGGCTAGAATATTAGAAAAATATTATTACAACATTGAAAATCCTGCATCATTTGGAGGAATATTAAAATTGTCTAAAGCAACTGGAATACCACCCAAAAAAATAAGAAATTGGTTAATAACGCAAGATGTGTATACTCTGCATAAACCAGTGAGATATAAATTTAAACGTCGAAAGGTTTTATCATATGGTATTGGAGAACTCATCCAATGCGACTTGGTGGAAATGATGAAGTTTTCCAAATACAACAAAGGAATCAAATATCTACTTGTTGCAATAGATGTGTTCTCTAAGTATGGGTATGTAATTCCAATTAAAAGAAAAAATGCTGAGTGTTTGGTTGATGGTTTTAAAAAACTATTTAAACAGATGAAAACCCATCCTCATCTTATTCAAACAGACAGGGGTAAAGAGTTCTATAATAAACAGGTACAGCAGTTGTTTCAGAAAAATAATATCCATCATTATTCTTCTCACAGCGAGTATAAAGCTAGTGTGGTCGAACGCTTCAACCGAACGTTAAAATCGAAGTTATATAGAATATTCACATATCGGAATTCCTATAAATATCTAGATGTTTTAAAGGATGTCTTAAAAAGCTACAACACCACCAAACACAATAGTATCGGATTAGCACCCGTTGAAGTTAGACCAGAATTAGAACCGTTAATTTTTCAAAAGCTATATGGTTATAGAATAGAGTCAAAATATAAATTTAATATTGGTGAGCAAGTGAGAATATCGAAAACGAGAAAAGTATTTCAAAGAGGGTATTTACCTAATTGGACTGATGAGATCTTCATTGTGCATAAACAGTATCCCACAACTCCTCCTACCTATGTCTTAAAAGATTTGAAAGATATGATTTTAAAAGGAAGGTTCTATGAAGAGGAAATTCAAACAGTTGTGAAAACCACACATGATTTTTGGAGAGTGGAAAAAATTTTGAAAACGAAAGGAACAGGTGAAAATAGAGAGTTTTACATAAAGTGGAAAGGATTTGACAATCGCTTCAACTCTTGGGTCAAAGCATCATGGATGAAATCCTAACAGACTTCTATGTGACATTACCCAGCAATTCTAGCATGGGTTACTTTCCTCAAAACACGCAGGCATCATATAGAACAAAATTATCATCGGCGTTAGTGTTATCAGGTCGATGGGAGGTAGGATTATCAGAAATTTTCATACCAAGAAACTGGTTTAATATAGCAGGCCATAACAATAGTTATAAAATTGAAATGATAAAAGAAGAAAATTTACCGTCTAACATAATGCAATATGACATAGAATTACCTCATGAGATAGGAGTAAATATCAATGATTTTTGGGTGAACATCAATCGCGAAATTGAAAAAATCGTGAATATTCAACCAAGTATACGATTCGCAACGGATGAAATCAATACAAATATTATCGTTGAAATATCTAAGGGGTTTGAAATATTGATAGGAAAAATTAACGGATCGAAATTATTGTATATGTTGCATTTACCGGAGGAAGATATTGTTATAACAAAATCAAGTGTGTTTAAGTTTAGACGGTCGACACAATCTCTTAATGGTCAATCATTTGCAATTATTAACAGAAATCCCAAACATATATCGACACACATTATCCCATTAACTCATATAAAAAAAAATAATAATAATAATAACGATAAATTTGATGAGAGGGTTTTTAATATAATAAATGACAATATAGCAATATTAGAACTACAAAATTATTTAAAATTTATTTATGAACCTATAAGAAATGAACTGGAAATTGTGGTATCTGATTATGCTGAATTATGTATGACAAAAGAGTTTGCTAGATCGTTTTTACAAAAAATAAATTTAAGAGAGGATACCGTAGTAAAAGGAACAGCAAAATATGTTGTAAACCCTCTAATTGATACAATAGCAGGAGAGTTAATCAAATTAGAAATTAAAGAATATTATAAAACAAAAACACATACCACACATTCAGAATATTTAACTTTAAACGAAGGGATGTACAAGAATGCTGATCATTTGTTTCAAGAATTTAAATATGTGAAACTCAGACAATTACCAAATTTAAAAGTACATTTGCACATACCGCCAAAATGTGAAATGATGTTTGACAAAGGATTAGCAGATCTATTGGGTTTTACTAGAAATATCAGTTTTAAAACCGGGGATTATGTCAGTGATTATCCTATAGAATTAGATGCTGGAATAACCGAAATATTTGTGTATACTGATCTAATAGCTCCACACCATGTAGGTGATTCATTTTCACCAGTCCTTCGTGCTATTCCTTGTGTAAACGAGAAAGGAGATCAGATTGTGAATCACTATGATGTACCTGTTTATTTTCCCGTGCGCAAAAATTTTGTTGAAACTATTGAAATAGAACTTAAAACAAGTTCGGGCAACAACATTGTATTTATGGGAGGGAAAACTTTTGTGATGCTTTCCTTCAGACGCAAAAAGCTATAAATTCATCGTCATAAATTTTGGTTCATCATTCTGTATGTAACCATGCACTTAAACATCAAAGATTGTGAAGCGTATTATTGTAATCAAGTGGGAGGTGGAGGACCTTATTTTCAGGGTATCCCACACCAACGAGGTTATGGATTTTTCGGTGATTTGGGTCGATACCTCACACCGTTGGCTATTAAAGCCTCACGATATTTAGGAGGACGATTATTAGATACTGGAAAAAATGTCTTAGCAGATGTGGCATCTGGAAGTTCGTTTAGAGATGCAACCCGCAATAGATTTGGTGAAACTTCTACAAAAATTAAAAAGGATATTTTTAATAAATTGCAACAACATGGTCGAGGAAAAAAAAGGGGTATAAAAAGAAAATACAGCGGAAAATCATCACACTCAACAACAAAACGTTGTAAAACACAACGCGATATTTTTTCATGATGGATACCAACAACGTTATATGTCTCAAAAGCGAACTAGATTTGTTCAATAATGTTGCAATTCAACTAGGGATTGATTCGTCTACGTTTTTAGAAATCCATCCAGTGGCTTCCCTAACAGATACAACACCTCTAGAGTTTTATATTAGCGGAAATGGAGAACACTATTTGGATTTATCTCACACAATTTTACATCTCCAAGTAAAAGTTATAAAGAAAAACGGATCGAATCTGGTTGATGCAGATGATGTTGCTCCTATTAATTATTTTTTAAATACTATGTTTTCAGAATGTGCTGTGTTTTTAAATGATAAACAAATAGCTTCACAAGCAAATTATGGTTATCGTGCTTTGTTAGAAAGTTTGCTGTTTTCATCAAAATCATCACAAGAGACTATGTATAGAGCTGGTTTGTTTCATAAGGATACCTCTTCGAAACATGATGATGTGAAGAAAAGCGGAGCAAACGAAGGATATAAGAACAGACAATTAGCATGCGAAAAAAGCGATGTTATGGATCTTATAGGAACGTTGCATTTCGATTTAGCAACACAACCGAAATTATTAATAAACGGTGTTAATGTCCGCATAAAATTGCAACGAAACAAAGACATATTTTCTTTAATGTCTGAAAATGATTCATTTAAAGTTGTAATTCAGTCAGCGAGTCTGTATGTAAGAAAAGTCTGTGTTGCTTCATCTATCATGCTAGCTCATGAAAAAGCGTTGGAAAAAGGGGTAGTGAAATTAGCTATCCGACGAATTGAAGTAAAAGCTTTTGCATTATCAAGTGGTTTACAATCATCCACAATAGCTAATGCTTTCATTGGCCAGTTACCCACACGGTTAATTCTAGGATTTGTATCCAATGATGGTTATAACGGAAACATAAAAAAAAAACCCTTCAATTTCTTGCATTATAACTTAAATTATTTGACAGTCTTAAATGGTGGTTTGATGATACCAGCAAAACCATTTCAACCTAATTTTAATAATAATACCTATGCAAGGTGTTATCTAAGTTTGTTTACGGATTTAAATCGATATCATAATTCTCAAAACATAAATATTAATTATTTGGAATATAAAGACGGTTATACGCTATATTGTGTGGATTTGACTCCTGATCTCGCTGCAAATGACACACATACCAGTGTCAATAAAACCGGAAATATTGCTCTAGATATGAAATTTGCAACACCCCTTCCTGAAACTGTTACGTTGATTGTTTTTGCAGAATATCGCAATACTATCGAACTAGATAAATCAAGAAGCGTGTTCACCGATTATTAAACAGCTGTTATTATATATAAAAAAAAAACATTTTTCGCACGTAACTCAATACAAAAATGAACACAATTTCACTGTGTAGATTGGCATGTAGTGATTACAGGTTAAAGAATGGATTTGCAGGGGTTTATGCATCTGATAGTTTACCACATGGAAAAACTCATTTTAAATCATTTATTGTAAACTTAGATCCAAGAACATTATCAGGTAGTCATTGGATTGCTATATATTTTCATAATAATATAGCATACTACTTTGATAGTTATGGAATACCACCACGAAATAAACACATGGTTTCTTTTATGAAAAAAAATTCTAACGTTATTAAATACAACCATATATGTTTTCAAGATGTTCGGACAACAACTTGCGGGTTGTTTTGTTTATACTTCCTTTTTCAAAGTTCACGTCAATTACAAATGTATCATCTGCATATTAGACACAGAGACAAAAACGAAAAGTTTATCAAGATGTTTGTGAAAAATAATTTTTTCCTATCAACATGTTGTCACACCTTCCATGCAAAGGAACAGACCTGTGTACCACTTTTAAACATGATATCTAGATAATCACATCAATTACTTCACTAGATCTACAATGGAGCGGTATGGATTCTTGCTCTCTGATTCAGAACTAGGAAATTTTATATATGTGCACCCATCACTTTTCAAAAATTTATATAACTGTATGCAATCAGCAATAGAATGGAAATCTAGCGAACAACGATTTTATTTCAAAATCTTAAATAACTGTGATATAATAAATTGTATTCATAAAAGACAGCATGATAAGAAATTTGGATATGTATTTCTATGTGAAGATTGTTTAACTAACCAGTATTTAATATGTTCATGGTCACAAAACTTTTATAATGATCTGTTGGAGTGTGTTGCTGGTGAAAAGAATCGACATATCGATGGAATTGATGTAACTGATTTCAGAAATAATAAGAAAAAAATTGGATATTTTTTTATATTGAATAATGATGAACTTGTTGCTGAATTACATGCATACACCAATATACCATAATATTTTGTCTTCTATCAATAGTTTGGAAACATGTTTAGAAACAATATTGATGTAATTTCACACATCCTATGCGATGTGATATGTTTTTCGCTGTAATATTGTGTTTATTAAAATAATAAATATATTTTAACATATGTATGTTTCATTTTTTAAAATCTATATAATTTCACATACTAATAACACACAAAATATATATATATATATATATATATATATATATATATATATATATATATATATATATATATATATATATATATATATATTCATTTTAAAGAAACAACTTTAATCAACTATTAATTATTTTGTTTAAAAATAAACCAGAACAGACAACGATGTTAAGAAATGGTAAAAACGATATTATTAGTAATTATATATATATATATATATATATATATTTTGTGGAAATATAGAGCCTTCTTAAAGAAACACTTCCAAGAAAGGAGAATATTATTGAAAAAGGATGTTTTCACTGCAAGTTCTTCAGAAGTTTATTATTAGTATGAGAGAAAGTATATAACCTCAGTGCTAGAGATCAGTTCTAACATACAACATGGTTGTATTAGAAAAAGTGGTGTTCATCTCATCAGGAATATCCCTAATTTTCGGAGGGATTTTCATCATTTACTCGGTTGCTATAGAGTAAAATATCGGTAAGTTAATTTTTTATTTTTACAATCAGTTCAAAAGTTTAATAGAGAGAGAGAAGAAGATCTTGATCAGATAAAGGTAAGATGAAAGTTGTAGGGTCATAAGGCAGAATAGGAGATGAAGTTCTCGCACCGGTACCTCAAGTGGTTAGACTCTCGTCTGGTTAGTCAAAGATCTATGGTTCAATTCCGGTTGGATGTATGAAGGTTAAAACTTTAAATTATCTGTTATTGGATTATGCTGTGAATTTTTTTATTTTTACAATCACTTCAAAAGTTTGAGAGAGAGAGAGAGAGGAAGATCTCGATCAGATAAAGGTAAGATGATAGTTGTGACTATAAAGCAGAATAGGAGATGAAGTTCTCACACCACTACCTCAAGTGGTTAGAGCGTTGTCTGGCTAGTCGGAGATCCCTGGTTCGATTCCCGGTTGGGAAAGTGAGTCCTTTACATAGCAGTCTAATTGTTCTTTTTATCAAATTGTATGTTTAACAAAGATGTATCAAATCCTATAATATAGATATATGAAGATTAAAATTTTAAATTATCTTTTATTGTGAATGGAAAAATTTATAATGAAAGATTATTTATATTTATATTTGCAGGAATAGGAATAGGACAATATTAAAAAACTAAAGAAAATCGGTAAGTGGAAATCAGATTGTTAAGATTTGAAATACAATCTCTTCTTTAACTTTAGAAAAAAACCGCTAAATGGTTTTTTTTTTCATTATGCCTTGTTTTTTTTTCTTGTGTTTCTATTGTGAGAAATATGTTGGTTTTCATTGTAAACAAACTTACATCTGATTTTCACTTACAGGTAGTTATTTGTTAATATTGAATGATAAAGAACACGAAAAAAAAATGAATTCATTTACAAGTAAGTATCCTAAAACTAGTAATCATAATGTTTACATGTGAACGTAAAAATAATTTTCTGATAGTTTCCAGCTTCTTTTTTAGATTTTGATCATATTATTGGCGAAGAACATGAAAAAACATTGAAGAGAAAAAGAAACGATGGTATCTTCAAGAAAGAAAAGAACCCGAGAAAGAATTTACCTGAACCATCTGACTGTTATAATGAGACAGATTCTGTTTTATCAAACGGTATAATAACGTATTTTTATTTTTTTTTCCGAGATTTAAAAGACAATTCATGTAGAATTAAAAAAATTATTTCATTATTTTTCAAATTATCTACTATTTTTTAGATGTAACTGGAACACAACAACCACCAATAAAGGAAATGAAAATAAAGAAAAGGAAACACTCCGTAAAAGAATTCGAAATTACACCTTCAATTTCAAGTCATCCATCTCATGATCCAGAACCTCAACCTGCATCCAAATATGATGTGGTGTTGAGTCACGATAGCGAAGGTAAAAAATTGATTCCTGATTATTCCGTTTACTTAGGTAACGGTCTCAGTATTCAAATAAAAGAATTTAGGAAATCGAATTACATATGTCTAACCCGCGAATATGAAAATGTAGTGAAAAATCGGTTTAATATTCCTATAACTGCATTAGACAATCTTATAAAAGGAATGCAATTTATTATTTCATTTATAAAATCTTGTGATAAATAACCTTATTATTACTGTTATTTCTCATCTTTTGATTTATATGTTTTATTTGAAGGAATACTCATTTCAGAATTATGTTCAAACATTTCGTACCGATTTGGAAAATTATTCTGATCCATTAACTGCGTTAATAGATAATAAAAATGAAATTTTTAACTTATTAAATAATAGCGTATCTTTAAGAATACGTTTTATTATATGTGAATGTGTTGAATTCATTAAATATGAAAATATAGAAAAAAATGAATATATAAAACAAGAATTTTATTTTTCATCATTTTGCGAAAGATTATTATCACAATATCAAATAGATGAAAAAATAGATAACGCTATCAAAAAAATAATATCTTCAATTGAAAACTTTTTACGATTAGGTAGTGGGTGGATCATTAATGATATTAAATATATTGAGGTGCATTTAGGGTTATATAGTGAACCAAACGGAGGGTGTGGGTTTGTAATACTACCAAAAATATTGAAAGCTAAAAAATGTGTCATCCATGTTAAAAATTCTGATCTAAAGTGTTTTTTATATTCTGTTTTAGCTGGAATATTTCCTATGATAAATAATAAATCCAACCCTACTTCATTTAAAAAATATTTAAAATATTTAGATTTCAATTTTCTTAATTACCCTGTTAAAATAACTCAAATACCCGAATTTGAAAGAAAGAATAATCTTAAAATTAACGTCTATGGGTATGAAAATAATCTATTCCCGATATATATTAGTAAAATTAAAAATAAGAAAGAAATAGATTTGATGTTATATAAAAATCATTATTTTTTTATTTCTAATTTCAACAGATTGTTATGTGTGAAAAATGGATTACATTTTCATTGTAAAAATTGCCTTTCATCATTTCAAAGAAAAGATACTTTAAACACCCATCAATTATTTTGTTTAGAGAACAAACCCGAACGCATAAGAATGCCAAAAGACGGTGAAAACTTTATGAGATTTAAATCATTTCAAAAATTATTGAAAACAAATTTTGTGATTTATGCAGATTTTGAAAGTTTGATCATACCTCTCGAAACAGTATTCCCTTCACAAAAACAAAGTTATACAGTTAAAACTCAAGTCCATGAACCTATCTGCTATGCATTGTTTATTATAACTGATGATAAAAAAATTGTTTATCATAAATATTATAGAGGTGGTGATTGTGTGGAAAATTTTCTTACAACTTTGCAAAAAATAGAGAATACTTTATCTAACTATCTGCAAAGAAATGTTCCAATGATCGATTCTGATTTTTCAAAAAGTTCGAAATGTTATATTTGCGGTAAACAGTTTAAAACAGGAGATATAATTTCTAGAGACCATAACCATATAACGGGACGATTTAACGGATTATGTCACTCCTCCCCATGCAATTTAAATTTACAAATATCGCCTTTTATACCTGTTGTTATTCATAATTTAACTGGATATGATTCTCATTTGATTTTTAAAAAAATTTCAAACAGATTTGCCAAAAATATTCGTGTTATACCAATAAACAATGAAAAATTTACTACCTTCACAATTGACCGATTAAAATTTTTAGATAGTTATAATTTTTTAAGTTCACCTCTATCAAAGCTGGTTGATACTTTAAATATATCAGATTATAATTTCCCTATTTTTAATGAATTCTTCCCCTCAAAAAAGAAATATCAGTTATTAAGAAGAAAAGGTGTTTTTCCTTATTCATATTTAAATAGTGAAATAAAATTAAATGGTGTTGAACTCCCCTCTAAAAAATGTTTTTTCAATGATCTCACAAACGAGCACATAACTGAAGAAGAATATATGTTTGCGAAAAAAATTTGGAAAAAATTTAAATGTAAAACTTTTGAAGATTATCTTAAATTATATTTATTTTGTGATTGTATACTATTAGCAGAAGTGTTTGAAAGTTTTAGAGATATCACTATGAAAATCTATAATTTAGAAGCATTGGAATTCATATCAGCAGCCGATTTAACTTGGAGTGCAGGACTTAAAATGACAGATTGCACCCTTGAACTCATTAAAGATGTAGATATGTATCTGTTACTTGAACATGGAATACGAGGAGGGGTGTGTATGGTTGGTAAAAGATTCAGCGAAGCAAATAATATTTATATTCCAAAAACATATAACCCTGATTTAGAAGAAAAATACATAATATCTTTAGATGTGACTAACCTTTACGGATATGTTATGTCGAGTTATTTACCAATAGGGGATTTTAAATGGTTGAGTTCTAAGGAAATAGAACAATTTAATATATTTAAAGTTACACCCGATTCAGATATCGGATATATATTAGAAGTAGACTTATCCTATCCAGAATCCTTACACGATGAACATGAATCTTTTCCTTTGGCAGCGGAACACGTTGAAGTTACTTATGATGATTTATCACCATATCAAAAACATTTATTACATCAGTTTAATTTAAAGTTTAATAAAACAAAAAAGCTTATTCCAAATTTAAACGATAAAAAAAGTTATGTAGTTCATTATTTAAACTTACAATTTTATTTAAAACAGGGAATGATTTTAAAACAAATTCATAGAATAGTTTCCTTTCGCCAAACACCATGGTTGAAACCCTATATCGAATTGAATAATAACGAACGCAAGAAGGCAAAAGGAAACTTTTTTAAAAATTTTTTCAAATTAATGAATAACGCATTTTTTGGTCGTACGTTATTAAATGTTAGAAAACTAAGAAACGTTTCAATCGGTATTACCGAAAAAGAATGCAAAAAACACTTACAAAGTTCGTGTTTAGATTATTTTCAACCGATTAACGAACATTGTGTTTTATTTAAAAAAAAAACGTAGTACTTTATGTTTAAATAAACCGATTTATATTGGATTTACTGTATTGGAATTAAGCAAACTTCACATGCATCGAATTTACTATGAAGTTTTTAAAAAATATTACAATGATAAAGTCACATTATTATATACAGACACTGATAGTCTGTGTTTAGAAATAAAAACTCATGATATTTATGAAGATATGGCAACAGAACTCCCTAATATCTTCGATTTTTCGAATTATGAACAAGATCATTTCTTGTATAATACTGGGAACTATATGCGGTTAGGGTTTTTAAAAGATGAAACAAGAGGTTTACCTATTAAAGAGTTTTGTGGTTTGAAACCAAAAATGTATTCATATATTTTTGGAACGGAATGTAAAAAAACAGCAAAAGGAATAAAAGCTAGTGTTTTGAAAACTCTTCAACATGATAATTTTATCAAAACATTACGAAATGATGATTTATTACGAAATAAACAATCTCAAATTATTAGTAAAAATCATGAGTTGTGTACTGTTAACCTAAATAAAATTTCGTTAAGTAGTTTCTATGATAAGAAATATATATTAGATGATAAAATTACATGTTTGTCTTACGGACATTATATGATAAAAAGTATAAAACAGGAAGAATAATTTTCAATTAAACTACACGGAATTAAAATACTTGATCTCACACTACATGAGAGAAATACACAAATCATGATTTTTAATTTTAGTGATAATTTTTATAAATAATTTTTTTTTATCTTTTTAAAGTATATGTTTTTAACTATATATCTTTTTAAAGTATATCTTTTTAACTATATATCTTATAAACATTTTAATAAGATAGAATATGTGACTGTTTCTACTCAGATGAAAGAAGTCAGAATGTGATGAACTCTTCTAGTCAAATGGAATGACTATATTTTGTATGTTATAAATAATGTGTTAACAAAAAATAAATGGTGTTTTTATTTTATATGGTGTGTAGTGTATATTATTCAAATAATTAAAAGGTTAAAAACTTTCCAATTTGAAATGATGTGGTGATAACTTAGACGTCAAAATAGAAACACGAATTCATAATCATGGGTGGTGTGCCTCCTAACAGTGGGGCTTGGTCGACGAGTTCTTTCGTTCTAAAATAATCATTTTTTTTTTCAGATAACTCGCAGGAAGTTTATGCATACTAACAGGAAATTCCTAATCGTATTTCTTCTGGGATAAGAATATATCTAAAATTGTATCAAGGTTGTTGAATAGAGCTGGACTGAAACACGAGATTATTTCTGTATTATCAAAAAACACAACTATTTATAAAATGGAAATACATTTCTCTAGAAAACGAGTTATCAAAATACATTATCGATCTGTATATAAGAATTCACTCTTAGTTACCATTTAATCATCATGAGTCGACATGGTCCTACTTGTAGGGGGTGTCGATATAATGGTGTTAATTGTAGAACGTCTGCTTCAAACTTACATCACCCAACATTCTGGAACGATAGTATCTGTGCTATTTGTTTGGAAGGCCAGGCAGATTGGACGATATTCTGCGGGCATACATTTCACCAAAGTTGTATTAGTGAATGGTTCAGAATAAAATTCAGCTGTCCTGTCTGCAGACGCACACTAATTAATATGAGGAGAGGGAGGAGATAGATATATGATTTAAGATGTATGACGATGTATTCAACGAATACATCTAAAAACACAATCATGAGATGTACATTCAGAACATTAAAGGTTAGGGGTTATAAATTCTTATACTTTATACCCGTTAACTCTCATACGGTCATATAACACTCATCTGAAGTTAACGGGTATAAAGTATAAGAAATTATTCCAGAAGTGATCAAACACCACTACTAGTAGGGAAAATAAAAAGATATATGAAAAGTTGAGTGGTGCCTATTAGACCAATATTTTTCAAAAACTTAATTTAAAGGTACTGTTATTAATACTAAACAATAACCATCAATGCTTTCGTCTGAAATGCGTTTGTCCATTATGACGCTTATACCTTTCGTACTGGAAAGGACATGTTATTTCAGATTAAAAAACATGTGAGCATTCTAACTGTGTACTTCCAACAATTACACTTTACAAGAATCTAACCCTATTTAGTTGATTCCATTAACTGGAAAACATGTTGTACCTTCTGATGTCTCATTGTCTTTTCCTGTAACGGTGCATTCATTTGCAATCTAAGAAAGAACAAATCCGCAATTCGATTCTTGATGATGCTACTTTCTTGGAGATAAGCGTGTTACGCAACAAAAACTTCGATCTAGTCACGTGTTCATCTTTCCTTTTCTGGTAACTGGCAGTTTAAAAATAAAACAGAACTACAACGAAATCGGAAGGATTTGAATTAGCGATTAAATAAATTTTTACCGTTCATGTAATCTGCTGTAAATTATAATGTTAATTTTACTGATCTTCTTACATTCAAAGTGTCTTCAGAATAAAAACTGTGTATTGAATTAAAAATTGCACCATTGAATGCTGATAATAAATCCTATATTCTTCCAGACAAATTCGGAAAAATAAAGAGGGGGATTATAGAAAAATTTTTGAAAAGAAAAAGAAATAGTGGGACTTGAAGGTATTGAAAAATTATAATATTTATGATCATTTTAATGCTAATTTTACCATTCCTGATTTTAAATTATGCCCCTCGCATTTGATGTTGGTTTGTACAATTTTGAATCTGTCAAGCATTTTCACTACCAGGGACCGTCATCAACTAAAAAAGAAATTAATTTGAAATCTGCAAAATCGATCTTTTACGTATATAAATAAAATTGAAAATATGTCTCTCTATCTGTTTGTCCCATCATCACGAGAGAACGGCTGAACCGAATTTCATCAAATTATGCGGGTAGCCTGAAAATAGTCCTACTTATAATTTAGTCCATGTTTGGAGTTTCTACGATAAGTGGTTCTCGAGATATCAGTAAAAAATGAAATTTCCGTTTGTCTCATCATCACGGGAGAACGGCTAAACCGAATTTGATGAAATTTTGTGGATAGCCTTGAAATAACCTCCATAAATTTAGCCCAAGTTTCGAATATCTAAGACCAGGGGTTGTCGAGATATTAATGAAGAACGAAACTTTTTCCTAGGAGTTCTACTCTCTAATTCCGTGGTTTATCCAAACGAAAAGCTTGAAAATCGTTTGAAAGTGAATTACAACTTTATCTTTGAGTTTGGTGGGAGATTTTTTGCGCTAATTAGTCACTTTCTGAAAACATGAATTGTTTGAAACATGATTTAAATGAAAAATCTATCTCCATGGTTTATTTTCACAAGCTTTTACTGAACAAAAGTATAAAGAAAGCAAAATGGTTATTTAATTTCGCAGTTTATGAGGAAGATTCTATCTTATATCATGTTGCTCAGAAACGCAATTAAATTAAATCTGTCTGTTAATTTTAATTATTATTTTTTCGATTTGAATAATAAATAAATGGATATAAAAATATATTTTAGAAAAGAACGATTTGATTTTTCTTATAGTATTTTGACTGGATAATATCAATCACGGTCTTCACATTTAAACGTTATTATTATTGATATTTTCGGGTGATATTGATTCAGGGATTATGGATATTTTCAAGTTATTATGCCATTGTTTTATTATGAAAAAAATTGTTTAAACTCATATAATGTACGGTGTACGAGTAATCTTCTACAAATACACGGGTATATCTTCTAATCTACGAGAATATAAGAAGTACAGGTACATTGGTATATGTTTCGATATATATTGGCATATATTGGAATCAATTACGACCTTCTGGTATAAAGACTACGGGGATTATTGATATTTTCAATTTATTACATCATCTCTTTTATTTTTGCGAAGATTTTTGAGACTCATATTATAATACAGGTAATCTTCTAATGTACTAATACAAGTTATATCTTCTAATATTCGCGCATATAAGTAGTACGGGTCTTACACAATTTTAATGCTTTCATTTTGCATAAATTGATTCAATTTTTTCTTTTTGTAAATTCGCTTACAAAAGGGTCCAGGATGCTTTATTCTTCAGATCTGCCCGTGAAGATAATGTTTCATAGTGAGAACAGATATTCTTAAACTTCTCTTTAGGAGCTATAAATTTAATATTTTAACAGAATTTCCACATGATTACGAATTATAAGTTTCTTTATATTATATACTCCGTACGAAGAACGGGTATGCTGCTAGTAATAAATATAGATTTTAAAAAAGTGTATTGTGAGAACTATATAATAACCATACATAACGAAAAAAATATATATATGAGATTGAAAGAAGATAGTGTTGTTCCTCATAGATTTTTCTATTAAGTGTAAACTTTCAGTTCATTTTTAATGGTATAAATTATTTATAAATCTCGTGTAAGTTGATCAGATCAATAAAATTTCATTTAAATGTTACAGTCACAGAATTAAAAATCTGATGTGGGCAGCACATGACTTTCCCTGCAGACGTGAATTCAGTCTTTCTATATTTCTTTAAGAACTCATTAAATTGAGTTTAATTGTACAAAATAACACAAAATTATCATTTTTAATTCAATTTCATCTTTTATTTGGTAATTGGACATTTTTCCAAAGGCGGCATAACAAAAATGCCAAAAATCTCAAATATCTCGAGAACGGTTAGTCCTAGAGTAATAGAGTTGTTCTTATTCTTTTCCTCGTGAAAAATTACGTATAAAACAAGCATTTAATTGATACATTTGAACATACGTAGTCTTTTTTTTATATTGGCGATTTTTGCGGGCCATTTAGTAAAAAAGGGCAGGTTGTTCTTTTCCGAATCGTACAAAAATCTAATCAGCACCAGCGTATCCCACAAGTGATTTTTCCACCAAATTTTAGGAAATTTGGTCAATTAGTATGTCAGCTAGAGTGGATAGATGAGATTTTTGCGGGCCATTTCGCAAAAAAAGACGGGTTCTTTTTTCTGAATTGTACCAAAAACTAATCAACACCAGGGTCACATCCAAGTGACTTACCTACCAAATTTTATAAAATTCGGTCCATTAGTTTTTGAGTTAGAGTGGATGCATACATTGCACAGACAGACACACAGACAGACAGACAGACACAGACGTCACGCTAAAAATAGCTTTTACGCATTCTAGAGGTCTCGAAACGTGTAGATCCATCGAAAACTCGAGTTGCGATTTTCGGCATGATTCCAATACTTTCTCTATACATTACCATGTATTGCAAGGAAAGTAAAAAGATGGAGGTAAAACTCCTATGGATGAAACGCTTGAAAATTCCATAATGCTTTAATAATTATATCTAGGTGTCGCTAGTGTTACTAAAGTAGCGGCTATTGTTATTTGATACAACAGCAATGCATAGTATTTAGTAAATGTATTTTTGATTATTTTTAAATTAAGGATTTCCTAATTATGAGTATTATTCACTAGCATTTCTTCATAGTTGTAGGATAGCGTACAGAATATAAGGAGATAAAAATAAATTGAAAAGTAAAATAACGTAGGAATATTCTTTATTGTTTCAGTTCTATTTCCATTGCGCAATAATTTATTTTTACAAAATTAACAGTTTAAATAAATATTTTATACCTTTCGCCATAGAAATGCATGCAATACTGGACTACTTACCTTAACCCAACGCCACCTGAATTATTGCCTCACACGATATTGGCGTTCTCTTAATATGAAGTCCTTACTCCTTACTTTTACCCCCATGGTTATGGTATCTTCTTTATCCGTCACGAATCATAAACGTCCATCGCCGAAAAAGAATGAGTTCAGACTTGTAGTTCTGACATATGAGGTGTTGAGAGATTGTTTGCAAAGTAGCGACCACTGTCCATGTTAATAATAATTTATCACAGCCGAAGGGTGACATACGAGTTCCACTAATCCCACGGTATTTATTC
This sequence comes from Amaurobius ferox, assembly GCA_951213105.1. Lineage (NCBI taxonomy): Eukaryota > Metazoa > Arthropoda > Arachnida > Araneae > Amaurobiidae > Amaurobius > Amaurobius ferox. The sequence goes on from OX578136.1 coordinate 132,806,880, forward strand.
TGTCTTATAAGCTCTGTATGTATAGGATAGAAATATACACGACAGAAAGTAAATTTCAAAGTCACTCATGACAACAGCATTTCTGAACAGAAGGGGCTACAGAAATATTTTATTTATGGGTGAAGTAAAATAACGAAACTGGATCAGAAGATACCGCACCACCACTTTGCAGATTAATGATAAATTTACTATTCCTGATTTTGATACACTGTTAAAAATATGCATCCAGTTGCTCGGTAGGAAGTGGAAAATTTTCTAATTAAGTAAAGAATTTAACAAAAAAACTGTCTTCCATCGAAGCCTGCAACTCTCTCAGCCTGGGTTGAATTGTACCCTGCAACATTAAAGGCGATGTACCACTAAGACAGTAATTTATCGCTATGAACTTCCATTTACGCAATGAGTATTATTACAAAAGATTACACTTTCATTTAATAACATCCTTTATAATTATAATTAGATCTCGATGGATTTTATGCAATCTGAGTAGTACTTTCAACTGTGGTAGAAACTGTTTGCCATCGTCAATATGTGGTTAACTTCTGTTTTAAGGATATTTTTATTAATGATAAGAGTACCCAAGTAATATCTTAAATTGAGCAGCAGCAAAAATCTGATGTGGTTACATATGTTTTTCTGCACATAATGAGATTCTTTACATCTCCGTGCACAAGATGCGCATCATAATGTCTTTAACGTTAAATTATACACTAACGTTTGGCGCTTTTCCGGATGACAACGTGCAAAGCTATTTTCAAGTAACAAATTAGCTTATATTTCGGGCAAGTCTAACAAATGGAAATATTGCTATCATCTGCAATGCATAATATAGCTCATATACAAAAAATGTAAAGGAAAAATGTAAAGGAGTAGTACTTTCAACTGTGGTAGCAACTGTTTGCCATCGTCAATCTGTGGTTAACTTCTGTTTCAAGGATATTTTTATTAATGATAAGAGTACCCAAGTAATATCTTAAATTGAGCAGCAGCAAAAATCTGATGTGGTTACACATGACTTTCTGCACATAATGAGATTCTTTACATCTCCGTGCACAAGATGCGCATCATAATGTCTTTAACGTTAAATTATACACTAACGTTTGGCGCTTTTCCGGATGACAACGTGCAAAGCTATTTTCAAGTAACAAATTAGCTTACATTTCGGGCAAGTCTAACAAATAGAAATATTGCTATCATCTGCAATGCATAATATAGCTCATATACAAAAAATGTTAATAATTAATTTATCAACTTGGCATAATTTTCGTAAATTTAGCGCAACTTTTGATAATTTTGCGACATTTTTGTAAAACCACTACACCATTCTATTACACCGCCTACTACTACTACCGTTTACTATCGTCTGCTACGCATATTATAGTCCATATACAATAAATGTTAATAATTAAATAATTAATTTAGTATCATATTCGTAAATTTAGCGCATTTTTAATAATTTTGCGGCACTTTCGTAAACTTCGATTCCATTTTCAAAAAGTCGCGAAGTTGCCGAAAATTTTCTAAATTAGAAACTAAGATCGATAAGTTTATCGCTAAGTGTTGCTGAATTTTATATGAATAAATTTATTTGAAATACCTGCAATAAATGTAGAACGGTTCAAGCTAGCGTTCTAAATTTTCTGTCATTCATTTTCTAATGAAAAATTACGCATAAAACTATTTTTACTTTTCTTATATACAATAATGTATAAGGAAAGTTTTGCGACGGAGTCGAAAATTCGAATTCGAGTTTTCGACGGGAGAGAATGTTTCAAGCATCCCTGATCACGAATCGAACATTATAGAAGTTATGTCTGTCTCTCTCTCTCTCTGTGTGTGTGTGTGTGTGTGTGTGTGTGTGTGTGTGTGTGTTTGTGTGTGTGTGTGTGTCAGTGAGTCTGTGGAGACGATAATTGACGAACGAATGGACAGATTCGAACGGAATTTGGTACAAAAATTACAATCCGTGAATACTGGAAGCCAATTGTTTTCATACGCAATCAAATGCTCAGAACCCCCAAAATTTTTGAGTAATATTTTGAAAAAATGATCAAAAAATTAAAACCTCAAAGAAAGTTACGCAAATAGATATTTATTATGTAATATTTCATTAAAAAACGACTGACATAAATTTTAGGATGCTAGCATGAACCGTTCTAGAGATATTGCAGATTTTTCAAAAAAATTATCAAAAATCATATAAAACAAAAAAAAATATTTCCTATTGAGAAACATGTCCACTTTTCATATGTAATACCAAGCAATAAATTTGGTGACATCATTCTCGTTGATCCAGCTCGTTCCATTCATGTAAAAATATACTTTGAGTAATACTTTTGCATTTGAACAAAAATAGCCATTTATCTGCTGTAAGAATAACTTATTTCTCCGTCCATAACGTTTGGCGAGATTTTGGCGACGAATTTGGTAAAATGTCGCCAACTTGGGGACTTTTTTAAATGTTGCTAAATTAAAGAAAAACTCGCCAAATGGATAAAAATGATGCCAAATAGATAAAAATGACTCCAAATCAATGAAAATGACGACTCATTGACGAAAATTCAATATCTTGGAAAGAATGTAAATATCTACGATAAAAATAATCTATTTTTTTTACTGTAAAAGTAGTAAGTTCATTGCATTACATAAGGAATGTCATGTGCTGCCCACATCAGATTATTTTATTTCAAGTCACTGAATGTCCTGATTTTTTATGACTTAAAAGAATATACAAAAATTAGAGTGAAAGTCTTCCGAACGTTCGATCGCTTTTCAAATATAATAAGGTTCCAGTATTCACTGATTATTCGTATCTAATTTTTTTCGAAACGTTTTATTCATTCGTGAGATATCACGTCCACAGACTCACAGACATACATTGACATGCATACACACTAACTACTTACACACAGAGACATCAGCTTAAGAATGTTCAAATCGAGTTCAGCTTGAAACTTGCTCTTCCGACGGAAATTCGAATTCGAATTTTCGATCCCATCACAATATTTTCCATATACATTCCATACATTCTACTATGTATGTATGTAGGGAAGTAATACATGGAAAATGTTATCATTTTAAATAAAACTAGACGACTATGCGTTGAAAATCAACTGTCTAACAATAAGCAGCTCCCAAAACATGTACTTTTTACTTTCCTTATATACATAATGTATAAGGAAAGTATTGTGACGGGGTCGAAAATTCGAATTCGAGTTTTCGACGGGAGAGCACGTTTCAACCATCCCTGATCACGAATCAAACATTTTTGAAGTGATGTCTGTGTGTGTGTCTGTGTGTGTGTCTGTGAAAGTATGTGTGTGTGTGTGAAAGTATGTGTGTGTGTGTGTGTGTGTGTGTGTGTGTGTGTCAGTGGGTCTGTGGAGACGATAACTGACGAACGAATGGACCGAATCGAACGAATTTGGTACAAAAATCACAATCCGTAAACACTGGAAGCCTATTGTTTTTAAACGTAATCGAATGTTCAGAACCCGCCAAAATTTTCGAGTGAAATTTTGAAAAAATCGTCAAAAAATAAAAACCGCTAATAAAGTTACGCAAATAGACATTTCTTATGTAATTTTTCATTAGAAAACGATTAACATAAAATTTAGAACGCTAACATGAACCGTTCTCGAGATATTTCACATTTTTCAAAAAAATTATCAAAAAGTCGTATAAAATAAAAAAAATATATTTCCTATTGAAAAACATGTTCACTTTTCATATGTAATACCATGCGATACATTGGGTGACATCATTCTCGTGGATCTAGCTCGTTCCATTCATGAAAAAAGATAATTCGAGTAATACTTTTGTATTTGAACGTCAATATTTATCTGTTATAAGAATAACTTATTTCTCCGTCAGTAAAGCTTGGCGAGATTTTGGAGACGAATTTGGCAGAATGTCGCCAACTTGGCGACTTTTTGAAATGTTGCCAAATTAACGAAAATCTCGCCAAATGGATAAAAATGACGCTAAATCAATGAAAATGACGACTAATTATCGAAAATTCAATATCTTGGAAAGAATATTAATATCTACTATAAGATAAACCTATTTTTTTTACTGTTAAAGTAGTAAATTCATTGCATTATATAAGGAAAGTCATGTGGTGCCCACATCAGATTTTGTACTATGTAGTTAATGTTTCATTGACCTTGGTTAACGTGTATAACGCCTGTAGTCGGAGTATCTAGTTGAATCGTTGCGAGAGGGAAAACGTTTTGACGCTTGTATTTTTAAATCTAATTGAAAGAAATGCAAATAATTTATATTTGTTTTGTCAAATATAGGATTCCATTTATGAATATATATAAAAGTAATTTCAGTATTTTAATATTTGAACTATTTTTTTTAAACAAAAACACGTTTTTGTCCGAGTGAATTTTTGCTTCATTTTATTGCTTAATTATTTTCCTTATATACATAATGTATAAAGAAAGTATTGTGACGGGGGTCGAAAATTCGAATTCGAGTTTTCGACGGGAGAGCACGTTTCAAGATTCCCTGATCACGAATCAAACATTTTTGAAGTGATGTGTGTGTGTGTGTGTGTGTGTGTATGTCAGTGAGCCTGTGGAGACGAGAACTGATGAACGAATGGACCGATTCGAACAAAATTTGGTACAAAAATCACAATCTGTAAAAACTGGAAGTCTATTGTTTTTATACGCAATCGAATGTTTAGAACCCCCCTAAATTTTCGAATGAAATTTTGAAAAAATCGTCAAAAAATTAAAACCGCTAATAAAGTTACGCAACTAGACATTTCTAATGTAATTTTTCATTAGAAAACGATTGACATAAATTTTAGAACGTTAACATGAATCGTTCTCGAGATATTGTACATTTTTAAAAAAAATTAACAAAAAGTGATATAAAATAAAAAACAAAACATTTCCTATTGAGAAACATGTTTACTTTTCATATGTAATACCATGCGATCAATTGGGTGACATCATTCTCGTGGATCTAGCTCATTCCATTCATGAAAAAAGATGCTTTAAGTAATACTTTTGTATTTGAACGCCAATAGTCATTTATCTGCTGTAAGAATAACTTATTTCTTCGTCCATAACGCTTGGCGTGATTTTGGCGATGAATTTGGCGAAATGTCGTCAACTTGGCGACTTTTTACAATGTTGCCAAATTGGCGAAATGTCGCCAACTTGGCGACTTTTTTAAATTTTGCCAAATTAACGAAAATCTCGCCAAATGGATAAAAATGACGCCAAATCAATGAAATTGACGACTAATTGTCGAAAATTCAATATCTTGGAAAGAATATTAGTATCTACTATAAGAAAAACCTATTTTTTTACTGTAAAATTAGTGAATTCATTATATTATATAAGGAAAGTCATGTGTTGCCCACATCAGATTTTTTAATATCGCATTTCACATTTATTCAGCAAATTAAAAATTTTGGTGTGCAGAACCCCTTAAAGAAAAAAATATTGAAAAACTGAAATTGCCCACTTTTTTTCCTTTACAACTCTCTACCCGTACAGCAAATTAAAGTCTCTCATTTCACCCCCAAGCATGCAATTTTATCATTTCACCTGTAGAACGTTTTTCTGTGAAGCACCCCTTAAATGAACATTTTTGAAAAACTATGTTTGTTTTGGGATTTTTATCAGATGATTGGCCCATATACCAAATATCCAGTCTCTATCACATTTAAAAGGGAGCGTGTCACATTTATTCGGAAAATTGAACATCATTCTGTGCGGAACCCCCTAAAGTAGAAAGTATTAGAAAAATAAAGTTGCACACATTCTTCCCTTCCAACTATCTACCCCTACACCAAATTTGAAGTCTCTATCTCATCACGAAGTATGCTTTTTCTATCATTTCACCTTTCGAATATTTTCCTGTGAAGTACTCACCACCTTAAATGAACATTTTTGAAAAACTCTATTCTTCTTGTCTTCTTTATAATATGATTGGCCCATATACCAAATATCAAGCGTCTTTTTACTTCCCTTATATACATAATGTATAAGGAAAGTATTGTGACGGGGTCGAAAATTCGAATTCGAGTTTTCGACGGGAGAGCACGTTTCAAGCATCCCTGATCACGAATCAAACATTTTTGAAGTGATGTCTGCGTGTGTGTATGTGTGTGTGTGTGTGTGTGTGTGTGTGTGTGTGTGTGTGTGTGTGTGTGTGTGTGTGTGTGTGTCAGTGAGTCTGTGGAGACGATAACTGACGAACGATTGGACCGATTCGAACCAAATTTGGTACAAAAATCACAATCCGTAAACACTGGAAGCCTAGTGTTTTTATACGTAATCGAATGTTCAGAACCCCCTTAAATTTTCGAATGAAATTTTGAAAAAATCGTCAAAAAATCAAAACCGCTAATAAAGTTACGCAAATAGACATTTCTTATGTAATTTTTCATTAGAAAACGATTGGCATAAATTTTAGAACGCTAACATGAACCGTTCTTGAGATATTGTGCATTTTTCAAAAAAATTATGAAAAAGTCACATAAAAAAAAAATTCCTATTGAGAAACATGTTCACTTTTCATATGTAATACCATGCGATAAATTGTGTGACATCATTCTCGTGGATCTTGCTCGTTCCATTCATGAAAAAATATACTTTGAATAATATTTTTGTATTTGAACGCCAATAGTCATTTATCTGCTGTAAGAATAACTTTTTTCTTAGTGCATAACGCTTGGCGAGATTTTGGCGACGAATTTGGCGGAATGTCGCCAACTTAGCGACTTTTTGAAATGTTGCCAAATTAACGAAAATCTCGCCAAATGGATAAAAATGACGCTAAATCAATGAAAATGATGACTAATTATCGAAAATTCAATATCATGGAAAGAATATTAGTATCTACTATAAGAAAAACCTATTTTTTTACTGTAAATGTAGTAAGTTAATTACATTATATAAGGAAAGTCATATGTTGCCCACATCAGATTTTTTTTTTTAAGTTGGTGTTTCCAATTTATTTGGCAAATCGAACGTTTTGGTGTACGTCACCCCCGAAAATAAAAAGGATTTGGAAAACTGAAATTGAACACTTTCTTTCGTCCGAAATATCTATCTACTCGTAAACTAAATGTGAAATCTTTGTCTCATCCCGAAGCATTTGTATTTATAATTTCACCTTCCAAACGTTTTTCTCTGGGGTACCTCCTTAAATGAACATTTTTGAAAAACTCATTTGTCTTGGGTGTTTTCATTAAAAGATTAGACCATATACCAAATTTCAAGCCTCTATCAAATTTTCCAGCAAACGTTTCGTTTCGGCAAATCGAACATTTCGGTGCTCGGCATCCCCTAGAGTAGCAAATATTGAAAATCTAAAATTGCGCACTTTCTTCCTTTCGAACGGTTTACCCATACACTAAATTTGCAGTCTCTATCTCATCGCAGAGTATGCTTTCCTATCATTTCACTTTTCGAACGTTTTGGTGTGGTGCACCTCCTCTACAGAACATTTTTGAAAAATGCAACATTTTCAAAGGGTTTTATAGAACGATCGACCCGTGTACCAAATTGCAAGTCTCTATCTAGTCGGAGAGTGCCTAGAAAAATCATGACAGACAGACGGACAGATAAACAGACAGACAGACAGACGGATACTTGGCCATTAGTATATATAGATACTCACGTACACTTTGACATAGATACAGAAAAATGTAACTGGCATATATACTCAAAAACGTGATTGCATAAATTGCATACGATATGTACATCATATATAAGTTGATTGCATTTCAGCTACATATATTTATCGAAACTAAATACAATAAATTTCCTACAATCCGGAACGTGCGGAATTTCAGCGATATCGGATTACCAAATTTGCCGGATTGTTTTTAATGGGGTAAAATATGGGAAATATATTTTAAAATGAGATAACGCACAATAAATAATATATATATTTGCATTTAACGGTATACAGACTGAATTACACTGCACATAGTATGTGATTAAAATATTTAAATTTTAAAATAATTAAGACAAATTTCAATGAACAGAAATCTGCATATAAAATCAGCGTGTCTATTACGGTAAATGATGTATCTCAATACAGCCTCTCCGAATGCCCGACTAAAATTTGAACTAATTTGAATTGTGAACTTTATTACATAATCCGAATCTTGAGCATTTGAATTGTTACTTTCCTTATATACATATTATAAGGAAATTATTGGGACGAGGTCGAAAATTCGAATTCGAGTTTTCGACGGGAGAGCACGTTTCAAGCATTCCTGATCACGTTTCGAACATATTTGAGGTGATGTCTCTGTGTGTGTGTGTGTGTTGAAAACGCAGACCGGCCGACTCATCCTGAGAACTTGAGCAACTATTTGAACGGCCGGGAAAGGTGTGTGTGTGTGTGAAAAACCCAGACTACACCACAGACCCGAAGGCTTACTGTAGTTAAATGTATGGCCGGGTGTGTATGTCTCAGTGAGACTCTGAAGAAGATATCTCACGAAAGAATGGAGCGATTCGAATGAAATTTGGTACAAAAAATTACAATTTGTGAATACTGGAAGCCAATTGTTTTAAAATACAATCGAGTGTTCAGAACCCCCTAAATGTTCCAGTAAAATTTTGAAAAAATCATCAAAAAATCAAAAACCTTTAATAAAGTTACGCAAACAGACATTTCTTATGTAATTTTTCCTTAGAAAATGATTGGCATAAACTTTAGAACGCTAGCATGAACCGTTCTAGAGATATTGCACATTTTTCAAATAAATTTATCAAAAAATCCCATAAATTAAAAAAAATATATTAACTATTGAGAAGCATGTTCACTTTTCATATGTAATATCATGTGATAAATTGGGTGATATCATTCTCGTGGATCTAGCTCGGTCCATTCATGAGAAAAGATACTTTGAGTAATACTTTCATATTTGAACGCCAGTAGTCATTTATCTGCTTTAAGAATAACTTATTGCTCTGTCCCTGTCCATAACTCTTGGCGAGCTTTTTTCGACGAATTTGGATGAATTACGCCAACTTAGCAACTTTTTTAAATAGTGTCAAATTAAAGAAATCTTGCCAAATGGATAAAAATGATGCTAAATCAATGAAAATGACGACTAATGGACGAAAATTCAATATCTTGGAAAGAATATTGAATCTATCATCTACTATAAGAATAACCTAGTTTTTTATTGTAAATGTAGTAAATTCATTGCATTATATAAGGAAAGTCGTGTGCTGCCCACATCAGACTTTTTTCTGGTGGAATCATGCTTCATTAAACATAATATAACAATATCTCCGTATAGGAATTTTGATATTATAGCAAAAACAAGAAAGTGTATTGCAAAATTAAAATAACAGGGATAAATCGATAAATCGCAAGTGATAATGAAAGCAAAGATGAGTGTTCTAGGCGTCACAAGCCTCTTAAGAAGATCAAGTCATTGGATTTTATTAAGACGAGAATAATCTCAAAACTCTAGCATTTTTGCATTTCTAATACCGATATTTTAAGTTTATTTTTCAGCAAGGATCTTCGAATTCTGTATACCGGAATTACAGCACTAAGTGGCATCATACTGTTATGCAACTTTATTATAAAGCTCATAAATCGAATTTTATTATTATAAGTAATCAGTGAAATTACTCAAAGGTTATTTCAAAATAAATTATCTTTTTTTAATAATTATAATAGGCACCTGACATATACTAGGATTGTTAAAAACTTTTCTTTGAATCAAGTATTTTAAAATCCAAGAGCTAGCCGTGATTTCCACAACTATATATGATCAATCCTATAGAATTTTCTCCCCAAATCTTAATCCAGCCGCTTTTAAAATATCTACAGATTTCAAGGTTTCTAACCGTCTTTTGATGTTTTTCAGCATTATTTTACCACTTAAGTACTGTAACATACGCCACTGTGATGCTTATAGATGCAAACGTGGAGCGCTGACAGTCATCCTAACAAATGGGATCTTGTCATACAGACCGTCTCCAGAGTGAGCATCTACGATACACATATGTAATAATTTATCACCAAACGCCACTAGCATATAGAAGAAAGGACGGATTGCAGGATTTTGATGTCGTCTCCTTTGTTCCTTAGGAAACAGCACTCCATAGAGTAAGCACCTTATTTATACAAGTCCATAGAATCCGATTTTTAGGAATAGAATAAATATATGATATACGTTGGGAAATATAGCGACATAACTATATCTATTTTTTCAAACAACGCTAAGGTTTCGCTATAGAGCTAAACGAAAAGATACCTTTCATAGACTATTAAAACATGCTGTGTCGAATATTATTGTATTGAGAGAGAAATATGTGGTAACTTCCAATCAATATATTATTCGCACAATCTAGTTCCTCGCCATGTGCATCATTGTCGAATTCTCTTATAAAGCGGCGGAATAAAATATTGAATCTGCATTCTGAACTGAATTGGCCACAGCCCTATTTCATCAAAACATCTCCATTTACAAGCCTTTCTATTCCGAGTTTTCATCCCCGGCTTGAGCATAATTTCAAACATGCATTATTAATCCAACAAAATTGAGTCTCCAAATCTCGACGCGAGCTCGCTTATTACGTATCAACAGATTGCAAATTCTCTAACTATCAGCAGCTGTTCTACCCTCATTATTACTTTATCCCCGATGCATAGTGCGTGTTGAACATAATTAAAGTATCCCTCTCTGCAAAGATATCTAATGTCCGAGCTCTCATACTTTCAAAATCTTCCTGTAGAGGGCGTTACGAATGTTAGTATCATCCTATCTTTGCAGACAACAGGATTCATGTATAGCGCCTTTCTGTAATTCATGGATCCATTTCACTAGAGGTTTCGTAATCTTTTTAAAGACCCAATAGAAGAAAAAAACCAACTTAGCGACTTTGGTATATGTTACCATGCGACATATAAATTCAATCTCTGAAATTTGAACTGAATTTATTCTTTTTGGCATTGAGGACATTTAAATTACAAGGTTTTGAATTCCAAGTATAGCGCGCTTTACTGTCCGTGAGAGAAGTCCATTTTGCTAGGAGACGTATAGTCATCTTACATAATAAGGAAGGATGCATGTCTGTCTGTATATGTGTGTGCGTGCTTGTGTGTGTGGGTGCGCATGAGTGTTTGTGTGTGTGTGTGTGTGTGTGCGCGTGTGTAGCGGGATATCTGAGCCTCATGCGACCATGTAATTTGGTACAAAGGTACTTCAGGACCCTTACATATGCACCTCGGCGTTATGTTTATCAGTTTCGAAAGAGTTGCTTAGTTATTTTATGTTTTAGGAGGATTTTTGGACGATGCATTCCTTAGCGACCTAAATATTATAACAGAGTTTCCATCTTGGCATTATTGGAAAAAATCGAAAAATTATGTTGCAAACAAATCTAAAATGGAATTCATACGATTACTAGACGAATTTTCGTATATTTAAAAATATATACTCCTTTAGTGCGTTTTAAACCTCTCTGATTTTTATATTACGACACATAATGAAATTGATGAGCCATCCAACGTTCATTTTTTCAGATTCTGCTTAAAATATCCGAGACCACTCCAAAGATAAAATAATTCCATAAACCCACTAGCTTATTAATTATATTTCTTTTATCTAACGATGTCTTAAAATTTTGTAGTCTTCCCACTGAGTCTCCAAATATTTAAAACCCCTTTGAGTTTGACTACTAACACATTCTATTGGAGTTACAGTGCGTTTTCCCGATATTTTCAACTTTGCGAATTTAAAAGATATTATCCTATTATTTTTAATTTGGTATTATATTATCATGAGTACTGTGACTGAAATTGAACGAAAAGTCGCTTAGATACCAATACATTTTAGGTTTAAAGAAACTATTATGCGATTTCAAGCATTTTCATTTATTTGTGCGAAAATCATTCCGTGGGTAGATTTTAACGCAGAATGTAGTATCTCCGCATGTAATTGGATTCGGTTTTGTGATCTGGAGGGGTAGAGGTTGTTTTATGCCCATTGCACCAATATACAAGGACTTTTATTTTGTTATTTTATTTAACTGCACGGTTTTAACTCCTAGGCTAAGCCGAGTTCATTTTCCAGTAAATATATCTATACCGAGAAAAGGGGCGTGATCCGGGTGTGTTCTGTTGTTTTATGAGAGGAAATGCTGCAGGCAAACTAATAGAATGGAATCTATTGAATAACTTCATGACCCCCCCCCCACACACACACACACACACCATCATATGACTAGCTTTTAGCGCTTTTTGCTGCTCTAAATAATGCCTAAGTAATCCAGTTTTAGAGCTCACTTGTATGTTAAAAAGATACCTCCAAAATCCGAGGGATACGTCCAAACAATATAGTAAATAAATATACGTTATAACACAAATAGATTTTGTATTCTCTGATCACTAGCCTCCAACTTTCCTCCAATATTTTACCACTCACATTGAGACACACGCCACTGTGGATTTCAGTGGGTAATCAGCGATACATCGTAACAATATAGTAAACAATATACTTGATTACACCAATAGATTTCGTATTCTCTGACCTCTTGGCTCCGATTTTTTTACAATATTTTACCACTCACATTCAGACATACATCATTGTGGATTGCAGTGGGTAATACCCAGCCGTACATACCTCTTGGCTCCGATTTTTTTACAATATTTTACCACTCACATTCAGACACACATCATTGTGGATTGCAGTGGGTAATACCCAGCCGTACATACAGCACTCCTGACAAATGAGATCTTATACAGGCCGCCTCCAAAGTAAGCATCTGATGTACAGACCCAATAATTTATCGCCAGATGTCGCTAGTAAAAAATAGATGATGGATGCTACTGATTGCGGGAATTTTATTTCATCTGATTTGTTCAGAAATAGAAACGACGTTCCAGGGATGGATTCTTTTATGTGATCTATTTTGACAGATACGGTTATTGTGCATGAATTAAATAAAGGAAATGCATTATAGCATTAAGAAAACATTATGTGGGTTTCCTTTCCTTCAACTCAAATTAATATTTTCTTTATATAGATATATTCCCTTCTTTATATAGGTAAATTTGAGTTTCATCGTATAAAATAGCACATGCAATGGTTACCTATTTGAATTAGATCGAATTTGCCGTTAAAAATAATATATTTTTCATTTCGTTAATTGTATTTTCAAATGACACTCAAATTTTAAAAATTAAATTGCCATATATATTTAGAGGCATCACCTATAAAGGGGCCGATGTGGTGGCCGAGCGGTTAAAAAGGCAGGCGTTTCCTCGTGATGGCTCGGCTGCCAGATTGCGGGTTCGAGTCCCGCCTGCGGGCATGGATGTTGTAATGTCTTATTTGGGGCAGAAGTCAGACTTCTACCTTCGGGTGCCCCGGGTCATTAGACTAAACAGAAGCAGTGCACTCATTCTTCCTTAAAATGTAATGTTAGGGACACGACAACAACAACAACAACAACCTATAAAGGGCATTCCAAATATCTAGAAATGTGTTTATCATATAGTAATGGGATTTGTTTTATTCACTTTATCAATAAAACTTCTGCATAAAATAAGCATTTAGTTAATATATTTAACTATATTTTATGTTTTATTTCAAATTTTGCAGATTTCTATTTTTAAAAATGTTAAGTTGTATAACTTGAATGTTGCACATACAAATATATTATAGCTATGGCAAAATCAAATTCTATGGTTTTGTTACAAAAGGGGAATTTTTGACGAAATTGCAATAATCGGTCCATAAGACTTCCTTGAAACTATAGAATTTGCTAAAAGAAATGGAATAATATTACTGACGTTTCAACCAGGGGCGGCATTTCAGCATTTCATTTGGGGATGCGAGATTTGTATGCATAAAAATCCACAATATGTATGTATGTATGAAAATCCACACTTTTCATATGTAATATCATGCGATAATTTGGGTGATATCATTCTCGTGGATCTAGCGAGTCCCATTCATGAAAAAAGATACTTTGAGTAATACTTTTACATTTGAAGGCCAGTAGTCATTTATCTGCTTTAAGAATAACTTATTTCTCTGTCCCTGTCCATAACGCTTGGCGAGATTTTTTCGATAAATTTGGATGAATTAAGGAAACTGAGCACCTTTTTATATGGTGTCAAATTTAAGAAAATCTTACCAAATGGATAAAAATGACGCTAAATCAATGAAAATGATGACTCATTGACGAAAATTCAATAACTTGAAAAGAATATAAGTATCTACTATAAGAATAACCTATATCTTTTTTACTGTAAAAGTAGTAAATTCATTGCATTATATAAGGAAATTCATGTGCTGCCCACATCAAATTTTTTATCTTAACACCATCAACACAGCAGATTTTTTATGTTATAAGCGGGTGTATTATTAAAACACTTAAGGTTTCGAGAATGGAATTCTTTGTTACTTCCGGTGTGGTTGTAATCAAATGTTTGTATCTTAAATTCCGAACAATATGCAGTACATTTTCTAGCGTTGTCCGTGGTTTAAAATGCAAACCTCTGATAAAAACTACACCGGAACTCACAACGAATTTCCGAATACCAAAAAAACGCTTTAACAGTAAGCTCTCTTATAACAAAAACGAAGTAAATTAATTATTATATCGGTTCCCATACGGCTACGCCATTATCGTTTATCTAAAATCCAGACAGCGCATTGATTTTCTAGTTACTGAATTAAATAAAACAACATATGCAAAGAAGTTGAAACTTATTTTTCAATGGTGTAGGTTTATCTGTCTTTGACAGTCTTAAATCCTAGTATAAATACATTTCAAAGGGAAATTGTTCGTACACAGGCATTCTCAAAATGTATAAATCCGTAAAAATCTAAAAGTTGAAATTTTGATACCCCTTCACAATAACTCCCTTTATACTATATATTGAATATAAATTAACAATTGAGCTTTTTATAATCTTATTACAAAACAATGATCCATCTCCCTTAATTGCTGCTGCATGAAAACACGTAATTTGCTTTTATTGTCTAAATAAAGATACCTTAATTATACTTTTAATGTATCCTCTTAAAAGAGTAATATATTAAAAAATCTGTCATGAGAGAATTTAAAAATATTGGCAACATGAAAATAATACTTTCTCACGTTACTAAATGCTTCTAATTATCTCAACAAAAAATGCACGTCGAATAAATAGACAGGCAAACAATAGTTCATCTAAAATGCATTTCAATTTTTTTTCTTTGTCATGGATACTTCTTGTCGAAAAAATCTATTTGGGAGTGAAATAGACAGGAAATTTATAGTTTTCTTCCCGTCTTTGTCATAAATTATGAAGAGAGTTAAAATCTTGGTTAAATAACATAAAGTTTAGCTGAAATTACTAATTACTTAATGAAAAGTTTTAAGTGTCTTAAAAATCATTCGTGATTGAATAACACTGTTCAACAATTTTTCAGTTTTTGTTTTTTACTAAAATGAAAGTAGCCACCTTTTATAAATTTTGGGTCGCTGAACATGAAAATCACCTTTAAAATTTTCTCCTGGCTCAGAGTTTTGAGTAATTGCACTGTTTATATTTTACATATAACGTTATGGGACGTTATAATTACGATACGTGAAATAAAAAAAAATAATAATAAGGGAAAAGAAATGAAATAGGCACTGTCGTTCCCCACAAACGACAGGCAAAAAGAAGGAGTGCATAAAAAGAAAAGGTTGTTAACTGTTATTCGTACTATTATATTCCCATGGCCATACATGTAAAATATAAACAGTGAAATTACTCAGAAACTTGGGCCAGAAGGCAAATTTAAGCGTAATTTTCGTGTTCAGCGACCTGAAATCTATAAAGGACGGATATTTTCACCTCTGTAAAATTTTCACTGTTGAACTATGTAATCTATGTAATAATTATAGAACGTGTTTGTGTCTTTCTAGAATCTCCAAATCCTCCCCGCAGACCTAAAAAACTGAAACCTTGCACACTGCATCATCAACCGAAAGAACTTAACGGAGTCGGATTTTCGTTTTTTACCTAACCAAGAAAACAACAGAAGGGTGAAAAGACTTCCCAGATCATCCCAAATGAGCCCCGATGACCTGAAAGGTTGAATTATTGAACATTTATGATATCAACCTATATTTTTAGTTTCCCACGTAAAGAAATAAAAAATAGTATGGTTTTTAAAAATTCTTTCCAGACCCTCCATATGCCTCTGATAACTTAGAAGACTGGAATCTTGCCGTCCGACGATAAGAGCTTGCTATTCAGTCCCAGTAGCTCAAGGTAGAGCGTCAGCTGACCAATGTGACGATCCGTGATTTGATTCCCGGTTGGAGCAGCAAAGTTGTTTACAATGGTGACCGAACATATCAACCCTGAAAGTTAGTGCAACGATGTCGGAAGTCCGAAAATGGCCTTAGTGTGACTAACACGGATTCGGTGGATACACTGAGCGCCGATTTCAAAATCAGGAGGTCAACGACTACGCAAAAAGCTAAACTGGAGAGCAGGAGGTAGCACCAGGATGCTAACCTGAGGTAAAAATATCAGAGTGGTCAGTTAGATTGCCAGCTGCACACCAATCTGACATTAGAGGTTATAAAAAAGGGTCCACTTCGACGATAAGAGCTTGCAATTCCTTCCCAGTTGCTCAACGGTAGAGCGTCGGCTGGCCAGAACGAAGATCAGTGTTCTTGGTTGCGGCAGTAAGATACGTAAGAATATTTAAACACATATAGTATCGTCTGCAGAACATAACTCAATAAAACAGGATATTTTGTTTCCTTATTGGGGGCGGAGATAATGGGGTTTCCTGGAAAAGTACTCAGGCCCCTAAGCAATCACCCCAATAAGGTAAACGGCAGAATCTTTGCACACTTATACTATCATCACTTCGACAGAATCAGAGTCGTATTTTCGAATTTCCTCCCAGGTATGCATAAAATGGCGTATTCCGAAAAGTTTTTACAAACCCTCGAGAAGACTCCAGTTACTTGTCTAAAGCTTTGCACGCGTATAGTATCAACCTTTAAATATAATTTAACAAAACTGGATTTTTGTACACGATGACTAGTTTCGATGGTAACTGCCATATATTGTTAAACAGAAAGAAATCTATTAAAATGAACTGGAGTACAGCTCAACTCGACTTTCTCATACAAGAATTTAAAAAATCGGTATCATGGGTCCAAATTATTGCAACTATAGCGTAACTTGAACCCCCAAGGGGAGACAATGACGTCACGTACAAAAAATTGCATTTCAGCTATTCTACACAACAGTAATTGAAACTAATAAGTCCCGTGTTCCCTGAGTCATAAATAAACCCCTTTATATACGTGATTATGTCAAATTTTCTTCAGTGCTGCCATTTTGAAAAATATAAAATTTTGAACACATTTTGAAGTTTTCTCTCG
Source organism: Amaurobius ferox (assembly GCA_951213105.1). Taxonomy (NCBI): domain Eukaryota; kingdom Metazoa; phylum Arthropoda; class Arachnida; order Araneae; family Amaurobiidae; genus Amaurobius; species Amaurobius ferox. The sequence goes on from OX578136.1 coordinate 132,824,276, forward strand.
GATTTGAAAAAATTCTATGTTGTTCTAGTTATTTTTACAGCAAAGCCCGAAATGAAATTGCGGGAAATTCCATAAATATTTGTAGCTGCCATTGTGTACACAAGAAATCGACAACAGACATCAGACAGAGGTACATTACTTCAAAAATAGTCAAAACGGGATCAAGAGGTCTTAAATCATACACGGGCATCAAAATCTTGAAATCCAAAATTTTCGTGAAAACTATACATTCTCAATACAATGTATGAGAACATAAAAGTTTAAAACTTTATTTTTGAAAGTGCTATAGTTTTCCTGCTTTTGACAGTTTTCAATTCCAGTTTAAGAATAATATTTAAATCGAAATTGTCCAATCTACATATTTATATAATAAGACTGTAAGATTTATATTCCTTTAAATGTTGGTAGGAAGACTCGAAAATAGATACAATCGAATCTCTCTAATGGACGCTTCTATAAATATTCTTCCCCGTGAATAAATATTTCAATTAACTGTATATTCCAATGAAAGAGAACTGTGTGGAATTCATATGATCAATTTATGCTAATTTGATGTTATTTTAAGGATATAACAATCATGAAATTACGCCTTAAATATCAAATTACAGGATTTACAGAACAAAATAACCGCAAATTCTTTCAAATTCCATTAATCAAATACTTCAACAGTCACGCAGTAACCCTCTAATTACGTTACCGATTACCCTCCACCCCTCTGGATAAAAAACCCCTGATTATTCTTAAAAAAATCCTATAATATTTTTTAAAATACGATTCACCTAATGCCATGTTAACCAGCAATCATTTTAACAAATCCAGTTGATTAAAACTTTGTAATTTTTTCAAAACGGTTTCCGTTACTATTTGTTACAGTTACCAGTCCCTAAGTAGAGGTATAATAAACACTCAATGAAACAACTAAATACTTACGGGCACCAAAAAAATTTATACACATAATACAGTTACCAGTCCCTAAGTAGAGATATAATAAACACTCAATGAAACAACTAAATACTTACGGGTACCAAAAAAATTTATAACCGTGTTTATGACCATTTATGAACACTACATAATAGAAGTTATAGTTCTTAAAAAAATACGGTTTATTAAATGCATCATTGTCAACCAATAGAAAGGAATGAAAATGGGTAAAACTTTGTGCGAAATAAAAAAAACGTCCAATGAAACAAAACTGTTATAAGTATGTATCGCCAGACGCATGGTAGCCTGTCCTTCAATAGAACTATAGTTTTCTCGTATTGAATCAGAAATAAAATGTTGTATTTCGATCTTTCACTATTTTCTCTTTTTGATGAGAATGACATTCACACTTGGGGTTTCTGTGGCGAAAATCGGAGCGTTGGGAAAATGTAAATAACATGGGCACTTATATCTTAGAATATAATTGATAAAAATGTACATATTTTCTGGTTTTGCTGGAATAGGGTTCAAATTATGAATATATCAAAATAATTTCAATATTTTAATATTTTTATTATACCCACTCTGAAACCAAAAATCACGTAGTTGGTTTAATATGTGGATTTATGATATATAGCAGGTCAAACAATGGCATCAGACTGAAAAAACGCCAATGTAATGCAGCCCTGACCCGAGAGATCCGCAAGTGTCATAAATAAGGGGGCTTCAAATACAGGTTGGGTCGAGCCAGATCAGTTAATCGAGGCTAAAGGAAAAACCATGGGAGTGGTTCAAACTTAAACCAATATGGAAGTCATGTTAACGCGTCGCCCTGAGGTCAACCAATGGTAGCCGAAGAGGCCTTTCAGACCTCAGGCAAAAAGAGGTGGCAACAAGGGAAAGTTCTACAGATTCTGATATGATGAGATTAGTTCAGTTGTGTTCAGATATGTGAAAATTACGGGAACAGTAAATAAGAGATCAGAACGTATTCAGAGGGATGTAGGATACAGTTGAAGAAAATAGCTGGCGATAGCAACCAGAGTCGATAGTAGACATGCAAAAAGTTCTACAGAGATGAACGACAGGTGCAACAGGGTGAGATGCGGATAGGCATCAATAATAGGCCGTCGTCACAAAGATTGTGAAACAAACAAGCTTCGATTATCAATCGAATGTAGGCCAAACGTCTAAAGACAGCCAGAAGGTATGTGCAAGTCAGCTTATAGAAGGTCATAATCATTTTGATAATAATAACTTACCTGGTCTCACATGTCCAATCTCCACCTTAATAATAAGTGGTAATTTTTGTAATTAATTTAGTAATGAATAGAATGTTCTTAATAAATAATATTATTTTAAAGTCAAAATGGGTGCAGTTAATTGTGAGTAGTATTATGTTAATATATTATTGTGAGACCAGAAATTGATCTCACACTTTGGTGAGACAGCTTTATGCCGTTTATTTATTATATTCAAAACGGCAAACAATACTGACAGTATGGATGGCGCCGAGTTTTACAACCCATGAACCTAAAGTTCAGAAAATCATAAATTAAGGGGCGCCACGACAGAGGGAGCCGAGCTGGCCCTTACAAGGATGTGGAATGGTTCCATTGGTTAAATAAGTAACCAATGAAAAAAGGAGCTTGTTGCGTCACACTGAATGCTACAAATGAAAGCAACGGGGAGTGGCATCCCGAAAGAAAAATCAAGGAACCACAATTTGTGACCGAAAAGAAGGACTAGTGAAGGGAGAAGATACGGTGTGATGACTTAAGAACGAGGAGAGCAGATACTAATATGACTTAATAACGACTGGTTGAAGACTAGTGAATGTTGGTGCGGCATGATGACTTGTGCAGATACTTAATTATGACTTGTGGCGAGAACAGCCTAAGAGCATGGAATAAGTGGAGTGTTTGAGTCAGCAGTGGTCGACGAAGTTACGAGTGGATGCTTTACACTACGAATTAGTGTGAGTAACTATATACGAGATTAACCACGTGCTGCTAACAAGGCCCAAATTGAAGGTACGTGTTCCTCAAATATCCACAGGTTATTAAATACATTAGGTATATGGTTAAGGGTCTCACATGATCCTCTCACATGCTATCTTAATAAATAATTAATAAGCAGAGTAGTTAATGTAATTGAAGTTAATAAGTGTTTTATGTTTTAAATAAATGTTTTTTTGTTAAAGTAAAATTGGTGGAATCCTTTTGGTAAAATATTAATTAATAACTCCTTTACAGGACTCAAGCAGAGGTTAAATAATTGGAGGTTTTAATAGCGGCACATCAAGAAATGTACATTTTAATAAATGAATTCTCTATGTACGAATTTATGGCCATGATAAAGATATGATAGATTAATGATAATTATGATAAAAGTTTAACTTCGAGTTTCTTTTTTCAAATGTGTCCCACAATTATATTCCAGGAACTCGCACTAAAGGTTTTATGGTGGGTTTTAATGGGGCACAATGCAATGTTATACGAATTACGATCAACGTCCATGTTTAAGAGTTCAATTAAAAGTATGCGTTGTATTCTTTTATTTTCCAGCACCACACCCACCAAGCCAGCTCACGACACGTGACTTCTTTCATTGACTACGTACTGTTGACGTCAAAAGTAGGAGATGGTCACAATAATGTGTATATATATTACGCATGATAATCAACGTAATGGAATAATGAACTAAAACCATGCTTATAAAATATTTTGAATAATCAGGAATACATCTCTGCTGGAAAAAATGACTGAATTACCAATCTGTATGAAATTTAGTCGGATGAAATTTAGATCGTCACTCTAGATATAAATTATCTTGTATTCTAAACTACTCAAAATCGAACTCGTTCCAAGTTTCAACTCCACTTACATACTTCCTTATATATTATATAGTATAGTAGGTAAAGTAAAAAGGTATATGAGAAAGTCGATTGGTACCTTCTACGCCAAATATTTTTAAACACTTAGTTTAAAGATGCAATGATCAATACTAATCAATAACGATTGATGCTTTCGTTTGAAATGCGTTTGTCCATGATGACGCTTATACTTTTCTTACTGGAAAGAGCATATTATATATATATATATATATATATATATATATATATATATATATATATTTCAGATTACAAAACATTCTTTTAAATGTGAGCATTCTAACTGTGTACTTCCAGCAATTGCACTTTACAAGAATCTAACCCTGTTTGGTTGATTCAATTAAATGGAAAAAATTTTGTACCTTTTGGTGTCTCGTTTTCTTTTACTGTAACAGTGCATTCATTTGCAATCTAGGAAAGAACAAATTCGCCTTAGCAGTTCGATTCCTGATGATGCTATTTCCTTGGAAATCAGTGTTTTAGGCGACACAAACTTTGATCTTGTCACGTATTCATTTTTCCTTTTCTGGTAACTGGCAGTTTAAAAATAAAACAGAACTGCAAAGAAACTGGAAGGATTGAATTAGCGATTAACTACATTTTTACCTTTCACGTGATCTGCTGTAAAGTTTAATAAATTGTACTGATTTTCTAAAAATTCGAAATGTCTGCTTCAGATTAAAAATTGTATATGATTATCATTGAATTCTGATAATAAACCCTATATTTTTCAAAGTTAATTTGGAAATAAAGAGGGAATCATAGTACATTTAAAATAGTGGGACTTGATGATATTGTGAAAATTCTAATATTTATTATCATTTTATGATAATTTTAGCCTTCGGGATTTTAATTATCCCCCTGGTGTTTGGTGTTGGTTTGTACAATTTTAAATCTGTCGAACATTTTAACTACTGGCGATAGTGAGTCATTAACTAAAAATGTACATTAAAATTTGCGAAATTGATAATTTTTAATGAATATAGATTTTAAATAGAGTTTTACGTGAACTATATAATGACTATAAATAATGAAAAGAAAAAATATATGTATCTGAGTTTGAGAGAAGATTAAGTTCCACACAGATTTTTCAGTTAAGTGTAAACTTTTAATTCATTTTTAATAGCATAAATTCCTTTTATTACTCGTTTATGTTCTACGTAGCATTACAGTTTGTTACATCATTTGATGCAAATGTTATGGTCATGGACTTAGAAAGAAGGAAATAAAACTCTTATAGATGAAACGCTTGAAAATGCCCTTATGCTTTAAGAATTATAGCTACGTGTCCCTAGTGTTAGCAAAGTAGATGCTATTGTTAGTTGACACAACAGAAATGCGTAGTATTTAGTATATGTATTTTTGATTATTTTTAAATTAAGGATTCCCTAATGAATAAGGGTTTAAATTATAGGTTAAATTAAAGGTTCCCTAATTAATAAGGGTTTAATTAAGGGTTCATTAAAATTTAGGGTTCCCTAATTATTAGTATAATTAACCAGTATTTTTTTAGATGTAGGATGGAGTGCACAATATATATGGAGAAAAATAATTTGAAATGAAAAACAAATAGAAAAAAAATAATTTTGAATACGTAGGAATATTATTTGTTAATTCAATTCTACTTTGCATTGCGCAAATAATTTATTTTTACAAAATTGACAGTTTGAATAATTTTCAAGTCTGTCGCTATAGATATATATATATATAATGACGAACTACTTATCTTAACCCAGCGCCACCTGAATTATTGTCTCAAACGATATTGACTTTTTTTTTAATATGAAGCTTTAACTCCTTACTTTTGCCTCCATAGGTACATTATTTCTTTATCCGCCACGAATCATACACGTCCACCGCTGAAAAAGAATGAGTTCAGACTTGTAGTTCTGACAAATGAGGTATTGAAAGATTGTCTGCGATGTAGCGACCGCTGTCCATGTTAATAATAATTTATCACAGCCGAAGGGTGACATATGAGTTCCACTAATCCTACGGCATTTATTCTGTCTCATAAGCTCTGTATGTATAAGATAGAAATATACATGATAGAAAGTTAATTTCAAAGTCACTCATGTAACCGCATTTCTGAACAGAAGGGGCTAGAGAAATGATTTATTTAAGGGATGTAGTAAAATGACGAAGTTCGATCAGAAGAAACCGCACCGCCAATTTGTGGATCAATGATATATTTACTATTCTTGATTTTGGTACACTGTTAAAATTTTGCATCCAACTGCTAGCTAGGAAGTAGAAAGTTTTCTTATAACGTAAATAATTTAACACGAAAATTGTATTCCATCAAAGCTTACAACTCTCTCAGCCTGGATCGGATTGTACTCTGCAACATTAAATGCGATGCATCACTAAGACAATGTATCGCTATGAACTTCTATTTACGCAGTTAGTTTTATTACAAAAGATTACACTTTCATTTTATCACAACATCTTTTATAATTATAATTAGATCTCGATGAATTCGATGCGATCTAAGTAGTACTTTCGACAGTGGTAGCCAACTGTTTGCCATCGTCAATCTGTGGTTAACTTCTGTTTTAAGGTTATTTTTATTGATGATAAGAGTACCCAAATAATATCTTAAATTGAGCAACAGCAAAAATCTGATGTGGTTACACATGTCTTTCTGCACATAATGAGATTCTTTATTTCTTCGTGCACAAGATGCGCAACATAATGCCCTTAACGTTAAATTATACACTAACGTTTGGCGCTTTTCCGGATGGCAACCTGCAAAACTATTTCGAATTTACAAATTAGCTTATATTTCGGGCAAGTCCAACAAATGGAAATATTGATATCATCTGCTACGCATATTATAGTCCATATACAAAAAATGTTAATAATTAATTAATTAATTTAGTATCATATTCGTAAATATAGCGCATTTTTAATAATTTTGCGGCATTTTCGTAAACTTCGATTCCATTTTCAAAAAGTCGCGAAGTTGGCGAAAACTTTCTAAATTAGAAATTAAGATCGATAATTTTATCTCCAAGCGTTACAAAATTTTATATAAATAAATTTATTTGAAATACGTGCAATAACTGTAGAACGGTTCAAGCTAGCGTTCTAAATTTTCTGTCATTCATTTTCTAATGAAAAATTACACATAAAACTATTTTTTTATTTAACATTGCTAAATGTTCTGATTTATTATGACTTAAAAAAATATTCATAAATCAGAGGGGGACGTCTTCCAAACGTTCGATCGCTTTTCAAATCTAATAGGATTCCAGTATTCACTGATTATAATAATCCTATCTAATTTTTTTCGAAACGCTTTATTCGTTCGTGAGATATCACGTCCACAGACTCACAGACACGCACTAACACTAACTACTTACACACAGAGACATAACCTTAAAAACGTTCAAATCGAGTTCAGGGGTGCTTGAAACTTGCTCTTCCGTCGGAAATTCGAATTCGAATTTTCGACCCCATCACAATATTTTCCGCATGCATTCTATACATTTTACTACGTATGTCTGTAGGGAAGTAATATATGGAAAATTTTGTTATTTTAAATAAAACTAGACGAGTACCCGTTGAAAATCAACTATTTCAAAATAAGCAATCCTGATTAATGTATTTTTTTTATTAATTCGCGTTACACATTTATTCGGCAAATCCAAAATTTTGGTGTGCAGAATCCCCTAAAGAAAAAATATTGGAAAACTGAAATTGCACGCCTTTTTCCGTTCTAACTGTCGTCTACCCGTACAGCAAATTAATGTCTCTCATTTCATCCCGAAGCATGCAATTTTATCATTTCACCTTTGGAACGTTTTACTTTGAAGCACCCCTTAAATAAAAATTTTTAGAAAACACTCATTTTACCTTTCGAATGTTTTTGTGTGAAGTATTCTCCACCTTAAATGAAAATTTTTGAAAAACTCTTCTTCTTGGGTTCTTTATAATATGATTGACCCCAATACCAAATATCAAGCGCCTATCATATTTTAATGCTGACGTTTCCTATTTATTCGGCAAATCGAACGTTTTGGTGTGCGTCACCCCTAAAATAAAAAAAAATTGGAACACTTAAATTGCACACTTTCTTTCATCCGAACTATCTACTCGTGCACTAAATTTCAAATCTCTGCCTCATCCCAAAGCATTTTTATTTATAATTTCACCTTTCGAACGTTTTTCTCAGGAGCACCCCCACGAACATATTTGAAAAACTCCTTTGTCTTGGGTGTTTTCATTAAAAGATTAGCCCATATACCAAACATTTGTTCGTCAAATCGAACATTTAGATGCTGGTCATCCCCTAGTGTAGAAATATTGAAAGTCTGAAACTGCACACTTCTTCCTTTTGAACGGTTTACCAATACACTAAATGTGAAGCCTCTATCTCATCGCAAAGTATGATTTCCTATCATCTCACTTTTCGAACGTTTTGGTGTGGAGCAACCCCTTTACAGAACATTTCTGAAAAATTTAATTTTTCCAGAGGGTTTTATCGAACTATCAACGCGTGTGCCAAATTGCAAGTCTCTGCCTATTCTGGAAATGCCTAGAAAAGTCGTGAGATAGACGGAAGGGCAGACAGACAGACAGACAAACAGACCGACGGTCACTTGGCATTTCGTATATATAGATAGATACTCACGTACACTTTGACATAGATACTGAAAAATGTAACATGTATGTATACTCAATAACGCGATTGAATAAATTGCATATCAAATTCTTATATGTACATCATATATAAGTTAATTGCATTTCATCTACATATAGTTATCGAAACTAAATACAATGAACTTCCAACAATCAGGCACATGCGGAAATTCAGCGATATCGGATTACCAAATCTGACGGATTGTTGTTAATGGAGTAAAATATGGGAGAATTTATTATAAATGAGATAAATAATACATGTATTTGCATTTAACGCTATACAGGCTGAATTCCACTGCACATAATATGTAATAAAATATTTAAATTTAAAAAAAAATTTAAGACAAACTTTAATGAACAGAAATTTGCATATAAAATCAACTTGTGTATTAGGATAAATGTATCTCACTACAGCCTCTACGAACCTTAACGCCCAACTAAAATTTGAACTAATTTGAATTGTGAACTTTATTATATTATAATCCGAATCTTGAGTACTTGAATAGTTTTCTCGTGGAATCATGCTTCACTGAACTCTATAACAATAGCTCCGTATAACAATGTTGATGTTACAGCAGAAACAAGAAAGTGTATTGCAAAATTCAAATAACTGGGATGAATCGATAAGTCCCAAGTGAGAATGCAGTCAAAGATGAGTGTGCTAGACGTCATAAGCCTCTTATGGAGATCAAGTTATTAGATTTTGTTAAAACAAAAATAATAACAAAATTCTGGCGTTTCGCATTTTTTATCCCGTGATTAAAAGTTAATTTTTTGGCTAGGACCTTCGAATTCTGTATCCCGGAATTACAATCATTAATGCGGCATTATACTGTTATGCAGCTTAATTATCACGCTCATAAATCGAGTTTTATTATTATACGTAATCAGTGAAATTAATCAAAGTTTATTTAAAAATAAATTATCTTTTGTTTTAATAATTATAATAGACACTTGACATGTGCTAGGATTTTTAAAAAACTTTCTTTGAATCAAGTATTTTAAAATCCAGAAACTAACCTTGATTTCCACTACTATATATAAGATCAACCCAATAGAATTTTCTCCTCAAATCTTAACCCAGCAGCTTTTAAATTATCTACAAATTTCAAGGTTTCTAACCGTCCATTCGTGTTTTTCAGCATTATTTTACCACTTACGTATTCTAACATACTTACGTATTCTAACATGTGGTGCTTATGGATGCAATCATGGTGCGCTGATAGTCATTCTAACAAATAAGATCTTGTCATACAGACCGTCTCCAGAGTGAGCATCTACGATACACATTAGCAATAATCTATCACCAAACTCCTCTAGCATATAGAAGAAAGGACGGATTGCACGATTTTTATGTCGTCTCTTTTGTTCCTTAGTAAACATAATTCCATAGTGTAGGCACTTTCTTTATACAAGTTCGTAGAATCGATTTTTAGAAATAGAAAAATTATGATATACGTTGGGGAAATATAGCGACATAGCTATATCTACTTTTTCAAACAACGCTAAGGTTTCGCTATAGAGCTAAACTAAAATATACCTTTCATAGATTATTAAAACTTACCGTGTCGAATATTATTGTACTGAGAGAGGAATATGTTGTTGATACCCAGACCGTCCGACCTACCAGAAAGATGTATGGTAACTGTTTGGACGGCCGGGAAGTGCCACCCAATTTAGACCGGAACCCAGTGGGGGTGGCATCCACAGTAACCGTACCCTCCTTCTCCTACCACCAATCCCTCGAAGGGACTTACGGACCCTCATGTTTAACGTGATCGTACTCCTTGCGAACACGGCGGCAGCTTAGACAGAGGCAGAAATTGTACTATATTAATAATTGGTAACTAATTACTGTTACTTGTAAATTTAAAACCTAAAAAATTGAAAACTTTAAACTTGGCATTTTCTATTTGTAAGAGACATTCTGTATTTCCCCAAAAGAACACTAGATGCCAGCACTCAACCAGACTTTAGACCATTCGTTCTGTTGACAAATTAGTCGCGTTCGAAATGGCGTTCGAAGCATGTAGCCAACGTGTTGTAAGATACTGCTAATTCAAGCTATGTTTTGTAAAATATGTTGTTGCTGAGACCCAGACCGTTCGACCTACCAGAAAGGTGCAAGATATGTGTTTGGACGGCCGGGAAATGCCATCCAATTTAGACCGGGACCCAGTGAGGGATACATCCACAGGGACCGTATCCTCCTTCCCCTACCACCAACCTCTCGGAAGGACTTACGGACCCACATGTTTAACGTGATCGTACTCCGCATGAACACGGCGGCAGTTGTGGCAGCGTACAAATCCAGCGCGCAAATCACCGGGCTACCGCGCCCGAAATGACCAACAGCACGCGGTGTTCCCAGGTGGTCACCCACCCAAGTACTAACCGCGTCCGATGCTGCCTGACTTCGGTGATCTAACGAGAACCGGTGTTTTCAGCACGGTACGACCGTTGGTCTGAGAGAGAATTATGTGTTAACTTCCAATTAATATATTATTAACAAAATCTAGTTCTTCGTACCTCGCCATGTTCGTCATTGTCGAATTCTCTTATAACGTGGCAGAATAAAATATTGAATCTGCATTATCCATTCTGAGCTGAATTGACCACAGCCCTATTTCATCAAAACATCTCCATCCTCATTTACAAGCCTTTCTGTTCCGCGCATACATCCCTGGCTTGCACACAATTTCAAATATGCATAAATTAATCCAACAAAATTTAGTCCCCGAATCTCGACGCGAACTTGCTTATTACGTATCAACAGATTCTAAATTCTCTATCAACAACTGCTTTGCCCTCATTATTACTTTATCCCCCGATGCATAGTACGTGTTGACCATAATTAAAGCATCCTTTCTCAAAGCTTTCTGCAAAGATATCTAATGTCCGAACTCTCATACCTTCATAATCTTCCTGTAGATGGCGATTCGAACGTTAAGATCACTCTGCCTTTGCAGATAACAGGATTCATGGGCTCATTTCGCTACAGGTTCCGTAAACCTTTTAAAGAATCAAAACTGAAAAAGCAACTTGGCGACTTTGGTATATCGTGTGAACAATAATTCAATCTCTGAAAATAGAAATTAATTTATTCTTTTTGGTTTGGGGGGAATTTTAATTATATGGTATTGTTTCAAAATATAGCAACCTTCACTGTCCGTAAGAGAAGTCCGTTTTGCCAGAAGATGTATAGTCATCTTATATAATAAAGCAAGATATCTGTCTGTATGTGTGTTTGTGTCTCTCTGTATGTGTGCATGCAGTCTGTGACGAGAAATAATTCTAGCGTCATAAGGCCATGAAATTTGGTACAGAGGTACTTCAGGACTCGAGTAACTGCACCTTCGCGTTATTCTTTTTAATTTCCAAAATTTTTTTAGATATTTTATGTTTTATAATGATTTTGAGCGACGCGTCGCATAGCGACAAAAAATATTAGCACAGAGTTTCCATCTTGACACCATCTATTGATAGTAAAACTATGTTTAATACAAACTTAAAATGGAATTCATACGATTAATAGACGAATTTTTGTGAATTTTTATAAATTATATACTTTTAGTGCGTTTCAAACCTCTCCGATATTTATATTACGATATATAATAAAATTAACGCGCTATTCTACGTTCATTTTTTTTTTCAGATGTTGCTTAAAATATCAGAGATCAGTCCCAAAACAAAGTAATATCATAAACCCATCCACTGATTAATTATACGTATTTTAATCTGATGATGTCATCAAATTTTGAAGTCTTCGTAGCGGGTCTCCACAAATTTAAGGACCCTTTCAGTTTGGTTAGTAACGCCAGCTGTTGGAACTATAGTGCATTTTCCCGAGTTTTTTTTCTTTTTGACTTTGCAAATTTAGAAGATGCCATCCTAATATTTTTAGTTCGGTATTATGTTGTCATTATGAGTATTGTGACTGAAATTGGATGAAAATTCGCTGCGATACCAAAGAATATCAGTTTTAAAGAAACTATTATTACCTGATTTAAAATATTTTTATTTATTTGTGTTGCTTCCGGCACCGATGATTCCGTAGGTAAATTTTAAAGTAGAATGTAGTATCACCTCAAGTAACGGGGTTCCGGTTTTGTGATTTGGAGGTGGGAGGTCGTTTTATGCCCATTGCGCAGATGTACAAGGACTTTTATTTTACTATTTTATTTAGCTACCCGGCTTTAAGTTCTGGGCTACGTCGGGTTCATTTTCTAGTTAATAATCTATACCAAGAAAAGGGCGTGATCCGCGTGTATTCTGTTGTTTTATGAGAGGAAATGCTGCAGGCGAGCTAATAGGACGGAATCTATTGCTTAACTTATGACCTCCCCCTTCATATGACTGGCTTAACATCTAACAAGAAAGATCACACATGCATAAAGCATTGATAATGGAACACTTTTCAACTGCAATGCAATTTTATTTAAACATCTCTAAAATGCGATGCATTCAGCAGTGATATGTTTAAAATTATCACAATACTACAATAATTTATTGAATTTGAAAACTTAAAACTTATCGAAAAAAATGAACTTTATTCAAATAACGTCATCGAAATATAAATCGCCATATAAAAAGCATATATAAAAGCTCTATATAAAAGCAGTGCAATATTTCATTCATAAACTTTTATTGCATTCCTTTCATTCACCTGTGATATTTTTAAAATTATCACAATACTATAATAATTTATTTTACTTTAAAACTTAAAACCATGAAGGTAAAAGTACTTTCTAACTCCGGTTTAAAACTTCATCGAGACAGGAAATACTATAAAATTGTCTGCTTCTCTATATAAAATCAATGAATGTTTCATTCATATCAGTGATATTTTCGAATCCATACCTAAAAAATTTTGCGTTAAAAAAATTCAGCAATCCTTATACAACTGATTTTACAGATTGATATGTTTGCATTCTGCTGACGTTAAACTTAGGTTTCGTTGTAGAGATAATCAAAATTTGATGATCTGTCATACCCAAAAATATTGTAATTGCGTTGGCGCAGTATATAGGTGCACAGAAATTACGCAAAAATAAAGCGATTTTAGGACGGATGCAACACAAAAAGAACTTTTAAAATCACAATTTCGACACTTAGAAAAAGATTAATGCCATATTTTATTTTGAAGTGGGTCACGTGATCTCTTCTTATAATATGGATGTAATTATTATTATTTTAATTTTTATTTAAAAAACTACTGAACGTATTTTGCTGAAATATTTTTATATATTTTATGGAATAATTTGAATATGTCTTGAGATTTTCGAAGCAATTTGTTAGTTTTAAATTCGCTTGAAACGTTTTTGAAAACTTGTTTGATATGAAAACTTCTTTGGCATGTCTAAAATATCACGTTACTATGAGTTTACTTAGTTCATAAAGAAGGATGAAATAAAATTAAAAAAACAAGAAAGATTAATCCCGCATAAAGCATTGATTATGAAACACTTTCCAACTGAAATAAATTTTTATTTAAATGTGTCTAAAATGCAATACATTCAGCGGTGATATTATTTTTAATTATCACAGTACAATAATTTATTTTACTTGAAAACTTGAAATTTCCTCAAAAGAGACAATGGTATAAAATCGTCTGCTTCTCTATGTAAAAATCAATGAATATTTCATTTATATCAGATATTCCAGATTCGAAAGCTAAATAATTTTGCGTAAAAAAATTCAGTAATTCTTATGCAACTTATCTTACAATAGCATGATTTCTTTACATTCTGCATTCGTTAAAATTAGGCTTCGTTGTAGAAACAATCAAAGTTTAGTAATAATTTAAAATAAAAAATATTGTAATTGAGTTGGCACATAATTTAGGTACACAGATAATATGAAACAATTAAGAGGTTTTCGGACGGATGCAACATTAAATATAAATATATGCGTTCCTTAAAAATTACGAATTTCAATAAGCAAATAATTAATGAATGCCATATTTTATTTTGCAATGAGTCACGTGATCTTCTCATATAATATGGGTGTAATCATTATTTCAATTTTTATTTAAAAAAACTACTTGACATATTTTAATGAATTTTTTTACACCATTTACGTGATAATTTGAATATTTCCTAAAATTTTTAAAGCAATTTGTGAATTTTAACTCCGCTTAAAAATGTTTGAAAAATTAAGGTCCCATAGGGTTCAATGTATTTCACTTTTTCAACCCGGGTTCAATCCACAACTAATTGGGTGATATTACTCATTTACATTCTCATATGTCCCCCACAGACAGTCTCAACAACGTACTAAAATTTCATTTTGATAAAGTTATTACTACGGCAGTTATCGTGCGAACAGACAGACAGACAGAATAAACAAAGCCATAAACACTTTTCAGCTATGCTGTAAAGTGTTAAAAATGTATATTTCGTTCCTGTTAACGCTTCAAATAAAGCCTAAGCAGCTTTTGGAACTCACTTGTATAGTGAGAAAATACCTTCAAAATCCAAGCGATACATCGTAACAATATAGTAAACAAATATACTTTATTACACAAATAGATTTCGTATTATCTGACCTCTGGTCTCCGACTTTCTTACAATACTTTACCCCTCACATTCAGACATACGCTACTGTGGATTGCAGTGGATAATACCCAGTCGTACAGACAACACTTCTGACAAATGAGATGTTGTACAGGCCGCCTCCAAAGTGAGCATCTGATGTACGGACGCAATAATTTATCGACAGAGGCCGCTAGCAGAAAATAGCTGATGGATGCCATTGATTGCGGGAATTTTATTTCACCTGATTTGTTCTGAAATAGAAGCGACATTCCAGGGATGGATTTGTTTTTATGTGATCTCTTTTGACAGTTGCGGTTATTGCGCATGAAATAAATAAAGGAAATGCATTATAGCATTAAGAAAACATGATGTGGGTATTAAACAAATTGCCTTCAACTCAAATTATTCTTTTATTCCTTTCTTTATATAGGTAAATTCGAGTTTGATAGAACAAAATAGCATATGGAATGGTTACCAATTTGAAGTAGATCAAATTTGCCGTTTGAAAAAATATATTTTTCATTTGGTAAATTGTTGTATTTTAAAACAACGTTCAAATTTTAAAAATTAAGTTACCAGAAACATTTAGAGATCTTAGTCATAAAACCCACTTATAAAGGGCATTCCAAATATCTAGAAATGTGTTTATCGTATAGTAATGGGGTTGGTTTTATTCATTTTATCATCCAAACTTCTGCATAAAATAAGCATTTAGATAATATATCTAACTATATTAAATATTTTATTTCAAATTTTGCAGATTTTTATTTTTAAAAATGTAAGTTGCATAACTTGAATGTTTCACATACAAATATATTGTAGCTAAGTCAAAATCAAATTATGAGGCTTTGTTACAAAAGGGCAATTTTTGACAGTATTGCAAGAATAGGTCCATAAGTCTTCTTCGAAACTATACAATTTGCTAAAAGAGATAAAATAATATTATCAACGTTTTAACTGCACTGCAGTCATAAAGATAGAACCACTTAATAAACCTATAAAAGCAGCATATGGAATAGATGCTACTAACGGGACAATAAAAATTCCTGGGAAAACGACATATAATGTTCTTGAATTTGCATCTTCAGCTGTAAATGCTGAACTAACCCGAAAAAATATTCAAGCTGGATTTTCCTAAATAAAAATATATCCGTTCACTCCATGTGTTTTCAGTGAGGATTAATTTTTATAATTTTTTGTTCCGGCAGACTTGTTATGACAGTCCAACGCTATCATTTCAGGAGTTGACATAATGCAGAATATGATAATGAACCATCAACTTCATATATTGATAAAAAAAATTGAAGCAAACTTTTCTTTAATTTCCAATGCGCCGATACTGACTAATCAATATGCTTTCGAAACACCAGGTCTTATCATAATATAAAACCATTTCTAAAAGCATCTGAAAGAAAATTACCCAGTTGTCGGAAGAAAAGTTCTACAAGAATTTTAAAGAATACCTCGGTTAAAATATCGATTTCTCCACTGAGAGAGAGGACAAGATGAGGGAGGTAGGATAAAAAAATCTTTCTAAACCCTCCAGGATCCTAGGGCTATAGAAATACTTCTATAGCCCTTCCTAGATCTTTCCCCTTCTTCTGGTGAATAAGAAGATTGAATCATCTGTTAGATCGTGGAACAAAATATAACAGAACTAAATTTCGATTGGAACTGCTGTTTTAAACGCTTAATACCATATATCTATAATAATAAAGAAGATGTGTCGTCTGTAGCAGAAAATTTAAACGTCGTACGGACAAGAAATTTGGTACGCAGGTACCCCAAGACCAGGCACAATACGTCTCGGAGTCATTTTTTATTATTCGAATTAATTTTTTACATATTTTATGTTTTAGCACGATTTTCATACAAACGCATTCCTTAGCGATCGAAAATATTATTTCAGAGTTTTCATCTCCACACCACCGGAAAGATTAAATAATCATCTTTCAAACAAAATTAAAATGGAATCCATGTGATTAATAACGTTTTGAACATATTCGGCCCCAACGGCTGGGATATCCTTGCAGAGCATCGACACCATCGACAGAGCATGTTATTATTATAAGCGGGAGCATAGTTAAAACACTTTGGTTTTCGAGAATTCTTTGTTAGTTACAATGTAATTGCAATCAAATGTCTGCTTCCTAAATTCGGGACAACACATTTTCTAGCGTTGCCCGTTATTTAAGATGCAAACATCTGATAAAAACTAAACTAGGCTGAAAGGACTAAACTAGGCTGTTTTGGCTAGAAAGTTCTCCTTTACTGATCTTGGAGTTATTTATAGGTCTGATTTTTCCTTTTCTCCTCATATTTCTAATATCTGTCCTAATTCCTATAGAAAACTGCGTTACATTAAGAAAATTACTCAGGATTTTAAAAATGAGAATACCATTATTGTTCTTTTCAATGCCTTGGTCAGGTCTGGACTTGAATATGCGTCTGTGGTTTGGAGGCCTTTTCATGCCGTTCACTCAAACAGGATCGAGATCATTCAAAATAATTTCTTGAGGTATCTTTATTATAGGAAAACTAGCATTCGTTGTTATGCTTTATCCGCTACTTTTCTATGTGATTTGTTTGGTTTAAAAAGCTTACAGAGCAGAAGGGATTACATTCTGTTTTCATTCTTCAGGAATCTGTTTGGTGGCCGAGTTGACTGTTTCGCTGTTTTGGGTGGGATTGGGTTTCGTGTTCCTCAGTATACAAGAAGAAGCATTAACTTATTTGCAGTAAAGAATTTTAATTCGAGTATTGGATGTAGTGCAATTACTAGTTTTTCTAAATTATACAACAATTTCCCTGATAATCTGTATATTTTTTATTCATCGGAGATGGATTTTAAAAAGCATTTATTGTAAACATCCTGTATTTTATTGTATGTATTCATGTGAATCTGTTTATGAAGATCATTGGTTTGTTGAAAGTTTGCTTTTCTTTTTAATGTATTTAACTTTTTAATGTATTTAAACTTTTTAATGTATTTTATGGTATTTTAAACTGTATTTTATGGTATTTTAATCTGTATTTTGTTAATGTATTTTTATTCCTGCACGCTGTAACTGGGACTACGTCCTGTAGCTTGCAGTCTTTTTTAAATAAATAAATAAATAAAATAAATAAACCGGAACTCAAAACGAATTTCCGAAAGCCAAAAAACGTTTTAACAATACGCATGCTTATAATAAAAATAAAATAAAATAATTATTATATCGGTGCCTTTTCGGCTACGCCATGACCGTTTATCTTTATTCCCGGACAACGGCGGGATTTCCTAGTTATTAAATACAATAAAACTTTAAAATAATTTGGTGTGAGTATATCTGTCTTTGACAGTCTTAATCCTAGTATAAATATAATTCAAAGAAAAATTGTTCGTATACAGGCATTCTCAAAATGTATAAATCCATCAAAATCTAAAAGTGGAAATTTTCATACTCCTTCACAATAGCCCCCTTTCAGTTATACTATATACGGCCTGTAAAGTAACAATTGAGCTTTTTTATGATCTTATTACAAAAGAATGAACCATCCCCCACCTTAATTGCTGCTGTGCGAAAACAAGTAATTGGCTTTTATTGTCTAAACAAAGGTACCCTAATTATAAGTCCAATGTATCTTTAAAAGGGTAATGTAATAGAAAACCTGTCATAAGAGAATTTGAAAATTGCCACTTTTTTGTCAACATGAAAATAATGTTGTATCATGTTACTAAATGCTAATTATTTCAAAAAAAATTGCGCATCGGAAAGAGAGGCAAACAATAGTTCATCTAAAATTTATTTCAATTTTTTTTCATTGTTATGGATACTTCCATTCGGAAAAATCTATTTTGGATTGAAATAGACAGGAAATTTATAGTCTTCTTTCTGTCTTTGTCATGAATTATGAAGAGAGTTGAATAACTTTGGCTAAATAGCTTAGAATTTGGCTACTAAAATTGCTGATAACGTAATGAAAATATTAAAGTGTTTTAAAAATTAAAATTATTCGTGATTAAATAATCCATATAATAGTTGTCCAACGTGCTTGCGTCTTTCTTGACCCTTCAAACCCTCCACGTAGACTGAAACCTTGCACACTTATGCTATCAAAACAGGAAAGAACTTAACGGTGTCAGTTTTCCTCTTTTTACCGCACAGGAAAAAGGAGGAAAGAAGTGTGCAAAGCCTCCCCAGATCATCCCGAAGGAACCCCGACGACCTAGAGGGTTGAATTATTGAACACTTATAATATTAACCTATATTTCTAATTTCCCGCATAGAGACATAGAAACGGAGGTTTAGAAAATTATTCCCAGACCCTCCAGATGCCTCGGGTAACTTAGAAGACTGAATCTTGCTGAGTCCGCTTCGACAATAAGAGCTTGCAATTTCACCCCAGTAGCTTAACGGTAGAGCGTCGGCTGACCAATGTGACGATCCTTGATTTGATTTCCGGTTGGAGCAGCAAAGTTGTTTACTATGGTGCCCGAACAAATCAACCCTGCAAGTTAATACAAAAATATCGGAGATCTGAAAGTGACCCTAGTACGACTAGCACGGATTCTGTGGATACACTGCAAGCCGACTTCAAAATCAGGAGGTCAACGACTACGCGGTAAGCTAATCTGAAGAACAAAAGTAGCAGTAGGATGCTAACCTGAGGTAAAAATAGCAGGGGATGGCCACTCAGATTACCAGTTGCAGGCCAATCTGACATTAGAGGGTAGAAAAAGCAGAATCCACCGCTACGATAAGAGTTTGCAATTCCTTTCCAGTTGTTCAAGGGTACAGCGTTGGCTGTCCAGAACGAAGATCGTCAAGGAGAGCGAATGACGTGACGAACAAAAAAATTGTATCGCGGCTATTTTACGCAATAGTGATTGGAACTATTAATTATCTTGCTCGTTGAGCCATAAATAAACCCCTTTACGCTTGATTATGTCAAAATTTGTCCGGTGCTACTATGTTAAAAAAATATATAATTTCAAATAAATTCCGAAGTTTTCGCTCGAATTTCATAAAATTCGATCTAGTTTCAGATTTTTGATAGTAAAGCCAAATATACAATTTCGTTAAAATCCATTAATATTTGTAGCTACTATCGTGTACATAGAAAATCGACAACAGACATCAGGCAGACAGACAGCGGATATCACTCCAAAAATAGCCAAAACGTGTTCATGAGGTCTTAAAACATATACTGGCATCAAAATCTCGAAATCGAAAATTTTCGTGAAAGCAATTACTTCCTCAATACTACGTATGAGAACGTAAAAATTTAAAACTTCATTGTTAGTGTTATAGTTTCCCTTTCAATCAAAATTGCTCAATGTCGATATTTGGATTATAAGACTGTAAAATTTCTACTCCTTTAAATTTTTGGTTGGAAGACTCGAACACAGATACAGTCGAATCTCTCTAATGGAAGCTTCCATAAATATTCTTCCCCGTGTATAAATATTTCAATTAACTGTTATATTCCAATGAAGGAGACCTGTGTTGAATTCATATGATCAATTTATGCTAATTTGATGTTATTTTAAGGATAATAACAATCATGAAATTAAGCTTTGAATATCGAATTACAGGATTTGCACAACAAAATAACAGTAAATACTTTCAAATTCCAGTAATCAAGTATTCACATCAACAGTCACACAGTAACCCTCTAATTACGTTACCGATTAACTCCCTCTGGATAAAAACCCTCTGATTATTCTTTTAAAAAATCCTATAACATTTTTTTAAATACGATTCACCTAATGCCATGTTAACCAGCAACCATTTTAACAAATCCAGTTGATTAAAGCTTCGTAATGTTTTGAAAACGGTTTCCGTTACTATTTGCAGAGCCATAATACAGTTCCCAGTCCCTAAATAGATATATAGTAAACACTCAATGAAACAGCTAAATACTTGCCGGCACCAAAAAAGTTTATGAATGTGTTTATGAACACTAGATAATAATTTATGAACATTACATAATAATTTATGAACACTACATCATCATTTAAGAACACTACATAATCATTTATGAACACTACACAATCATTTATGAACACTACATCATCATTTATAAACACTACATAATCATTTATGAACACTACATAATAGAAGTTATAGTTGTTGTTTTTTAAATGTGATATGGGCAACACATGACTTTCCTTATATAATGTAATGAATTTACTACTTTTACAGTAAAAAAATAGCTTTTTCTTATAGTAGATACTTCGACAATAAGTCGTCATTTTCATTGATTTAGCGTCATTTTTATCCATTTGGCGAGATTTTCGTTAATTTGGCAACATTTCAAAAAGTCGCCAAGTTGGCGAGATTCCGCCAAATTCGTCGCCAAAATATCGCCAAGCGTTATGGATGAAGAAATAAGTTATTCCTACAGCAGACAAATGACTATTGGCGTTCAAATACAAAAGTATTACTCAAAGTATCTTTTTTCATGAATGGAACGAGCTAGATCCACGATAATGATGTCACCAAATTTATCGTATGGTATTACATATGAAAAGTGAACATGTTTCTCAATAGAAAATATTTTTTTTATTTTGTATGACTTTTTGATAATTTTTTTGAAAAATGTGCAATATCTCGAGAACGGTTTGTGTTAGCGTTCTAAAATTTATGCCAATCATTTTCTAATGAAGGATTACATACGAAATGTCTATTTACGTAACTTTATTAGTGGTTTTGATATTTTGACGATTTTTCATAATTTTATTCGAAAATTTAGGGGGGTTCTGTACATTCGATTGCGTATAATAACAATAGGCTTCCAGTGTTTACGGATTGTGATTTTTGTACTAAATTTGGTTCGAATCAGTTCATTCGTTCGTCAGTTATCGTCTCCACAGACTCACTGACACACACACACACACAGACATCACTTGAAAAATGTTTGATTCGTGATCAGGGATGCTTGAAACATGCTCTCCCGTCGAAAACTCGAATTCGAATTTTCGACCCCGTCACAATACTTTCCTTATATATTATGTGTATAAGGAAAGTAATAAGGTTTATTAAATGTATCATTGTCAACCAATGGAAACGAATGAAAATGGGTAAAACTTTGTACGAAATAAAGAAAAACGTCTAATGAACCAAAACTTTTATAAGTATGTATCGCCAGAAGCATGGTAGCCTGTCCTTCAGTAGAACTATAGTTTCCTCGCATTGAATCAGAAATAAAATGTTGTTTTTTTTATCTTTCACTATTTTCTCCTTTTGATGTGAATAACATTCACGCTTGGATTTCTGTGGCGAAAATCAAAGCTTTGCGAAAATTGTAAACACTTTGAACATTGATACCTCAGAATTTAATAGATAAAAATGTAAATATATTTCTTGGTTTGCCAAAAATAAGGTCTAAATTATGAATATATCAAAATAATTCCAATATTTTAATATTTTGAAGTATTTTTTTTTCGAAAAATATGTAAATAGTATCTGTCCTTGCGACTGCTTTTCTCATGTTTCTTACTTTCACTCAAAATATCTTTGAAACTAAATAATATAGATATAAATAGTAAACGACAAGAATATACATTAGGAAATTTTTTAATCAACATTTTATTTTAAAAGAAGGCTCTTATAGTTTTCTAGTAATCGTCTTGTCAAGTTGAAGAAAAGTATAAATGTTCCGTTTATCAAGTTTATAACGCTTATATCTCGAAAACTAAATGTGCTATCTATAAACAATAAACAATAATGTATAGCTCTTTGAAAACCCTACACTTGTATATAAATGGATTTTAGATCCAGCTCTTAGTTTTCGAAGAATAGTGTTCAAAATTTTGATAGTTTAGTATTTTACCTGGGTTTTCAAATCGGTGTTAATACTTAAAATATGTAATACTTAAAATGCCACGTTTCTTTCAGCTCATCCTGTTTACTCGCTTTTGGGTGAAATATTGATGCATAAGCACGAGATATTTTATTTTGTTTAAAAAATTAGTAGATTGAATGAATCGGGAAATTCTAGAAAGGGTGAGGTTGAACTAGAAGGGTTGGTCTAGATTGGTGAGGTTTGAACAGAATAAATGAAAATATGCGTTTTCCATTACTTATTTAATTACCGCCAGGCAAGTTTATTTATTAACTTGAATCTAAAACCTCTTTAGATATATAAGTTTAATGTATATACCGAAAAGCAAGTTAGTAAAATCATTTAATACTTTGATGAGAAGTCTTATGGTCGGTGTATCCAGATGAAATTGAGCAATAACCAAAATTGCAAGCTAGCTATAAACCGTTAGCTAGTAATTTGTAGCTTTTTAAAAACCTATAAACAATATAAACAAGTCTGAAAACATCGAATAAACTTATTGAACTTTACTGAAGTTTTACTTTATAAGATGTTATTCATGCAAAACCGTTTCGGTTCGAAATACAAATGCTTACACAGAAAGCATTAAACTATTCAAGAATTTTACTTCAATGTACCTTTTTTACACATCTAACGGATATTTCCCCCATCATTTTACTTTCACGGTTAAATGGGCATCCCAGATGAGTATGCACTAAAGATGCAATCAAACGTAACAATCAGCATTTCAATCAAATGAAAAAAAAGAATATCACAGTCGCTACATCAAAGAAATTCTTTCAGTCTCTAAATATTGTAATAACATGTTTGGAAATCTTAGATGCTTCCATCAAGATAATGCCCAGGCTTAAACACACCAGGAAACACAAAAATGGTGCAAGGGCCATTTATCCTATTTCATTGCGGCTAAAGATTAGCCTCCAAGTATCCAGGATCGTGTAACATCAAAAAATGCGTTAATATCGATACATTAAATTAGGCAATGAATCGAATTCGAGAAGAAGTTATTGTAAACAGTTGTAAGTCTTGGAAGGTTAAATTGAATTGTATTTCTACAAGGGGTGGTGAATTTGTTGACAAGAAAACATGTGCTTATTTACAGAGAATTGAATGGCTAATCAATTAAAAAGAAGTTTGTTGAGTAGTTTGTTGAGTAAATTCTAAAACTATATGTTATCGCATAACATGTAAAATTTCTATTTTTTGGTCCACCCAATATGATGTATACTAGCATTATGTTGGAAGCATGCATTAAAAATTAAAGCATGAATTAAAATTTGCTACCATAATATCGTAAAATCCTTGGTAAATTGTAGTGTTATGGATTCTTGGATGTCATTGTTAAAAAAATTCATCTTATAACCAGGATTCAGACCATGGATCTCCATCTGGCTAGTCTACGTTTTATCCATAGAACTACTGAGAAAATATTTGTGGTACACAAACGAAAACAATTGAATGAAATTATTCACCATACAACTACCATAATTACTGCAGCATTTAAACTTGGAAATAGCATTATGATTTAGGAACATATGGTGACTTATTAAATTATTTAAACTATTGCGTTGATACATGAAATACCGCGTTAACCCACCTTATTAATCTTTAGTGCGAGTCCTGGAATAGAATATTTATTAACATAATACTACAATTAATTGCACCATTTTAACTTTAAAATAAAATCCTTTATTAACAACATAGATTACGTATTAAATTAATTACAATTATTCATATTAATTGCGACGGAGAGAGCAAATATGAAACCAGTTAATTAAAAATGTCTAAAATGTATTGATGACCTTCAACAATAATTGAGGAACACATACTTTCAAGTCTGCCTTTGGACATTGATCTCAACTCTTACATCAGAGTATTCTGTACAGGTTCCAACTCAGGGTGTTGAAGACCCAGACCGACCGACTCGTCGACAAGGACATGAGTAGCCATTTGGCCGGCCGGGAAAAAGTTAGCAAAAGTTAGCACCAACTCAGGGTGTGGTACTGCTAATTGTACTGCAGTTGATCTGACATCTACCGTTGACATTCTGTATATCAGGACATTGAATATTTCTATGGAATCTCTACAGAACACCCTGTTTGAAAAAATTTGTGGAATACTTCTCTACTGCATCTCTCTATGAAAAATCACTATTACAGTCAAAGTCATCATAAAATCTCTCGTAGAAATAGTTCTGAATATCACCTAGAAACTTTTGTTGCCGCCTCTTTTACCTGCGGTCTGTAACGCCCCTTGTCGCTCTAATTGGCCGGCATTAGGGAAATGCAATCAGACATCTTCCAGAATTGGTCAATGTTTTTAACAATTCTTTTTGTTATATATAGCCCCTTAGGTTTATGGCCTAATTGACCTCTCGGGTAAAAGTGTTGTAAAAACTGGCGTCGTTACGTCTGCTGCCATTATCCAACATTACAGACTTAGTAAATAATGAACATAAAACTGTCTCACCAAATCTTTCTCAAATCTGGCCTCACAATATTATTTTATCCTTTGTTTAAAATGACCTTTTTAAAGGTCATTTTTAGCTCTTCAAGACATAAGCATGGACACGATGGTAAGATATTCAGAGCATGCGTAATAAAAGGAAACGGCAATTTTCAATGGTAATTTTCGTCTAGACAATGGCAGTTATTTGAAGAACTTATGTAATTATTATACCAAGAAGGGATATGAACCCTCCCCCCCGTACGTTCATGTCTACGCTAACGATTCAGAGAAATATTGAAATTGAAGGAGAACAAAAAATATTCTTCAGATGCCTATTCAATTTTATACCTTGTTTGAAATATGAAAGTATTGCAGTTATAAATGGAATGTTTTTAAAAATCTAAATTTTGATCTAAAACATATTCATCTCTAAATCACAAGAGGGTTTTACAACAAAAATTAAATTTTATTTAGAAATACAGAAATTTTCATACAGAAATAGTGATCAATATTTCTGTACATTAAGTCATAAAGTCCATTTCATATTTCAATTTTAGACTTCCTCTATCTAAATCATTCATACACTGGATGCTATCTGGATATATATGGAGACTTTCATAAAAGAACTCCATTTTTCAATATAACTACAGTGCTTCTTATGGAATAAAGATATCAGGAACAGATACCATAACGACGTCATTTGTCACAAATCCCAAATAATCTAACAGTAATAGAAGAATCTGTAACCGTAAGTGAAAAGTAAATCCCGTGTGTTTTAAATCATATCTAGATATTTCAGGCGAAATGCTTTAGCTTTTTCAGATTCAAATATCCATATTTCTTAAAATTATCACACATATTTTAATATTACCTTTACATGTTATTCTTTACAAGAATCCTTAAGATATCTTTTAAAATTCTTTGCAAATCTATTTTTAAAGTTGACATTAGATTCATTGACGAGGATGAATTAATGGAGAATATGGCTGGTCTAGTATGTGTATTATGTAATCAATGCTGATCTATGTATCTATGACATGCATAACTAAGTTTAGATTATCATTTGCCCACATTTCATTGTTTTCAATGTTATGTCCTATAAATCCAAAAAATCTGATGTGGGCAGCACATGACTTTCCCTGAAGACTTATATTAATGTTCTCTATATTTTAATTAAATTTATTTCACTTTTATTTCAATTTCCGTTCTCATTCGGTAACCGGACTTATTTTCAAAGGTGGCGTAGGGAAAGTACGAAAAACTAAAATATCTCGAGAACGGCTAGCCCTAGTGTAATGGGGTTGGTCTTATTCTTTTCATCGTTAAAAATTACGTATTAAATCAGCATTTAATGGATATATTTGAGTATACCCAGTTTTTTATTTTAGATATTGGCAATTTTTGCGGGCCATTTTGCAAAAAAAGGCAGGTTATTTTTTTCTGAATCGTACCAAAATCTAATCAGCACCAGGGTGACCAATACGTGACTCATCTACCGAATTTTGTGAAATTCGGTCTATTAGTTTTTCAGCTACAGTGGATACAAGCTTTTGCGGGCCATTTCACAAAAAAGGCGGGTTCTTTTATTCCGAATCGTACCCAAAACTAATCAGCACCAGCCCCGCCCACAAGTGACTTACCTACAAAATTTTGTGAAATTCGGTCCATTAGTTTTTTAGTTAGAGTGGATACAAAATCTGCACAGACAGACAGACACACAGACACACAGACACACAGACAGACAGACACACAGACACACAGACACACACACAGACGTCACGTTAAAAATGGTATTTTCGTATTCTAGAGGTCTCGAAACGTGTAGATCCGTCGAAAACTCGAGTTGCGATTTTCGGCATGATTCGAATACTTTCCCTATACATTACCATGTATTGCAGGGAAAGTAAAAATCTGTAAAATCGTGTGTCATTTATTAAAAAAAAATATTTCGAACCTTTTATAAATTCCACGAAAATAAGGACTTCCTTAGAAATTTATTAAGTTTAATTTCAGCAATATTTATAATTTGTTACATGTATATGGAAATTATTGTGAAAAATCTTATAATTTGATAAACAATTTTACACTGATTTACACGTTTTCATCGCGCGAATTGGATGAAAAGAAAAGAATTAACTACTGACAATGATGTCTGTGAAATGTGTGTCTCCTTAGCATCAATCCTCCATAATAAGAGGGAACATTGCTTTGTTCATTCTCATATCCCCCTGCTTATCCAACAATTTATCAATAATCTAAATAATTCGATTTAATGATATTCTTTATTTCCTCTATTATTCTCTTATAGATATTTCCTTCAGGTAAAATTAATATTTTTATTCGCTAATCTCTATAAGTTAGATATCAAATTTGCACTTTTTGTGAGTTACGTTCGTAAATGTTGTTATCGATTGTGCCATATGGCACGGTCCTTCTGAGAAGATCAAACTCAACATTTGGATTCTACTAATATATTTCTCATGTTCCCTGAATTCAAAACAATTTGTGTTCATTGAGTAACTAGAGGGTAGGTCTAATTTAGAATAATGGTAACTTCTGACAGAGTTATTACTTTCCCTGCAATACATGGTAATGTATAGGGAAAGTATTGGAATCATGCCGAAAATCACAACTCGAGTTTTCGACAGATCTACACGTTTCGAGACCTCTAGAATACAAAAAAAACATTTTTAGCGTGACGTCTGTGTGTGTGTCTGTGTGTCTGTGTGTCTGTCTGTGTGTCTGTCTGTCTGTGCAGATTTTGTATCCCCTCTAACTAAAAATCTAATCGACAGAATTTCACAAAATTTGGTAGGTGAGTCACTTGTGAGCGAGTCTGGTGCTGATTAGTTTTGGGTACGATTTGGGATAAAAGAACCCGCCTTTTTTTTGCGAAATGGCCCGCAAAAGCTTGTATCCACTCTAACTGAAAAACTAATGGACCAAATTTCACAAAATTCGGTACATGAGTCACTTATGGATCACATTGGTGCTGATTAGATTTTAGTACGATACGGAAAAAAATAACCTGCCTTTTTTTGCAAAATGGCGCGCAAAAATCGTCAAATTCTAAACTAAAGAACTAGGTATACTCAAATATATCCATTAAATGCACGTTTAATACGTAATTTTTAACGACGAAAAGAATAATACCAAACCCATTACACTAGGACCAGCCGTTCTCGAGATATTTTTGTTTTTCGTACTTTTCCTACGCCACCTTTGAAAACAAAAATCGTCAAATTCTAAACTAAAGAACTAGGTATACTCAAATATATCCATTAAATGCTTGTTTAATACGTAATTTTTAACGACGAAAATAATAAGACCAACCCCATTACAGTAGGTCTAGCCGTTCTCGAGATATTTTAGTTTTCCGTATTTTCTCTACGCCACCTTTGAAAATAAGTCCGGTTACCGAATGAGAACGAAAATTGAAGTAAAAGTGAAATAAATTTAATTAAAATATAGAGAACGTTAATATAAGTCTGCAGGGAAAGTCATGTGCTGCCCACATCAGATTTTTATTATTCCAATCTTCATACTTATGTTAATAAATATAGTAGTTCTAAATTACAGTTGTGCCTCAATTTCATAATTACATCTTATAACTTCATTATATTGATACATACGCACACATATACACACGTATACACACTCACACACACGTATATACAGGGTGTCCCAAAAGCATTGACCTCGGATTTTATTCCTTAAATATTGATCTTAGACATGTATAATAAATTACAAAGGTGCATAAAAAAGGTACAGAAGTTTATGAAATCGATAAAAAATTTCAGGGGATTAAATTTGAAGAAATACAAAATTTAAATTTTTATACGGCCACCGTACAAAAACATTTCCAATGAGTAAAATGTGCCCCATACACTAATAAGGTGATGTACAAAATTTCAGCATTTTATTATAAAAAGTCCCAGAAATATATTTAAAGCTGGTGAGGGATTAATCACAAATTGAAATGTAAATTTTTACAGCAAGAGTGCAAATGACGCAGCGCAGAAATGCATCATAGGCAAATAATATATGCCTCTTACCTTTAATGGATCTTTGGCATGGATGGAAAAGATTTTGAGCCAGTTTTGTAATCTTTGTGTAAAGTTATTATTTCTACGCAGTGTAGATACTTTTGTACCAATAAATAGCAAAATTCTTATTTATTTATATAATAATTGTTTTCTTTCGTAATTTGTGTATGACCCCTGAAACGAGATCTGCAGACATAATTTTTTCCCTCTGAGAACCCATGTCGATGCATCGAAAAGCGGTTTAAGTCAGCATTTTGGTCGTTTCCTATCTCTGGGACTTTTTATAATAAAATTCTGAAATTTTGTGCATCACCTTATTAATGCATGGGGCACATTTTACTCTTTGGAGATGTTTTTATACGGGAGCCGTAAAAAATTTAAATTTATATTTCTTAAAATTTATTTCCCTTGAAAATTTTAATCGAGTTCATAAAATTATGTACCTTTTTTCACGCAACTTTGTAATTTATTATATATGTCTAAGATCAATATTTAAGAATTAAAAGTCGAGGTCAATGTTTTTGGGTCACACTGTATATATATATATATATAACTTTTGAAAACTAGGCGGAATGAACACCCGTATAGCCATCCTTTTCTCATGACGTGAATCGAGGTTTGTCATATGACAAAGTTCAAAGGAGAGTTGCCAGATTTTGCGATTTATCGCAAATTTGGTGACATTTGACGACTTTCCGAAAGTTTGAAAAGTACCTAGAAATAACAATTATTCTACGAGATATGAGATATTTCTAGAAGTTTCTAAAGAGGGAATTTATAAGAGAAATCATCACTCAGTTGGCGAACAGTTGACTAGATAGGGAGCTAGGTTGAACTGTGACTTACGTCAATGTTTTGAGAATAGTAGCAGCTGTTTTGTGAAAAGACTTTCGTCAATGTCTTGAAAATAGTATGGGATATTTTGTGAAATTAGTGGAGGATATAAGTGTTGTTTTACTGTATATTGTTCCTGCTTACCCTGTGCGTGTGAATAAACGTGTTAGTTATTCAAAATTGTGGGCTCAATCGTGTATTCTGAGCGCACACCCACGATTCCAAAGGATACATCGCAACAATATTTGCATAATAAAATAAGTGTGTATGCCTGCGTATCTATGTATCTGTGTATGTTGTCTATAGCGGGAAATTAAAACTTCAGTCAGCGGTGAAATTCGTTGAGGTACTTCAGATCCCCGATGATACGCCTTGGAAATATTATTTTTTATTCAAACTAGTTTAAAAGTTGTAAATCTTTAAATCCAGAAATATAGCCATACGCATAGTCATACGTCTTTAAAATATAGTCATGCGCAGAATCTATATGAACAGATGATAAAAACACTGATGTAGATTTTACACATAGAACTGCGTTTGAATACATCAGCATTCGAATTTATGACGGACATATTTTACTTTTAAAAATGATTTTATAGACGCACTTTTAGGGGACCATCAGGCAAATTACAAAGAGTAAAAGCAAATGTATTTTTATGGTGAAAAAACATTTTCGAACATTGTGGTCATTGGAAGTCGTTGAACTGTATGAAGGCTTGATAGGATTCATCAATTTCATGCGATCTGAATATGATATGGTTGAAGAAATTAAAAAAAAACATTAGCTAAAAATCGTAATCTATGAATAATCACGTAGAGTACATCGGAATTTTTTTACTACGAAGAGAAAAAAAGTGGAAGTAAATGTAACGTATGGGGGAGAACTTTTGTGTAAAGACATTCTTGAGAAATCTAGATCGCTTGGTAGCCTAAATTCCTTGATTGCCGTCTTCAGTAGTAAAAAACAAATATATACAGCACTGCACTTCAGGAACTATCTGGAAATAATTTTTTTTAAAGAGCACTCAATGAAACCACTCAACAATGTTCTTCAAACTTACAGAAGATTCATATAGTTCAGATTTGGAGGAATATTTTCCAGTCGAATTATTGCATTTTGCCATTTATACAGATAATACAAACAAAGATTTGCCACTACCTCTCAAATTGTCAAGGCACATGTGAGAATTTGCTATTCGTGATGTGTTTGTTCCTAAACGTAGAATGATTTATGATTGTATATGACTCTACCAGTACTAAATACGCCCAGAAGTAAAATGCTCATTTTCTGTCCTGAAGCTGATAACAAAATCTGATTTAGGTAGCACATCACTTTCTCGCCTACAGACTCAAATATATTTCTTCTCTAGTTCTTTAATAATTCATTGAGTTTACTTGTGTGGTGCACAAAAACAAGAGTAAAAAGCATACCTTTAGACTATATTAATTTCTGATGATTATTACTGCGTTGATTACTTAATACCGCATGTTTGAAAATAAAACATTAAAGTGTATTTATTCTTAGTTGCGTTGATTATTTACTAATATCGCTTTAACCATCATATGAGAATTATGCAAAGCATAATATTAAATTGAATTATCTAAACATGGCCGTACAATCATACATCTTAGAACATTATTACACATTGCGTTGTGTGCCGCTGATAACTCTCCAATTTTATCTTTAGCGCGAGGCCTGGAATAGAATATTAATTAATATAAGACTATAATTAATTGCACCATTTTAACATAAATTCATTTATTATTAATATCCTCATTCATATTAATTACGGCGGAGAGAGACAATGTCAGACCACGGCTAAAAAATGCTAAAATGTATTTAAGACTTTCAACAATTATTAATGGGACCTTACCTTCACTTTCGGCTTTGACCATAGACCATAATTCTTGCATCAGCATATCGTACTGGCCGTAATTGTACGTGTTTGGTTCCAACTCCTACTGCTAATTGCACTGCAATTGATCTAGCCATTTCTTTGGAATCTCTAAGGAACACTCTGCAACACCTGCGTAACACTTCTCTACTGCATCTCTCTACGGGCCAACGGCCGTACCGTGCTGATAACACCGGTTCTCGTTAGATCACCGAAGTCAAGCAGCATCGGGCGCGGTTAGTACTTGGTGGGTGACCACCTCGGAACACCGCGTGCTGTTGGCCATCTCGGGTGCGGTATCCCCGTGGTTTGCGCGCTAGATTTGCACGCTACCACAAATGCCGCCGTGTTCATGCGGAGTACGATCACGTTAAACATGTGGGTCCGTAAGTCCTTCCGAGAGGTTGGTGGTAGGGGAAGGAGGGTACGGTCCCTGTGGATGCCTCCCCCACTGGGTTCCGGTCTAAATTGGGTGGCACTTCCCGGCCGTCCATACAGTTACCTTACACCATTCTGGTAGGTCGGACGGTCTGGGTCTCAACTGCATCTCTCTACTGTGCGGTCTGATGGAACTACTCAGGAATCATCATGGTATTCTAACCTCTTACTTCGGACTTTACTAACTACTTCATGACTCTTAACTCATTGTATTGTGGGCTGAATTTCTAGAATTTTACATACGTTGCCATCTCTTTTCGCTTGAGGTCTGACACGCCTCTTTGGCTCTGATTGGCCGACCTTGGGCACTGCGCCCGGACATCTTCCATAATAGGTTATTCTTTTTAACCACTCTCATGACTACACCTCAGTCTGTAGGCTTTATGGTCTAGCTGACCTTTCGGGTCAAAGTTTTGTAAAAACTGGCGTCGTTTCATCTGAAGCATTGTTGGCTATTGCAGCCAACCATAAATATTGAACATAAAACTGCCTCACTTAAATGTGGTGTAAACTCAATTCCTGCACTTATTCTGATCTCACAACCTCCACAAAATAACGTGTATAATTATTTGAAATTTTACTGAATTTGTACTTTTATATCAATTTTCGTTTTCATGTGGCACTGGACGTATTTTCAAACCAGCGTAGCAAAAATACGAAAAACTAAAATATCTTAACTTATTTACCAAATTTTGTTAAATTAGTTTTAATTAATTTTGTTTTAATTAGTTTTGTAGATAGTGTAGATACATACGATGATTTTTGCCGGCCTTTTCGCAAAAAAAGGCAGGGTCTTTAATCTCAAATCGTACCAAAATCTAATCAGTACCTGGGTCACTCACAAGTGACTTACTGCTAAATTTTATGAAATTTGGTCCATTAGTTTTTGTGTTAGAGAGATGCACACACAGACGCCATGCTAAAAATTGTTTTTTCGTATTCTAGAGGGCCCAAAACGTGTAGAAAACTCAAGTTGCGATTTTCGACATGATTGCAATACTGAAGTTCGAGACTCAAATGCATTTCCTTTCTATTTCTTTAATAATTCATTAAATTGAGTCTACTTGGACAAAATAGCACATATAATTATTATACGCGTTATTTTGTGCTCGGGAATGCAATATCACATTACATTCCCATGTATTGTGGGGGAAGTAAAAGTAGGTGGTGATCTAATATATTATAAAGGAAACTGAGCAGCTTGTCAATTTTAACCATAGCACGAAAGCATTAAAGCTCGAAAAATATCTTTACAAAGTAAACTTTATAATATAGACTGCAACTTGTTGTGCTCTATTATTGCTTGTGATGTTGCTCTGTTATGTCCTTGCTTATAATTTTTTATTTTATGTAAATTGCAAGTACAAAATAATTTCAACCTTATTTTAATAAGCATTTAATTCGCCATCCACGCCTAATAAAATTATCCGATGCTTCAGTGTCCTGTACTGATCACTGACCTACGGTCCCTCCATCTCTTAAATCGCCCCCGTTTGAAAAGCCGCCTATGCAACATGACATGCTGGATCTGATGTACATGCACGAAATATTACCACAGTTTGGTGACGAAGGATAGAAAGAGATCGTTCTAAAATATTCAAAACACTTAGCCAAGGGAAACTTGGCGAAGATTCCCTGGCTCAAAATTGCGGAGATTTTTCACAAGCAATTCGCTGGGAAATTAAACTATCAGTGTCGTCTTTGATCCCTAAGGTCCCCAAAGTGGTCTCCTTGGACCCTTGACTGATTTAAAAGAGCAATCTTGCAGTTTTAAGCATTTTTTAATTTAATTTTACAATCTGAGAAGGCGCAGGAATGTATATTAAGTCTTTAGCCAAGGCGTGCTACATGTACGGCGTGCTTTAGTTTAGACGCGAGTTCCTTTTCAACATGCATAAATGAGAGCTGGGGTCCCGGAAACGGTAGGAAATGACTGCTGTCCCGCCCCCACCAGGCCGATACTTATAAGTATAAACACAATGTCACATGATCTTTCCCCAGCCTATTTAGTCAGATTTAAAAGAGCTCAAACAGAAAATTACGTCTGTGGGACAAGGGGTGATCCCCACCGCTACCTTTTTGACTGTCCTCTTACAAGTGTCTATCACATGCAACGTCCGATGCTCAGTTCAATATTTGGGCAGATACAACTTTATACAACAACAACTCTGTGACCACAATAACATTCCTGATATCCTATGTGTCAAGTATTTCATATGATCTACACAGTACCTCTTAACAAGCCATATTATTTTTATTATATTTTATTTATTTTTTATTTTTATTATTTTAATTTTAATTTGCTCATTTATATACTAATTTTCTATTACATTTTATTTGTACATTTAAAACATACTGTGTACTTTTGTATCCGCATTTATATGAGTGTGACCATTTATCCAACAGAGGTTTTAATCTTTTATTACATATTCCAAAATCTTATGATTATCTCTATAATGCGAGAAAGTGTGTGTGCATATATGTATCTTTCGACTTTCATGAACATACAGGCATTGATTGGTTTATAATTGTTTATTGCTAAACTACTGTACATATATTGAATTGTTTAATGGTGTTGGCATTCAAATGCGTCAACAAAATTTCTATTTAATTATTTTTATAATTATTTATATTTTACGAGTGTTTAAAAGTGTTAATGTGTCATATGTGCTTATATGTCACAAAAAGTTATGAATACCCCCATAAGTGCGTAAATAATTTATCTGTATTCATAAGTCATCAAGTATTCATACAATTTGTGGTATTTTCGCCTTATTATCATGATCACAGTAGCAAATTTTACTTTCCTTATACATAATGTATAAAGAAAGTATTGTGACAGGGTCGAAAATTCGAATTCGAGTTTTCGACGGGAGAGCACTTTTCAAACATCTCTGATCACGAATCAAACATTTTTGAAGTGATGTCTGTATGTGTGTGTGAAAGTATGTGTGTGTGTGTAAAAGTATGTGTGTGTGTATGTGTGTCAGTGAGTCTGTGGAGACGATAACTGACAAACGAATGAACCAATTCGAATGAAATCTGGTACAAATATCACAATCCATAAACACTGGAAGCCTATTGTTTTTATATGCAATGGAATGTTCAGAATCCCCCTAAATTTTCGAGTGAAATTTTGAAAAAATCGTCAAAAAATCAAAACGGCTGATAAAGTTACGCAGATACACATTTCTTATGTAATTTTTCATTAGAAAACGAATGACATAAACTTTAGAAAGCTAACATGAACCGTTCTCGAGATATTGCACATTTTTTAAAAAAAATAAGAAAAAGTATTTCCTATTGAGAAACATGTTCACTTTTTATATGTAATACCATGCGATATATTTGGTGACATTATTCTGGGGGATCTAGCTCGCTCCATTCATGAAAAAAGATACTTTGAGTAATACGTTTGTATTTGAACGCCAATAGTCATTTATCTGCTGTAAGAATAACTTATTTCTTCGTCCATAACGCTTGGCGAGATTTTAGCCGCGAATTTGGTGGAATGCCGCCAACTTGGCGACTTTTTTAAATGTTGCTAAATTGACGATAAACTCGCCAAATGGATAAAAATGACGCTAAATCAATGAAAATGACGACTCATTGACGAAAATTCAATATCTTAGAAAGAATATAAATATCTACTATAAAAATAATCTATTTTTTTACTGTAAAAGTAGTAAATTCATTGCATTATCTAAAGAAAGCCATGGGCTGCTCACATCAGATTTCTTTTTTCTTGTACACAGTTTCTATCTCGTACAAGCATTTTCTACTTTCTTGCCAACCGTCGCACAGTCAGTGCATTCCGCGACAAAATCTCGTAGACTACGATTTGCTTAAATATAGCTTAATTTAATGAGAGCAATTTTTAAAGAGGTGGTTAAAAGTTATGTATCATACATAAGTGTATGTTCCATCCTATTCAAAAGTACAAATCGATTTATATATCTTTATGCAAAGGCGTAGCCAGTGTCTCAGAAAGGAGGTATTACAACCATGTAAAGTCTGACAATGCTGGATTTCATTTTCTAATGTAACCCCAACGTAGAACTAAAGTAAATTTTCCGCCTATAAGAGTTATGATCACCCCCCTATGGCTTTATATCATGATAATTAAAAAATTGAGCTAAATTTCAATGGCATCTTTTTAAAAAATGTACAAAAATAATCTGTCAATTTTTCTAAAATAATCTAGAACGTATTTTTTTCTCTGTTATTTTTCTTTTACTGATATGTCATCTGTCAATTTTTCTGATATCTGTCACTTTCCTGTTTTAAAAAAAAACTGATGTGAGCAGCATACGACTTTCCTTATATAATGCAATGAATTTACTACTTTTACAGTAAAAAAAATAGATTGTTTTTATAGTAGATATTTATATTCTTTCCAAGATATTGAATTTTCGTCAATTAATCGTCATTTTCATTGATTTACCGTCCTTTTTATCTATTTGGCGAGTTTTTCATTAATTTAGCAACATTTAAAAAGTCGCCAAGATGGCGGCATTCCACCAAATTTGTCGCAAAAATCTTGCCAAGCATTATGAACGGAGAAATAAGTTATTTTTACAGCAGATAAATGACTATGGACGTTCAAATACAAAATTATTATTCAAAGTATCTTTTTCGTGAATGGAACGAGCTAGATCCACGAGAATGATGTTACCCAATTTATCGCATGGTATTACATATCAAAAGTAAACATGAATCTCAATAGGAAATATTTTTTTTTATTTTGTATCATTATTTGATAAATTTATTTGAAAAATGTGCAATATCTCGAGAACGGTTCATGCTAGCGTTCTAAAATTTATGTCATTCGTTGTCTAATGGAAAATTACATAAGAAATGTCTATTTGCGTAACTTTGTTAGAGGTTTTAAATTTTTTCAATTTTTGCAAAATTTCACTCGAAAATTTAGGGGTGTTCTGAACATTCGATTGCGTATAAAAACAGTAGGCTTCCAGTATTTACGGAATGTAATTTTTGTACCAAATTTCGTTCGAATCGGCCCTTTCGTTCGTCAATTATCATCTCCACAGGCTCACTGACATACACACACACACACACACACACACAAACGCACACACACACACACACACAAACACACACACACACACACACAAACACACACACACACACACACACAAACACACATACACACACACACACACACTCACACACACACACACAGACATCACTTCAAAAGTGTTCGATTCGTGATCAGGGATGCTTGAGACGTACTCTCCCGTCGAAAACTCGAATTCGAATTTTCGACCCCATCACAATACTTTCCTTATACATTATTGTATATGTAAGGAAAGTAATAAATGCAGAAAACAAAGAGTACAAAAGAAAAATTACCTTAATTTTATTATGCAGTGGTCAAACAAACATATATTTTGTAATTTCCGATTATTTTATCCTCTTGGAATTATTTTCATTCAGCGTT
Source organism: Amaurobius ferox (assembly GCA_951213105.1). Classification (NCBI taxonomy): domain Eukaryota; kingdom Metazoa; phylum Arthropoda; class Arachnida; order Araneae; family Amaurobiidae; genus Amaurobius; species Amaurobius ferox. The sequence continues at coordinate 132,862,222 of OX578136.1, forward strand.
ATCTGTACGTGGTGCAGTTCATGCAGAATTGATCCATAGACGTCTATTCACACACATAAAGTCAACTATTTATACACATCCTCCATATCAATTTACCAGTTGCTTTATTGGTTCTCCTGAAAAGAAATTATTTTTTAAATTTCACATAGTGACATTTTGGATATACATTCTATACATCGTTAATTTCAATGTCCAATTAGATGAATAAATATTTTCAAATAAATAAACACACGTTATAGTTTAAAATTTTAATTTTATAAAGCGGTTTTAGAACAGATGCAACGCTACATATAAATTAAAAAGAACTTTAAAAATCATGATTTTGACACAAGATGGATGCCATATTTTATTTTGAAGTGGTTCAGGTGATATTTTCATATAATATAGTGGCAATTATTAGTTTTATTTTCATTTAAAAAACTTCTGAATATATTTTGCTGACATTTTTTTTTATATTTTATGGGATAATTTGAATATTTTCAAAAACTTTCGAAGCAATGTGTTAATTTTAAATTCGCTTAAAAAATGTTTGAAAAATTAGGTCCCATAGGGTTCAATGTATTTCATTTTTTTTAACCCGGGCACAATCCAAAACTAATTGGATGATATTATTCATTTACATTCCCATATGTTCCACAGACCGTCTCAACAACATAGTAAAATTTCGTTTTGATAGAGTTATTTTACGGCAGTTATCGTGCTAACGGACAGACAGATAGACAGACAGACAGAATGAACAAAGTCATAAACACTTTTCAACTATATTATAAAGTGTTAAAAACCGTTAGAAAGCTTTTTTGCGCGAGATATATATTAATCTTAATTAATTCTATAATAGAGAAATCTAAATAACTTACAACGAAAAGTAAGTTTATATATTAAGTTTAAAATCTGTTCTAGAAGTATGAATACCATGTTTAGGATCTGAAAATATTACTTACAAACACACACACACTTTACATATATACATGTATATATATATACAGGGTGTATATAAACTTTTTTGACAAAATAAGAGGGGTATTACCCATTAAGACGAACAATATTTAGTATGGAACCTAGGGTCGCATTCCACTCTGAGTGTCAGAAAAGCGTCAGCTTCTTGGAGCAAATGCTGCTCGGTTTATTGCAAGATGTTCCGCTCACCATACAGAGAGCCATGTGGTTGATGCATGATGGAGCCCCAACACACTTTTCCAGTGCGGTCCGTTACTTCTTGAATGCCACATATCCCAGACGGTGGATTGGACGTAGTGGATCTGTGGCTTGGCCTCCACGCTCACTGGACCTCAATCCACTGGACTTCTTCTAGGGACACATCAAATCATTGATGTTCCAGACGCCTGTGGACTCCAGAGATAATCTAGTCGCGAGAATCGTTGTTGCAGCGAACAGGATAAACACAACACCAGGTGTCTTCGAGAGGGTGCGCCTGTCGTTCAATCGCCGGTGTGAATTGTGCAACGGCACCCTTGACCGTCACTTTGAACATCTACTTTGAGTCTTCCTCTGGTTTAAATAAATGGGATTGTGCAACTTATGATTACGTTAATTCTCCTTATTATCACTGGTGAAAGTTCAACTTTAACTTTACGCTTTTCTGACACTCAGAGTGGAATATGACCCTAGGTTCCATTTTAAATATTGTTCGTCTTGATGGGTACTATCACCCCTCTTATTTTGTCAAAACAGTTTATATACACCCTGTATATATATGCAAATCAGGAAAATTAAATATTCTTCTCAGTTAGTTTTTTAAATTTTGAAATATTAAAATCGATATCTTTTCAAATGTATGTCCATACTCAACGGATACACCAATTCTCAATAATATGTCCTTCGATAATACAAAGATTGAGGCGTGTCTTCTATTTAAAATTTATCAGTATGGAAAGAGTATGCTTTTTTCGCTGTTATTGCTGTCCTACATTACATTTTTTCCTTTTGAATATATATTTAGACAACAATACTAGGTGAATAATCCTAAAATTTAGAAATGCTTGCTTTCTCACATTCCATAACATAATTACAATGTTTAGTTCTTATCTACAGTGTTAGAAAGGACCAAACTACAGTTTCGTGAATTCATCAAGTTTAAGAACTGTGATAGTAGATGATTCCGAACTTCGAAAAAAATAGCGTCTAATAACTTAAAAATAATAGCGTCTAATAACTACAGATTTCTTTGCACAAATTACAGAAACTATAATCCTACTTTATTCATTAACTTTCATAAATAACTTTCATAACAGTTTCGTGAATTCATCAAGTGTAAGAAGTGCCAGTTATTAATTACTCCAACCCTTTTTCCTGTCAATTGAATTCTGCCATACTTTGCAGAAAATCCCTGACTCAGAGAAGGTTGAAAAACACTGCAGATTAAAAGTGAAAATATTTATTTTTAAATTATTAGAAGCTTTGAGTAAGGAAAATCAGATTATGTAACAAGAAAGATCAATCATGCATAAGCATTGATTATGAAACACTTTCCAACTGAAATGTAATTTCATTTAAAAATTTCTAAAATGTGATTCATTCAGTGGTAATATATTTTACATTATCACAGTACTACAGTAATTTATTATACTTAAATATTTAAAACTGTATCGAAATATAAATCATCTGATTCTTTATGCAAAATCAATGAATATTTCATTCATATAACTTGTATTCCAGACTCCAGAGCTAAATAATTTTGTGTGAAAAAAATTCAGCAATTCTTATGTAATTCATCTTACAATCGCTTGAGATATTTGCATTCTGCATATGTTAAAATTAGGCTTCCATGAAGAAATAATAAAAGTTTAGGGATCATTTAAAATCACAACTATTGTAATTGCATAGGCACGGAATTTAGATACACAGATAATACACAGATAATATATATGTGTATGTGTATGTACTCAAAGTATTGGAATCGTGCCGAAGATCGGAACTCGGATTTTCAAAGTATCTACACGTTTTGGGACTTCTAGAACACGAAAAAACTACTTTTAGGAAGACGTCTGTGTGTGTAAGGGTGTATCTGTGTATGTTTCTGTGTGTCTGTGTGGATATTACATCCACTCTAATTGAAAAACTAATGGACCGAATTTCATACAATTTGGTAGGTATGTTTTTTGTGGGAAATCCTGATGTTCATTAGATTATAGTACGATTCGTAATAAAAGAATCTGCCTTCTTTGCGAAATGGCCGCAGAAATTGCCTTTATCCACTCTAGCTAAAAACTAATGAACCAAATTTAACAAAATTTGGAGTATAATATTTCAATAACCTACAAGTGATTTATATACCAAATTTAACAAAATTTTGTATATAAATCATTTGTAGGTTATTCTACTACGATTCGGGAAAAAGGAACGGGCTATTTTTGCGAAATGGCCAGCAAAAATCGTTATATATAAAAATAAAAGACTACGTGTGCTCAATTATATCAATTAAATTCCTATATTATATGTGATTTTTGACAACAAAAAGAATAAGACTAACCCCATTACTCTAGGACTAGCCGTTCTTGAGATATTCTAGTTTTTTCGCGTTTTCGCTACGCCACCTTTGACAATAAGTCTATCTATCAAATGAGAACCAAATTTAAGTTTAACGTGTAAATTCAATGTCATTTAAAATACTTATGTTGTGCAGATAAACTCAAATTATCATTGAATAAATAAAGAGAACGAATATGAGTCTGCAGAGAAAGACATGTGCTGTCCACATCAGAATTTTTAACAATATTACACCAATGATTTATAGAAGTGAACGGGGATTATTTTCAGGCCATTTCGAAAAAAATGTATGATCTATATTTAAAGATCCATCAAATTTTTGTCGAATAAAATGTTCAACAAATTTAAGCTGTGTACCAAATTTTAACTCTCTAGGACGTAGGAAAGTGCATTTAAAATGCCATCAATTAAATTCATCATGAAGAGTTATATAAAATTTAAAAAAAATGAAAAATTGTTATCTACCAAATTTGTTTTAAAATATGAAGCCACTCCCATATGCAAAACGTTTAAACAAATGGAGAGATATTTATTATATAATATCTCTCTCTTTTCTTTCTGGAAGATATTCCAAAGTCAGAATTTAATTGAATTAGTTTTTTTCCCTATATTAAATAATTTTTTTAATTAAAAAACTACTTAACATATTTTACTGAATTTTTTTTTATATATTCTATGGGATAATGTGAATATTTCCTAAAAATTTCGAAGCAATTCGTGAATTTTAAATTTACTTAAAAAATGTTTGAAAAATTAGGTCCCATAGGGTTCAATGTATTTCATTTTTTCAACCCGGGTTCAATAAAAAACTAATTGGGTGATATTATTTATTTATATTCCCATAGGTCCTACAGACCGTCTGAACAACATACTAAAATTTCATTTTGATAAACTCATTTTTACGGCAGTTATCGTGCTAACGGACAGACAGACAGACAGACAGACAGACAGACAGACAGACAGACAGACAGACAGACAGACAGACAGACAGACAGACAGACAGACAGACAGACAGACAGACAGAATGAACAAAGTCATAAACACTTTTAAACTTTGTTGTAAAGTGTTAAAAATGGTCTTAATACGCTTATGTGATTTTCTAATAGTATCAAAATAACACATCATTATAATTAATATAATAATTACCATGTTTTGTTTAATGTATCATTGTGTGAAAATGCATTACCATGTAGGAATGCATCGTCATGTTTAATTTAATGTATCATTATATTTATAATTATCATCATTTTATGTTTAATACATCATCAGGTAAGAATACATTACAACGTTTAATTTAATTCAACACTATGAGAGAGAGCACTACATGTTTGATATAACCATCAGGATGTTTAATTTAATATATAACCGAAGAGACTGCATAACCATATTTAATATTCAAATAGTTACGTTAGAAATCCCATTTTACATGCAGCACTCCAATGTTAGGCACATTATGCCGCCATAAAAATATCTTAAAACTTTGATGGAATGCATATACGAGTATTTACCTATGCAAAGTTTATAGTTTCGGAGAGAGGGAATATTTCGGCATGAAACATTTCGCAAAACTTCTTCACACCATGAAACTAAAGATGATGTGAAAAAAATCTACTTGAGGGAGTGACTCGGCCGCCCCAGCATCTTGAAGTACAAGATGCAGAACATTAAACGTGGTTTATGTATACTTCAGAAAAATGAGCAGCTTTCAGATATTGAGTCACTTTTTGAAACATGAAACCATTTTATTGCAGGGTTATGGAAAGTATATATCGACGAACTGCATTCAAACAGCAAAAAATAATTATATTTAGCAAAATATAACTACTGTATACAGCAAAAAATAACCGCATTATTATATAGAATAAATTTCATTCAGACAATTTTACTTCTCCTAATTATAAGACTAGATTTTTACGTTCTTATGCTATGTAGAAAAAGTTTTCTCCAAAAATTTTTGAGACAAGTTTGTTTAAAAATTGAACATATTCCATTTATTTTGGAATAACAATAGAACTACTGGAGTTAGATTTGCACACGATGCACTCAATTATATAAATGTACTTATTGACATGCAATTTCATATTCAGATAGATAATGTAAAAATAAGCTAGATAGATTATTTTCATGCCTTAAACAGATTCTACACAAAATTCGATTTTGATAATAGAATTTTCCATGATAAATTAAGCATAATTATCAGAAAAATGATAGTTGTATACTTATACGAAAAATAATAGTTTGAACTTTGTAATGAATATCCAAATTGTATATAATTGGATATTAGAAATATATATATATATTAGGATATTATACTCATAATTCGTAAAATGAAATGGACCGCGTACTGTGTACAATCGAAAAGTCATAAGTGCATTTCACAATTTAAACAAGTTAAAAAGTGCACGAAAATTGTCTCAAGCATGTGTTCGTGGTAATATGTATGTATTTGCTGCAGCTCTTAATGAGAATTGCATTATACACTTTAGCACATCTGTCATGTGATCTGTCATTTAAGTATATTACAATCAGTTTAATTAACTGCAAGCAATATTTCAAACATCAAAACGTTGAATGGCAACACTGGTTTATTGAAATTTTCTTGACGCAATTCAAGATGGCCATTTTGCTACAAGAAATAATAAAGTAAAAATTATAAATTGCTCCTAACTTTATAATTTTAACAATTTTGATTCTGGCTCGACAAAATTGTCTCCAGATGCAACACTGCCTTCTAAAAGTTAAGCACGCTACAGTAAACGCGACATAGCTCAAAAAGTTCTGCGTTGTTTGGCTTCAAATTCCACAAGACAGTAATAAATTGAGTAATACATTCATGAGTATAATAATAAAATTGAAGAAACTATATTTTGGTATATATTCTATACTTTAAGTCCTTACTTCATTTAGTACATTTTGAAAAAGTTTTATATACTCGTACTACACAAAATTAACCACACAGGCCTTGAAATGGGACGTATCTTCCCTTGATTTTGGCACAAGCTTCGCATCGACGTTTCAGCCCTTCAACCAAGTGCAGAGGATAATAACTACCATTCCTGTAGAGGGGTAGTTTTTAGCTCTTGGTGAGTAATTAGACAGGGAAAACGAGCAGATAATACAGAGACCCATAACATGAGCATTCCAAAGATTTTCGATGGGATTGAGGAGCGCAAAATACACTGGCCAGTGCTTACGAGCAATACCTTTGATCTCAAGGTACTAGTCCGTCAGGCTTGCTCTGTGGGGACGAGCGTTAACGCTCATCAAAAGAATATCTGAGCCCACTTCTGCAGCGTAGTCTCACAAGCATTTCACTGATTTGATCCTAGTACCTTTCTTCCGTCACAGTACCTCCTGTGAACACATGCAGGTCGGTGCGATATCCCAAAGAAAATCCAGCCTATATCATGAACGACTAATGGTGTGGTGTTCAACTATTTCATTGCGCTGGTTGTTTATTCCTCGTTCTCTCCAGACCGTTACATGTCCATTGTCAAAATATGGCCCAAATCTTGACTCATCTGTGAAGAGTATATTTGACCATTGCGCTTCTGTTCAAGGCGCTAGTTTATGACACTGTTTAAATGGTGCTCCTGTGGCCTCAGCGCTCAAAACCCACAAATTCGTAATACTCGGGCATATTGTCATTTGACATGTAGCTTTCGCTTTACAGTACTGGTGGATATCGACTCTCCATACCGGTGGATATTGACGAGAGTACTGGTGGATATCAACTACAGTACTAGTGGATATCGACGACAGTACTGGTGGATATCGACGACAGTACTGGTGGGTATCGACGACAGTACTGGTAGATATCGACGACAGTACTGGTGGGTATCGACAACAGTACTGGTGGATATCGACGACAGTACTGGTGGATATCGACGACAGAACTGGTGAATATCGACGACAGAACTGGTGGATATCGACGACAGTACTGGTGGATATCGACGACAGTTCTGGTGGATATCGATGACAGTACTGGTGGATATAGACTTGTGGTAACCATTGATCGGGTAGCTAGTTTAGTCGCGATTTTGTTTGGGCAGTAATGCAATGTACTGTTCATCAGAGGATATTGCAGTCTTTGGACGATCTATAACGGATGTTCGCTTATTTGGAATTGTTTCCAAAAAAAAGAAATGACAAAATGGTCCACAGAAAAGAAATTGGCAAGCTACTTCCTTAATGGGTCTTTCCTACCTCAAGCTACTAAGCAGCAGGACAATGTTGAAAACCATCCAGATGTATACCGTGTGTCATAGTAAAGCTAATATAATTCAAAATCAACCCTAACTTTCTTTGAAATTTTTTCTTTGAGAATTGAAACTCTTAGGTGCAAATGAGTTGTTTTCACCCAAAGCCTAATTTTCATACTGTTTGAGGAGCAAATGATTATTCAACACATCGTTTAATATTTGCTTATCTTCGTCAATAATAACAGTAAGTTTCACCCAATAAATTCCACGGATGCGTTCAACGAGATAATAGAGTTTTGGTATAACGTGCTTATTTTTTGGAAGGCAGCGTATATTATAATTTTATGAAAATAACCTGGTGGTTTTTGCTGTATTACATGCAAACGAAACTGAAAAGCCGATTACAGTAGGTGTGTTTCTCGTCTGTGTAGGATACGAAATCACCTAAAATTTGTAGTAGTAAATGGTAAATCAACCCCCACATTAATTAAGATTTACATACACACACCAGTTTCTCAACGAAACTTTTGATATATGGACTCAGTCTGGAAAGATAAATCAACAACGCTGGAATACATATTCCGCAAAGATTTCACAGGAACTCCGCCATACGAACATATAATACAAACATGCAGAACAGAACACGCGTAGTCCTGCACATCATCCCACCAATACCTGCTATTATCTGCAATGAAAGAGCGATCTTATTGTATTTTATTTGTTTATGTTGATTGCACTGAAACAAAAAATCTGATGTGTGCAGCATATGACTTTCCCTGCAGACTTATATCCACGTTCTCTTTATTTCAATTAAATTTAATTCACTTTTAATTCCATTTTCGTTCTCATTTGATAACTGGACTTATTTTCAAAGATAGCGTGGAGAAAAGACGAAAAAAATAATATATCTCGTGAACGGCTAGTCCTAGTGAAATGGGGTTGGTCTTATTCTTTTCTTCGTTAAAAATTAGGTATTAAACAAGCATTTAATGGATATATTTGAGCATACGTAGCTTCTTAGTTTAGATTTTAACAACTTTTGAGGGCCATTCTGCAAAAAAAGGCAGGTTATATTTTCTGAATCGTACCAAAATCTAATCAGTACCAGGGTGATCTATACGTGACTCATCTACCGCATTTTGTGAAATTCGGTCCATTAGTTTTTCGGCTAGAGTGGATGCAAGCTTTTGCGGGCCATTTCGCAAAAAAAGTTGGGTTCTTTTATCCCGAATCGTACCCAAAACTAATCAGCACCAGACCCGCCAACAAGTGACTTACCTACAAAATTTTGTGAAATTCGGTGTATTAATTTTTTAGTTAGAGTGGATACAAAATCTGCACAGACAGACACACAAACAGACACACAGACACACACACAGACGTCACGCTAAAAATGGTTTTTTTCGTATTCTAGAGGTCTCGAAACGTGTAGATCCGTCGAAAACTCGAGTTGCGATTTTCGACATGATTCCAATACTTTCCCTATACATTACCATGTATTGCAGGGAAAGTAAAAAATCTGATGTGGGCAGCACATGACTTTCCCTGCAGACTTATATTAACGTTCTCTTTATTTTAACTAAATTTATTTCACTTTTAATTCAATTTTCGTTCTCATGCGGTAACCGGGCTTATTTTTAAAGGTGGCGTAAGGAAAGTACGAAAAACTAAAATATCTCGAGAACGGCTAGTCTTAGTGTAATGGGGTTGGTCTTATTCTTTTCGTCGTTAAAAATTACGTATTAAATCCGCATTTAATGGATATATTTGAGTATACTCAGTTCTTTAGTTTAGATTTGGACGATTTTTGCGGGCCAATTTGCAAAAAAAGGCAGGTCATTTATTTCCGAATCGTACCAAAATCTAATCAGCACCAAGGTAACCCACAAGTGACTCATCTACCGAATTTTGTGAAATTCGGTCCATCAGTTTTTCAGTTAGAGTGGATACAAGCTTTTGCGGGCCATTTCGCAAAAAAAGGCGAGTTCTTTTATTCCGAATCGTACCCAAAACTAATCAGCACCAGACTCGCTCACGAGTAACTTACCTACCAAATTTTGTGAAATTCGGTCCTTTTGTTTTTTAGTTAGAGTGGATACAAAATCTGCACAGACAGACAGACAGACACACAGACACACAGACAGACACACACAGACGTCACGCCAAAAATGGTTTTTTTTCGTATTCTAGAGGTCTCGAAACGTGTAGATCCGTCGAAAACTCGAGTTGCGATTTTCGACATGATTCCAATACTTTCCCTATACATTACCATGTATTGCAGGGAAAGTAAAAAAATCTAATTAATGGGATGAAACTTTTCTGAAACCAAATCCACCCAAAACATATCGTAAAAAATGCGACATTCTCAACGATGAATTGCCAACTGAAAGAGGATTAATAGCTCCCCCAGCGAGTAATCAATTCTAGTGCTTCACAAACGATTAATTAAGAACTTTTCCTTTTCGTTTTCTATTGATTTCATTCAGAGTTGCTTCTTTAAAAGTATTTTGGCCTCCACTCGACTTTCTCATACATACATATTCCATAGTGTTTAGTTATATTTGTATCACAATTATTATTATAATGTAAAAAAAATTGATATAGGCAGCATGTGGCATTCCCCACAGACTCATCCATAATGTAATTCATTGAGTTCAATTGATCAAATTATCACGGATAATTGCGTGATATTATATCCAGTTTGCAGTTTTAAATTTTTTCTTTTTCATTGGGCAACTTAATGAATGCATTTTAAAACGTTGTTATCTTTTTAAATGTCGCATTTTAAAACGTCGCTCAAAAACGTTTATTTTTAGAGTAATGGGACCGATCTTATTCGTTTCGTCATTAAAATTACGTATAAAATAAGCGTTTAATGAATATTTCTAAGCATATTTTCTTTTCTGGATTCTGAAGATTTTATGGGCCATTTTGCATGAAAAATACTAGTTCGAATTTTCTAGATCGTACCGGAATTTTCTAGATCGTACCAAAATCTAATCAGAACCAAATTAATTCCCAATTGAATTTAAAAACTAAATTATAAGAACGTTCATCAAATAGTTTTTAACCACTGAGAAAAAATAGTCAATTCCTCAAATTCCAAAAACATTAATACCTTGAGAATGGACCATCCTGAAGTAATGGTTCGTATTCCCTGAAGTATTCGTTTTGTCGTTAAATATTAAGCCTTGAACAAGCATTTAACTTTTTGGTTACGGGTGGGACAGCGTCCATCCCAAACGAAGAACTTCTCAAAAAGACAGGTATTTAACATACCCTATCCCAAACAGCTCGATTCCCCTTTGCAGGTATTGGTGTCAAAAAAATGAAATAAATAAAATAAATAAAAAATAAAAATAATAAAATAAAAATAAAATACGGGTTCTGTTTTTCGAATCATGCCAAAATCTAATCTGCACCAAGGTCACCCACAAATGGCTTGCTATCTACTAAACATTAATTAATTTCATAGAATAGTTTTTAAGCTAGAGTGAATACATACATTTCATACATACATCAAGCTAAGAGAATATTTTTTGTGTTCTAGAAAGGCTGAAACGTGCTGATCCATCGAAATCTGGAGTTTCGATTTTCGACACTATTCTAATACTTTGCATGTATTGTAGGGAAACTAAGAACGATATTATTTGTTCAGATTTATCACGCAAGTTATTATTTTTCTTATTTGTAATATTCCCGTAAACTGTTTAAAAGCTTATTTTTGATATTAACAACAACATAATGAATCCGATAAATGTTTATGTGTTAACAAAAACTATTTTGATACCATTAAAATTCAAAATGTACTTAACATCATCAATTCCTCACGTACTATCTACAATCATAATTGTTCTGGGAATTGTCATTTTTCCCATAGGCAATGATGCTATTAAAATCTTAAAATCCGATTTCTAAACAATTATACATTTCAATTCTTCACATAATGTATTTACACATAATGTTTAAAATCGGCAAGTACATTCTTGATTGAGTTACTATATCCACACCTCACAGACATACACGCATTCACAGGATCTTAATGCACTTATCTGCAGTCTTAAATACACTTATCTACCAAAATCTCGAATAAGAAAATATTCAGGAAAACAATACTTTCCATTTAATAGCATAAAAAAGTAATACCGGAAAGCCTTAAGCGAAAAAATGCAACTTTTTACTGTCCCTGCAATACATGGTAATGTATAGGAAAATTTTGAAATCTTGTCCAAAACCGCAACTAGAGTTTCGACGGATCTACATGTTTCAAGTACTCTATAACATGAAAACACTATTTTTAATGTGACGTCCGTGTGTGTCTGTTTGTGCAATGTATGTATCCACATTTACTGAAAGACTAATTGAAATTTTTTTTTTACTTTCCTTATATACATAATGTATAAGGAAAGTATTGTGACGGGGTCGAAAATTCGAATTCAAGTTTTCGACTGGAGAGCACGTTTCAAACATCCCTGATCACGAATCGAACATTTTTGAAGTGATGTCTGTGTGTGTGTGTGTGTGTGTGTGTGTGTGTGTGAAAGTATGTGTCTATGTGTGAAAGTATGTGTGTGTGTGTGTGTGTGTGTGTGTGTGTGTGTGTGTGTGTGTGTGTGTGTGTGTGTGTGTGTGTGTCAGTGAGACTGAGGAGACGATAACTGGCGAACAAATGAACCGATTCAAGCGACATTTGGCACAAAAATCACAATCCGTAAATACTGGAAGCTTATTGTTTTTATACGCAATCGAATGTTCAGAACAACCCTAAATTTTCGAGTGAAATTTTGAAAAAATCGTGAAAAAATCAAAACCGCTAATAAAGTTACACAAATAGATATTTCTTATGTACTTTTTCATTAGAAAACGATTGACATAAATTTTAGAACGCTAACATGAACCGTTCTCGAGATATTGCACATTTAAAAAAATTATCAAAAAATCATATAAAATAAAAAATATATATATTTCCTATTGAGAAACATGTTCACTTTTCGTATGTAATGCCATGCGATAAATTTGGTGATATAATTCTCATGGATCTAACTCGTTCCATTCACGAAAAGATATACTTTGAGTAATACTTTTGTATTTGAACGCCAGTAGTCATTTATCTGCTGTAAGAATAACGTATTTCTTCGTCCATAACGCTTGGCGAGATTTTGACAACGAATTTGGTGGAATGTCGGCAACTTCGCGACTTTTTCAATGTTGCTAAATTAACGAGAAACTAGTCAAATGGATAAAAATGACGCTAAATCAATGAAAATGACGACTAATTGATGAAAATTCAGTAACTTGGAAAGAATATAAATATCTACTATAATAATAATAATCTATTTTTTTTACTATAAAAGTAGTAAATTCATTGCATTAATTATATAAGGAAAGGCATGTGCTGCCCACATCAGATTTTTTTTATTTAGTAGATAAGTCACTTGTGGGTGACCCTGGTGCTGATTATAATTAGTTATGATTCGGAGAAAAATAACCGAAATGGCCCGTAAAACAGTATGTATCTTCTCTAGCTAAATCACTAATTGACCAAATTTCCAAAATTCGGTAGATAAATCACCTATAGAGTTCTTTCAGGCTCATTAGATTTTAAAAGAAATAACCTGTCTTATTTCCGAAATTGCTAAAATATAAAATAAAAGACTACGTATGTTCAAATATATTAATTAAAATCGTGTTCATAATTTTTGTCGACGAAAAAATAAGGCCAACTGTAGAACTAATCATTCTCGAGATTATATTGTAGTTTTTCATATTTTTGCTACGTCCCCTTTAAAAAGTATGTACAGTCGCCAAATGAAAACGAAAATTGAAACAAAACTGCAAATTAGACGTAATTTCAAATAATTATTCGTACTGATTTACGCTCTTAAACTCACTTTAATGAATTATTAAAGAAAGGAAAAGGAAATGAATTTGAGTCGTCACAAAAAGTCATGTGCTGCCCACAGCAGATTTTATGCATTACTGTGTGAAACATAATTCAATCTGAAACGCGTCGCATAGGAATTCATTGTGAAAAATCAAAGAATCTTTCGCGATTTTTCTTTGTACTCATCCCCCCGTTTCAAGTGATTCAAATCACAATGCAGCAAAAAGCCGGTCTTCTGGATCACCGCAATTCATTTAGGTAATGGAGGGTTTATTTATCCCAAGCAGAGCGAATCCCCGGGACATTGTTTTGAGAATATTGAAATAAATGCATTCTTCTGACAATTGACTTTTTTGATGTCTTGAGTGGATTTGTTTTGGAAGCCTTTGAGAAAAGTATTAAGGATATAACAGATTATCTGTTCAATGCATTAAAACTCGGGAAGTGTGCTGCGAAGCGCAGAGTATCATTTTAGAATACAAAATGGCTTATTTCTATTTTTAACAGGAATATATTAACAGTTATTTAATACTAAAGAAATACGTTACGATATTTTTGCAATAAATATAAATGGAAAATAACTTAGGCAAGCATGTTTCAGAATATTTAAATTGCAGTGTTATACCTTCTTGAAGAATTTTGATATAACGTTGTAATTTTTTTCAATACAATCCAGGAAAACAAGAACAATAAAACACACTCGAATTGTTCACAAGCTCTTATCATTAAAACTAGCTGCGATCTCGCAGTGTTCAATCTTCTAAAAGGAATCTTTAAATAAGGTCTATAGACTGCGAAAATCGATAATGATGTGCCATGATTAAGAAAAATGTTTGAAAAATTGAAGATCTTCCCTTTGGCCAAACGTTTTGAAAAGCAACAGTCTTCTTACAGTTATTTTGATTCACTTAATTTGCTTGAGATGCCGTGCCTTCAGACATCAGTGAAATAATGTTAATGTTCATTCAGTAATGCTTAAAATGTCTTAATAAAATCCAATACAGTTCACAAAACGGTTTCTTAGACGGCCAACCCTAATAGTTCAAATCTGGTTGCAGAAATACAAATCAGAAGCAGTTAAATATATAAATCTGTGAATATGGCCACACATTACATGACTATAAATCAAGTAGAACCTTCAGTGCCAATCATAGATGGCACCATTTATTGATGATCTTTACAACAATCAGTCACTCGCTGTGTGGCGATATATTGACATTAGAGAGAGGAGATAAAATTTCTATGGATTGGAAGTTTAAAAATACAATAATGCTTTGAAAATTATATTTAAATGCCGTCAATATTAACAGATTCCCGTCTGTTATTATTTGACACCACATAAAGAAGTTGTGTTTAGTATGAGTATTTTTGTTTATGGTTATGTTAAAGTTACCAAACCATGAGTAATATAATTTTTTTTCAGTTGTAGAAAACGTTGCAAAATATATGAAGACAAAAATAAATTGAAAAAAATATTGAATAGATAGGATTAAATATTCTGTAACAAAAATTTATGACGGCGCTTTCATACGGTGGCAGTACACTTAATTTTCAAGGAATTATTAAGAAGGTTTATTCTCTTTTGTACACTTGGTATTGGTGCAACCAATTTGAAGAAATACCGAAAGTGACATCTCCATAATCGGAAATGGAAATCCTTAGTAAACCCTGCAAAACTTTATGCTAAATCTATATCAGTTGTCATCTCAACTCTTTCTATAGCTGGTCCTGTAAAATAGATGTTCCACGGAAAATGCAAATTTCTGAAATGAAAATGATATTTTAAGAACCGGAAGTGAAAATATTTAAAAAATATTTCTACATCCATCAAAATTTAATGCTAAATCCATATCGGTTATTATCTAAGCTATACGTATAGCCAATCTTGAAAATTAGATGCTTCGAAGAAAATTTTTGAAGCGGAAGTGCAAATTCTTAATAAACCCCGTACACCCTTCTAAATCCCATGCTAAGTTCATATCAATAATTGTCTAAACTCTATCTATAGAATATCCTTGAAGTAGCTTCTTAAGAAATTTTAGTAAAAATATAGATAGCAAATTGTGTTGCTATCAAGTTCAGATTTTCATTGTATTGATAATTTCTTTATGCAAAATTAGCAGTTTAAATAAATATTATTTAATTTAATACGAACTTTCGCTATAGAAATCCATAGAATGTCGTGGGACTTATCTTTACCCCAGCGACACCCGATGTCTTGTCTGAAACAACTTTGAAGTCTCCGCAGCATGGAGTTTTAACGTCTACATTTTACTTATAGACGATGTATGTCTTGTAGATTTGAAGAATTTGGTTAGTAAAAATCGAATTTCAGTTTTACGTTGAATCAATGCATAATTCAAATACATAATTTCCACTCTGACGGCAATTTTCTATTAGATTGGAAATACGAAACACAGCCTACAACGTTAAAAAACTAATGCTGTTACTAATGAAGCAATTTTAATTTTATCTTACTTAAGACGGCAGTTTGAGAGAATTTTTTATAGAAAACATGAAAAGTCAAGTTCACGAATAGGATGCAACAAAATTTTCAAGAATAATTAATTAGATATTTTCCATCAGAATTAATGAATATCTTAATTAATATTGATGAAAAGTATCTCATTAATAAATAATGTTTGAAGTGTTAATCCTTCACAACTTCAATCAATAAGCGCAATTATAAAAATCATCAATAAACATCAAATCAATAAGCATCGTCAGTATTGAAGGACGGCAAATAAAAAACTTACTGGGTGAAAAGGTATCGACCGGTTTCAGACGCAAGATATCCGTACAGTTGATATCTTATATTAATGTGCATCTTATATATATTATACTTCTTATATTAATTATATCTTATATTATAACTGTAATAATTGTATCATCTACTATCTTATATTATATGTCTTATATTACTATATGTTATATTTAATGAAGTTTCACTTTTCATTTTCTCTCACAATAATTTGTGTGACATTTTTTATTGTTAGTACTACTCAGCATTAAAATTAAATTCAGACTCATTGTGTTTTTCCATCATTCCGTTTCAGATCCATGAGTACCTAGATTTTTCATCCTTCTTAGCCCCTTTAGGACGAACTGGACTTGAAAGAACAGAACTCATTTTAAACACCCCTAACATAGCACTATAAAAATTTCTGACCACGTTCATTATTGAGACTTTTTTGTTCTACTTTGAAGTTCTAGGAAATTTCACTAGATATCAACATTGGACCTTTCATTTCTAGATTTCAGTAAGGCTGATTGCATCATATCGTCCATGAGTTTTGATTCTGAGCAGAGTTAAAATTTCAGCGTGTTTTCATCATTGCTTAGGGAAGTAAAGCTTGTTAATTATTTCTTTTTATGATCATGTATGTGAGATAAACTGTTTGCTAACATTTTGTTTTGCCAAATATCGTAAAAAGTAAAAACCAATAACTTCTATGGAAAAATTCCAAAGTCCCATTGGGTCTTCTGAGCTCCCATGTCCCGAAGCGCTACTAAAAAGTTGAGGCAAGTTCTTCACCAAATGTGACAGAGTATTGTGTTACAGGTAGAGACAAAACTTTTTTTATGTCAAAAAATATATGTTTTAAAAATATATGTTGATTGACACTGCCCAGAATATGAAATATCCTGAGGCAGATACGAGTTTTGTTCAATGAGAAAAATAGAATGTTGACCACATTCCAAATGAGCAACAAGCAATATTTTTCTGTGCTGTAAAGGAAAAGGAAAAAAAGAAAAGGTTTTCTGAAAAGGAAAGCTGTTTTCATACATATCACTATGACTCACCTTCTAATGAAGTTAGCAACAATTTACATTTTATTAAACACGGTGTGAAATTTGAAATAAAAAGTGAGGATAACCTGAGGAGAGACCTAAAATTAAAATAACTATATTTCAATATAATTTGTAAAAAGATTAATACGTTATAATTAAAACCAAACACCACTATAAAAATCAAAATAAATGAAACTGCTACGTGTGATAATATAACTTTTTACTCTTTTCTTAAAGAATTTTCTTATACATGCTTTGTTTGTTCGTAAAGAATTTTCTTATACATGCTTTGTTTGTTCTTAAAAAAATTTCTTATACATGATTTGTTTGTTCTTAAAGAATTTCCTTATGCATGCTTTGTTTTGCAAGTATTAGAAAGGTATGCAGTATAAAAATGTTAATTTTATTAACAATACAGAAAATTGTTCGTGTCTGACAGGACTTCTCTCTTGGGCTCGTGTCTGGCAGAACTATTAAGTCCTTTTAAAACAATGCAATTCGAGTTTTTAAACTCCTTTGAATCATTATTAAATTCATTACATATAAAATTTTCATAAAAAAATTCTAAGATAATTCATTTATAAATCGGATTTGTGAAAGATAGCAATGAAAATATATAAATATCGTTAAAACATAACGCATAGCATGATAAAAAGTTTAGTAATATACAGTATAATGTTACGTCACATCATCTGGATTGAGGACTATAATTTTTGGAAGCAGAAATGATGCAGAAAATCTGAACAACCTCAGCTTCATTCAAAGCATCAAATAGACGCAAACAGAAACTGGATGTATATATCAACTTTCTACCTAACTGGCAAAGTCATAAACAGTCAACTAAAATGATGCAGCAATTAAATACTTAACGAGGTGGCTAATATGGAAATCGCATTCACGATATATAGAAGCATTCACAATACACTTTCCTCTGACACGTTACAGTACAGCTTATTCAAAAGACTATACAAACACTGTGACAGCTTTTAAAAAAACTTCTATGGAAAATTGCAAAATACTAGCGAGAAACGTTACTTTAGTTTCAGTTCTTGAACTTTCCAAAAGTCACCGGCAAATTACCGAAAAGTAGGCAATGACAAATTTGTCTTTAAGGTTACCAACTTCACCAATATGTGGCCGGGTCTTCAATCAATTTAATACAGTAGAGTGCTGATTATTAGAAGTCCCTTGTTATCCGAGCTAGCTCTTTTTTCACCATCTTATATTTTTTCTGATGGCTTACCTCCGCCCTTCTACACGAAGCTTTGATATTTTTATCTGTCAATATGAACGACAGGAGATGGCCGATGACATGATTAGAAATTTACTGATAGAAAATATGAAGGTTAAGGCGAGGATGATGTGTACCCAGTAAAAGGGTAAAACATTTTGCATGCAGAAGGACTACATGCGATTAAAACGACACTACTGATACAGCGAACAGCAAGGTGATAAAACACCCGGCGATCTACTGTTACACCTCAAAAACATCGGGCGCGGTAGCCCAGTGGTTAGCGCGCGGGAGTTGCACTCGGTAGGCCCGGGTTCGATTCCCGCCACTGACGAAACTGCCTCCGTGTTCACGCGGAGTACGATCACATTAAACATGTGGGTCCGTAAGTCCTTCCGAGAGGTTGGTGGTAGGGGAAGGAGGGTACGGTCCCTGTGAATGCCTCCCACACTGGGTTCCGATCTAAATTGGGTGGCACTTCCCGGCCGTCCAAACAGTTACCTTACACCTTTCTGGTAGGTCGGACGGTCTGGGTCTCAACAACAACAACCTCAGAAACATCGCAGAAGACAAAAAAGATTAATTTTCTAAAGCCTGATACTGTAATCATGGTGATATACCGTACAATGTGTATTATATATAATCAAAAGAATATAAAGAATATATGCACGAATGAATACACAATGCATACGAATATGAAAAAAATAGACATATAAGTATGAATTTATTGCACATATTCTTTCTCTTACAGTGCATATTTCCCTAACAGCATATTTCTTTCACAAACTCAGCACTAAATTGTACAGTGTACGAAGCTTTTTTACTGTACTTGCAAAATTAATTTTACTTTCAGAAAACGCGAACATCATGTGAAAAAGTTAAGAAATAATTGCATCAGTAAGGGAGAATTATTCGATATTAAAACGCTTACGTTTAAACCTAAAAGGAATAAGGTACAAGTAAGAAACCCAATTATATGTTAAGCCTCATTCCCTTACTTGAAGAGAAATCCACAAAACAGCAAGCCACCAATCATCTAGATCACAACAATTCGTTGAAGTAAGAGACACATTATTTATACAAAACATATCAAGTCCCTAGATACAAAGAGGGCCGTTTCGTAGAGTATCAAAATAAATGTACTTTCTTGATATAAGGGTATTGTATCTGTACTTTATTTCTTTTTTCTACTTTCCTTTAATGAGTAGTATATGTAAGAGGAAAGTATTGTAATGGGAAAAGAATGCGACAATTGAGTTTTGATAGAGTTCTACGGTTTTAGCACTCGTGATAAAGAGTCAATCAATTTTGGCGTCATTGTATCTCAAGGAAATCTGAGAGCACTTGAACAAATGCGGTGATACCGATGAAATGTGGTGATATTATTTCAAGTGGAAAGCGTAAGAATTCCATTAACTCAAAGAGATCGGACCAGTGAAATATCCTCGAATGGCCAAATATTTATTTCGAAAATTACAGAAAAAAATGAAAATAAATTACATTATATGGATATAATGTATAGACCGTAAGAAAATATTCCAATATCACCCCCCATTAAGTAGAACGACACCATAACGCCCTTTTAGAATATTACTTCCCCTTCAGAAGAGAAATTATAACTATTCTTTGATGCGTTAAAATAAAAAAGCCGGTCCACTTCTCGGGCGCATCAAATTTGCGCACGATACTTGCAATAACGGCACATCCACTACGCAAGTGTATGCAATCCGCACAGTGAGTTCACAAAATAAAACAATTTTTATCAATTCGTAATTAATATGCTTATTTTAATGAAGCCTCTCAGCATTTTCCGCAAATCTAATTCATGACAAGAGTATATGAGTCAAAAATCCCAATTTCTAATTGATCAGAATCCAAGACCGTGCAAGACCGTAAGTTTCCGCTATAAAAACAGACTTAATAAAATGGTGAAGTAAATACGCAATTTGGCCAACAATTTTTTTTTTTTTGTAAATATTAAAAAAAATCTATTGATTGTTTTGAATGTTTTATGCACATGCCAAGACCATTTCATTACATTAAAAAATGCGACTTTCTAGACTAGAAGTAGCGTTTTAGATGGATTCACATATAAAGTATTGGACAAGTTTTAATAACGCAAATAAATAACATTACTTTTTTTAAAATTTTGTAGCATCAAATATGAAATTTCTAGTGGCTCTGAAAAATGTGTTTTTTTATCTAAAGTTGTTTATAAATACATTTTAAACCAAAATCACATTTCTTACGCCTCTTAAATGTTGAAACTTTACTATCACTTGGATACGAGGATTTTTCGCAAATGCAGAGGTTGCAATTCCTTCCCAGTATCGCAACAGTAGAGCGTCGGCAAGACAGTACGATAATCCATGGTTCGATTCTCGGTTGGGGCAGCACAGTTCTTTACAAGATGTTTTAAATTATATATATAAATTTTGTATTCTGGTGCTTAAACTGGATTCGTACAATATGGATAATAAATGTATGAGAAAGTCGAGTGGAGCCTCAAATTCAGCATATTTTTATTGATCCCATATAAACCTATAATATCCCATATAAACCTATAGTATCCCATATAAACATATAAACCTATAAACCTTTAGTTCTAATTATTATTTGCATATATATTACCTATTACACACACACTAAACATAGCATTTTAATGCAAATGCACAGCGCACTAGATAGACACTTTTTCAAAAATACCTAAATTGGGTTCAGAAAGTCATAATACGCACTTATCCGTCAAAATATCAAATTCGAAAATTTTGGATAAAACAATGCTTTCTTTAAAAATATTATTTTTCTAATACTTTCTTTAAAAATATTATTTTTCTAATACTTTCTTTAAAAATATTATTTTTCTAATACTTTCTTTAAAAATATTATTTTTCTAACACTTTCTTTAAAAATATTATTTTTCTAATACTTTCTTTAAAAATATCATTTTAAATTTTTTAAAAGTCCCTGCCCGGTTGAAAAAGTGGTCGCAGCGCCCCTGGCGGAGAATTATAAAAATTAGGATAACTTACTCAGCAACAAAGTGAGAAAGACAAAAAAAAAAACGAACAACAAAATCGTAGAGTATTGTCATGAGTAAAAATCAACAATAAAACTGTTACAAAAGGCATTTATTTAACACAATGGTGTCACTGGGGAATGGCTATCCCATTCAGGAATACTAAACTAAACAACTTTTACATGTGCAATAATCTAATGTACAGCATGTTCACAATGCCCCCTATCAACAACAATGCCTATTTGAATTCGAGAAAGAATATGTAAAGAGTCTTACTGTCCCAACCGGGAATCAAAAGGCGTATCTTCGCACTGGTTAGCCTACGCTCTACGGTTAAGCTACTGGGATGGAAGAGCAAGTTCTTCTCGTCGAAGTGGACTCTGCATTCTCTACCCTCTAATGACAGATTGGCCTGAAATTGGCAACCTGAATGGCCACCTCTTGCTACATTTACCTCAAGTTAGCCTCCTGATGCTATTTTTATCTCCCAGGTCAGCTTCCTGCGTGGTCATTGTCCTCCCGATTTGATCGGCGTTCAATATCCTAGAGTCCACTGAATCCGCGATAGTCGTACTGGAATCACTTTCAAACCTCCGACATACTAACCTACAGCGTTGATTTGTTCGGTCGCCACTGTAAAGTTTTTTGCTGCCTCTGCCGGGAATCGAATCACGAATTTTCGTATTGGCCAGCATGTATTGGCCGAATCTTCGTATCTTCGTATTTTCGTATTGGCCGAATCTTCGTATTGGCCGAAATATGAGTCAGATGTTACACTACACTATTAGAGACTGTCTAAAGAGCCTTGCTGTCCTAACCGGGAATCAAACCCTCGATCTCCGAACTGGCCGGCCGATGCTCTACCGTTGAGCTACTGGGACGAATTGTAAGTTCTTATCGTCGAACAGTGACATCCTGTTATGCAGTGACATCCTGTTACAGTCTCTAATGATACAACTTTTTAGCAGGTATTTATTGCTTTTCATGTAAGCTTTTTTTTTTGTGCTTTCCGGATGTCGATTTCTACTAGATAATCTTCTACAAATATGTAATTGACCGTTTTCTTCTATATAGATTTATTGCAGAACTTGATATCTGAACTTTTTAAGTACTCCGATAGGGGGCGCTCTAGTTCGTCTCTTGACTATAGATAGAACTAACGTCTACACTTATTGACTTCCCTTACAAAGTTATTGGGGAACTTAAAGGCTCTCCTAAGAACCTTATATCTCATTTCTATCTTTGAAAGGCGATATCACAGCACGGCAGAGCACCCATATTTTGGATCACCACAATTCAACTACGTAATGCACACGTTATTTAGACCTTGCAGAAAATATCTCAATATGCAATAAACTTTTCCTGTTGAATAGCGTATAAAAGTAGTGGTATTTATGTAACGTTGCTTGAGGGTATTGAACAATGTGTCCTTTTCACCAATTTTTAAGGCGCTGGGGAAATTTGTATGTAAAGCTGAGTGCAGCGATAACGTCCAATCATAATAATGCACTGTTCAGAGGAACAATTCTTTGATCTTAGTTTATCTCGATGTATGAGTTAAATTTGTCATAGTGAATTGAAGAGACTGATTCAAAAAAGACTCAAATCTCTTTCTATCTTTTGCCAGAAGGGATACGGCTACGGATTGATACTCCTCCGTCTTACTACCCCAAGGTAAGTTCCTATTATGAGCTGCAACGCAATAGTTTCATCGTATGAGACAAAGAAATGAAAATAATTTAGATCTTTTCGGAATTAGACTCTTCAATTTAACATATCACGATGATGGTCGAACACCCTTCAACTAATCCATAATCCCATATATTTAAGAATTTTGGCGCCTTAGCATTGAAAGTGCGTGCCACCTCAGAGCCGCCCAAAAGGGGGGGGGGAGACACACATAACTCCAAATGGGCCCGGATTCCCATTATTTTTTTAATTGAGTCTTGAGAAAACATGAAAAATTTATAAAGGGAAAATCAAATATAGAGGGGACCAGTGATAAACGTTTGTAAGGGGGGGGGGCATAATTTGTATAGGCGGCAAAATTATAATCATAACTTATATAAATTAAAATTTGAAGATTAATTAGAGTTATAAGAAAGTTTTAAAAGCGTATAATCTTAGTTATTAAATATTCCAAATATTTAATAAATAGCATCATGAAATTGTCCTTTGAGAACAATTTTATGTATTTAAATATTTAAATAAAGTGGCAGAAGCCGCATATAAAGAAGTGCTTCAAAAATTAGAATCGCGTTTTCACTGCTAGTTTCACGTTTTTATACACCCGTCAGCATAGCATAGCCGACGCCTACAATGGTAACTGGGAAATTTTTTATATACCACAATTTTGCAGACCTCTGTGGTAATTGATCAATTAAGTTTCAGCTCACAGCCGACATGAAACTTCTTAAAAAGCGTGATCAAAATCTTTAGAAATTTGAGCCTGAGTTCAATGTTTAGAAATTTGAGCATAAGTTCATTTTTTGGACTTGGAAATTAAGCTTAATCTTTAAGAAATGTGTAACATTCTGTGCGGAAGAACTGAATTTGTCGGAGACCACAAGGCTCTTAAAATTGTGGTGCATACCTCTTTATAGATATCGGCTTTTCAGGTATTCTACACTAAAGAGCTCAAAAAACCGCGAAACTGGTCCCTAGATTATTTCATCTATACAAATAAAGACTTCAAATCTTTATGAAACTGCTTTTAACAATCTATATAAACTTACACATGTATGATCATACAGACTACAGAGGGCGCTGCAAAATCGAATGTTCGATATCGCTGTCTAAATTGCGGCATAAATAGGCCATAAGTTAAAATAGATAGGCTTAAGCGATTGCGCGGAAAATTAAAAATGTAAAATCTAAAATATGCTAATGCTTCTCCTTAAACTCCTGAGCTGCTTCTTTTCTGAACCTCTTCTTAAACTGCTTCTTTTAAACTTCTGAAAAATTGCCACCACCTCATTTTGTTTAAAATTGATTCATCCAATATTAAATTTATGTTCTTGTGAAAATCAAAGAAATTTGCACACGAAAAAAAAACCGCAATTATCTACCACCTCAAAAATAAACAAAAAACATTCATAATGTTAATATGCACTTCTAAATAAACACATATTATGCACAGCATATGCTATTTTATAATCAATATTTTAATTTAGGGTTTTTAATATACCTTGATATAGTTTTCGTATGTTATAAAATAAATGAAGAGTTTAATTACAAAAAACCCTAAATACATTTTGCGCATCTGTCTTATATGATGCTACTGCTGCGATGGAGCTCATAATAAAAGACATTGAGGTAAAAAGGCGAAAGAGTTTTAGCAGTTGCACCTATTGAAATAAAATAGAGAAAATGACTTAGGCCATCTTTGAATTAAACGCTTCAAATATACATGATGATGCATATTTATTAACTTTACAAAATAAAATCAAAATTTTGCAGAAAATATTTTTGGCTTATTTAGGTTGGTATAAATGCACATAAAAAATAACATTTTTCCTAGCCATTTTGGTAGAAAAGAATGGAACAGTTAAACAATTGAAAATACAGTTGACTATTTTTCTAGGGATTCGGGGATGGGTAAGATCCACGATACAAAATTGATATTTTCCCCTTCCGAGTTCAGTTGACAAAAGCTTGCGCAGAGATGTCAAAGTGGCAGTTCATAAGCTCATTTTCGGGACCATAAAATGTCCCGCATTATGTAGAACTTTGTCGTCCTTCCTTTCTCATTGGTCTGGAACCCTTTAAGATGTCATGGGGATAACGTTCCTAACCAATTCAGTTTCGAAAATTCTTTTCCGTTTCTGGCTTGCGCAGAAATGCTAATATGATAATTCATATAAATTTATATCATACTTCCTTAAAAAAAGCGAAAATTCTATCTTTGAAAGCTCAGAACTCTGTATAATATATAACGGAGTTCTTTTTTATTGGCGTCAATGGACTAATAGCAACTGCAATATCAGCTGTTAGTTAGAAACCGCAACGAGATATTAAGGCGTCGAGAATTTGTATCTCGATAGTTAGCCAAAAAATATTCATTTTCAATCTAACCAACTCTCTAAAACCTATCATTTCGGAGCAGCGTCATTTTGCTTAACACAGAAAAGTCAGTCTATAATGTGTTTTATGTAACACAATATTTGTATTACATGTTTCCACCCCAATTACAAATGCCAACCAAAATAATGAACTATCTAAATGCTGCAGAGGGAGCCAATGACAACAAATGCATACATAAACAGTGGTCATCCCCGTCTGCAGCAACAGCGAATGGTAGATGTGGTAGGGAATGAATGGGGGAAAGAAAAAAGCTCCCCAAAGCCGTATTCAAAAAACTTCAGTCGACTTAAAACTTTCGAACGAGTCAGCATCATGTTTCTTGGTTTGTGAAAAGTGTCTATAGAATGTGAGCAATAAAATGGTAGCTTGTGCAGATATGAGATGTGCAACAGTTTTCAGACATCATTGAGATTGCACGAATACGTACGTAACACAAAGAGTAGAGGTAAACCAAATTTCAATTGTCACTAATTAGCACGGAAGGCACACCTTTAACGATTATTAAAATAATGAACTACCAGTTCGTTTGAGTAGATTGTCATAAGGTAAACTTATTCTAATCAAAAAAGTATTATTCTAGAACTTACCTATGATGCCGTCACTAAGGGTGGAGCGAACTAAATTGCATCATTTTACAAAATTTCGGAGAGTTATTCTTTGGAATATGTACGTAAAAATTCTTACAAAATATTTTTGCAACTTGTAAAGAGGCGATTCAAACGAAAGAATTAGGTCAATTCGGATTTTTGTATAAATATATTTCCTATTATAACAACATGTACATTCATATTATGAATCAAACTCATTTTCCCGCTTAATCTATATTACCACCATTGATACTGGAATTGCTATTGTTTCTAACTTGGAAATAATGGTACGTAAATCATCAAATGTTATAATTTTTTGTATAAATATATTTTCTATTATAACAACATGTACATTCATATTATGAATCAAACTCATTTTCCCGCTTAATCTATATTACCACCATTGATACTGGAATTGCCATTGTTTCTAACTTGGAAATAATGATACGTAAATCATCAAATGCGAATAATTCGAATGTAATCAAGAAAATAGCAAAAAAATTGTATCCAATTCTTGTTTTTTACATAACGTATCCACACATAAAATGTCGTCATGGCGACATGTGCATTCTTTATTGAGTTATCTTATACACACCTCATTATTTAATTCAATTTATATTTTTATGCGATTTATATTTTCATGTAGATGCTGTAAAAATAGTCAGATCTAAAACAAAGAGAACATCAAGAAGAATGTTAAAGTGTTAAAAAGTGTACATTATAAAACTTTAAAAATTAAAAAAACAATTAAAAACTGTAAAAAGTAGAACAGAAGTCATATACTTTATGTGCAAATACCTACTTAAAACCTCATTTGTATGGTTGTATCGTAGAACGGGGGATACGTCAATATTCCTAATTGCTACATTAAGTTTATTATAATCTCGTACTAATATAGCTTGGAGAATTACTAGTTTTCTGCTGTCTGCGTTAAGGCTATCTAAAATTCAACTTCTTTCTCGTGTCCCAGTGGTAATTAATACTGAAATACTTATTACAGAATTTTGTTCCTTAATATTCATTACACGGTAGAAAATAAAAGCAGATGGTAATATCATAAATTTCAATCTGGCAAAATATTCGGTAAAGCAAGTTCTGCTGCCTGCACCAGCTATTAACTTCGCTGCACGTTTCTGTAATATAAAGATTTCTTTAGTTTCGCTTGAATTTCCCCCCACAGAGTTATGCCATAAACTAATCTAGCGTGGAAGAATGCAAAGTATGCGATTAGTACAGTTTCAGGGGATGCGCATGATTACAGACTCAGCATCAAAAAGAAAAACTTTCAGAAGTTCCTTTTAATACGTATAAAAATCCTCACACATGAATGAGTTCCTTTCCGCAGAAATACTGAAACATGTTCAGTAGGTCAGAATGTGCTTTGTCGCTAAAATCTGGAATTTGAAGTTTTCTCAGAAAGTATAATATTATCCCTATATAACAGTTTCAGAAAGTAAAAATATTCAATGAGATTCCAATGAATAATTCGAGGATCCAAAATCTGTTACGAGGCAATCCCAGAAGAATAACTTTAGCAATCAAATAAGAAACAATTTTATTTCTTGGAGCTTATCGCCATGCTTGAAAATCAATTCGGAAAAGCAAAGCACCAATCATCTAAATCCCAGCAATTCACTTACGTAATGTAGGAGGTTATTTAAGCAGCAAAAATCCCTAGATACAACGAATTATTCTGCTGGATATCAAAATATAGATTTTCGTACTTTGATTTTTGCAGCTGTAGGATCAATAACTTTCTTCGCGTAATAGATGATTTAAAACATTAGATGATAAAATATGCAAGAAAGTCATCAACTGGCCATCTCTTATAGCCAGTGGACTTAATGGTCACAGACGCTCATTAGCACTAGAAAAGCGATGATATAACCAGGGAGCACAACACAATGAGGATTCATAAAGCAAATATATAAAGCAAGTTCTTTCAGAATTTTCTGGCAGAATTATGTACTTCGAACTCGATAGCTAGTTAGGTCATTCAGCTCCATTTACTGTTAATAAAGTTTTAAGCTCTCAAGGTTACAGTAGAGCGACATTTGCTTTATACCAAGATGGTGCACACAAGCATGAAATTACTCAAATTATTGCTTCCGTAACTCTCAACCTTGAGCACTTAAAATTTTGCTAATAGTGGGTGAGGCTAAAACAATGCCCAAAATCGTTATTGAATCTCCGAATCGGTTGCATAATTCATTTACACTCTAAATTCCACAGCGATATACTCACGCATTCTTGATCTATGGCGTCTATACCTTTCAGACATACTATCGCACACACACCCACATGTTTCCTAAAGTGTTCGAAATAGTTTCAAATATTTAAACATGTTTTTCCATCAAAATCTAGAATTCAAATATTTGCAGGAAAACAAAACTTTCTCTTTACAAAAGTATGAGAATGTAAAGATTGCACAGACGCTTCTCGGTATACTTAGAATACTTCTCAAGGCTTTACATAAAAAAATCCTACAAATTTCTGTGAAAGTAACTTATTTGAAAAGCAATCTCTTCAACAATCCCTTTTGCGTCGCCTTCAATGTTGCAATTTAACTTTCTTTTGTAATATTGTAGAAAATGTACTTTTTAAATATCAAACTATTCGCCTGATTTTGATCTTAAGGTTTTTAGATCATGTAAGCTATACTCATGGCAAGACTAATTTGAATGCATTGTGCAAGCCATAACCGGCTGATTACTCAGTTTTGTCTTCATATGCTCTTTATGCGCATATTGACTAGATGGTTCCCATAGCAACATTTCAAATATCTATTTAGAGTTTTAATGAAATACTAGCAGAAATCCACGATTTGGTCCTAGATACTACTAAAATAAAATTTGCGTGATGTAAAATCTGAAATAGTTAAGACATTAATGAGCTCCTTGAACATAGCAAACCAGCTAAAAACTGTGTAAATAGGTGGAGTTTTCAAATTTAAGTGTTTATTACAGAAAGACAAAGCATTTTAACTCCCGTCGTTTTTAGATGATGTGTAGAGGGATAAAACTTGCATTAAATCACATACACACAAGCATCTCCTCAAAATCGTTCTATTCGAATTTAGGGTGTTCAAAACGTGTAAATCTGTTAAATTACCGCGTACTGCAAAATCATATATCCCACAAAAGCAATGTTTTCAATAAAGCGTGCAATAAATAGTATGAAATGGTGACATTTTGTGAAAATATGAAAGCGTAATTTAATTGTAAGATGGAGCATTGAATATGTTGTGATAACTTTTATATTTAATAATTCAAATTAAATTTTCTATATTTAGTTACTGAGTTTTACATGCGTTGTGATTAAGAAACAAACACAATAACCTACAGTCTAAATTTTTGGATGTTTATAGAAGCTGCCCACAAATTGTTGAAAGCCAATATGTTATTTTTGGAGTCATAAATGAATATAATTATTCATCATAAAATATTATTTATTTTAAAACATCTTCAAAATTATTCAGTACTAAAATTATAAAATTCCAAAATTACCACTTTCCAGCACTTATTAAATTTTGAAAACGGATAATATGATGAGGCTGATATAAAATTCATTATCCTCTCATCACTATATATTTTAATTAAGCCTCTCCTTATCGTAATCAATAAAATATACAGGGTAACTAGTTAACACTTTCAGCAGAAAAAAAAGAGGAGTGATAATACACATCAAGGCGAACAGCATTTGCAATGTAACCTAGAGCCAAATTGATCCTTCAACAGCGACAAAAAAATAGACTTAACTAATTTAGGAGTCTCACATTTCCATTTACATCAGAGAAAGCAGAATGCAACTCTATGTTGCAAGTATTGTTCGTCTTGATGTATACTATCACTCCTCTCTTTATTGAAAGAGTTTACGATAACCCTGTATATCACAAACTCCGGTACTTTGTAGTGGGTGGAGATTCAAGACGTGGGCAGCTATTTCGGTATGGACAGTATTTTATCACAAACATATTGGTATGGTTTCTTTCGGACACTTTAAATTCATTTAAGAACTGAAGTCACCCTCTCCTTCGAATGCTCAACAACTTCTCTTTTCGATTCTCAGGCCACCTATCATTCGTTTTGATACATGGCAGTCACTATGAAACCTCGCCTTTTTCTAGTTTGAAGATAATGTTTCACCCTTGCTATAAATCTCACTATTTAGTTGGCTACAGTGCATAAGACAGTCCACCTCTAACACATCTCATTCTTTTCGACACATGGCAGTCACTATGAAGCGTCACCTTTTTCTAGTTTGAAGAAATTTTTTCACCCTTATAATAAATCTCACTATTTAATTAGCTACAACAGTGCATAAGACCGGCCACCTACAACACCCCCCATCTACACACACACACACGACCACCACCACTACACAACCACATAGTTTGATCGTCCGTGACATCTCATGTTGCATCATGTTTGCCCTCGTTAGAGGCACTTCGTTTGCAGCTGATATTATAAGTTTGTACACCTATCTAATATTTATCTCGACTCCATGAAGGCTTGATTCCAGTCATTGTTGTTTTTATTACTAAAAACTCCAGTCGCTTGAATTTGCCAGTTCTTTTCTTTAACCCATTTTTCCGGCTTTATTTTCACAATATATATTAGTTGTTCCTAAAACAATTTCAAACATCATCACGCATTTAAAAGCGTGATTTCAAGCAATATTAAATATTCATAACTGAAAATATTGTTTCACAAGTTTAAAATCACGGCACATTCTAAAATCGACACTTTCCAGTTATTATGAAACACAAAATACTGTATTACTATTTATATAGTTTCACAGACTACTTCACAAGATTTCACCTTCAAAATTCCTACGGGTAGCGATGAAAGCGAGTAATTTGTGAAGCAATCTTTGCGACATTCCCTTCGGGTCGTTTTTACTGCAGCTACGTATCGCTTTTTTTTTCTTGCACATGCACTTTACTTTTTTATGGTCTAATTTTCACCCTAAGTTGAACCTAAGCTTTTATTTGTCCATGTAAGTATTCTCTATAAAAAAAATGAAGGTTTGCCGCTAGAGCTGGATATTTGTTTTTTGAGTAGAATTTATCCCATACCTCCGAAAATTTAATACAATTGAAAGAATAGCAGCCATTTTGTTACTTTCCTTATATACATAATGTATAAGGAAAGTATTGTAACTAGGTCGAAAATTCGAATTCGAGTTTTCGACGGGAGAGCACGTTTCAAGCATCCCTGATTACGAATCAAACATTTTTGAAATGATGTCTGTGTATGTGTGTGTGTGTGTGTGTGTGCGTGTGTGTGTGTGTGTGTGTGCGTGTGTGTGTCAATGAGCCTGTGGAGACGAAAACTGACGAACGAATGGACCGATTCAAACGAAATTTGGAACAAAAATCACAATCCGTAAACACTGGAAGCTCATTGTTTTTATACGCAATTTTGAATGTCCAGAACCCCCCCCCCCCAAATTTTCAAGTGAAATTTTGAAAAAATCGTCAAAAAATCAAAACCGCTAATAAAGTTATGCAAATAGACATTTCTTATGTAATTTTTCATTAGAAAACGATTGACATAAATTTTAGAACGCCAACATGAACCGTTCTCGAAATACTGCACATTTTTCAAAAAAATTATCAAAAAGTCATATAAAATAAAAAAATTTGCTATTGAGAATTGTTCACTTTTCATATGTAATACCATGCGATAAATTTGGTGACATCATTCTCTTGGATCTAGCTCGTTCCATTCATGAAAAAAGATACTTTGAGTAATACTTTTGTATTTGATCGCCAATAGCCATTTATCTGCTATAAGAATAACTTATTTCTCCGTGCATAACGCTTGGCAAGATTTTGGCGACAAATTTGGCGGCATCTCGCTATCTTGGCGACTTTTTGTAAATGTTGCCAAATTAACGAAAATCTCGCCAAATGGATAAAAATGACGCTAAATCAATGAAAATGGTGACTAATTGAAGAAAATTCAATATCTTGGAAAGAATATAAGTATCTACTATAAGAAAAACCTATTTTTTTACTGTAAAAGTAGTAAATTCATTGAATTATATAAGGAATGTCATGTGTTGCCCACATCAGATTTTTTTACTTTTGTATTAGAAACTATGGTGTATTCGACATATTACTTTCACTTGAAAGTCACATTTTTAACATTTGGTAAAACAATTTCAAAAGTCATGTTGCTCTTTAACTCAATAATATCATCGCTGATATAGATTAAAATAATCCAATCGAATTTCATAGAAATAATCTAGTTCTCACGCGTGATATCGTGCTCGTTACAGGGAAATTAAATGTCATAGCCTGTTTTGGACCTCTTTTAGGTTGATAAAACAAAGCAACTATTGTAGTTAAAGACACCACCGCACAGTCACTTAGTCCTTCGAAACCTGTTGCCAACGTTTATCTATTACGTGCTATTAATTAAACATGTTTTACTTTTTTATACATAAAATAACTGTCATGAAACTTAAAATTTACCATTTTTATAGCTATATACTAAAAGACAGCATCTATTTGGGCAATGAGAAGGATCAATCGTTAAGCATTAATGAATATCAAAATATTTTAAACCTAAAATAAATAGTAATTAAATTTATTTTATAAAAAAAAATGTCAGTTTTCGGAGAACAATATAAAAATAAGTAGCATTTTTTTTTATATTTTCTTCGCAAAAATTGCTATTAAAATATTTTAATTATTTAAAAGCCTTTAAAAAAAAAAGAAATCATATTTACGTTAGAAATGTTAAATAAAGTTCAGATATGTTAAATAACTGTATCTAATTAAAGCATGTCTACTCAGGTATTTTTATGAAAAACATTTGTTTTGTAAAACTATGTAAACATTTTAAATAATAATTTTCTTGTTTCTGTTTTTTGTTCGTTTTACCAAGTTGTATAAAATTATCATTTCTAATTATGATGTAATAACAAATCTGACATTGATCTCTTAAGACTTTCCTACAGACTCACATTTGTTCCAATCTTTTGTTTCTTGTAGACTTTACTTGTTTCAATCTCTATATTTATAATTTCAATGAAATGATATACAGTGTATCTCAAAAACATTGATCTCGGCTTTTAAACCCTAAATATTGATCCTAAATATATATAATAAATTACAAAGTTGCGTAAAAGAAGGTACAGAATTTTATGAAATCAATAAAAATTTTCAGAGGATTAAATTTTAAAAAATACAAAATTTAAATTTTTATACGGCCCCAGTACAAAAACATTTCCAATGAGTAAAATGTGCCACATGCACTAATAAGGTGATGTACAAAATTTCAGAATCTTATCATAAAAAGTCCCTGAGATATGAAAAGACAAAAACTTTTCGATGCATCGACATGGGTTCTCAGAGGGGAAAAATCAAGTCGACAGATAGTGCTTCAGGGGTTATACACAAATTACGAGAGAAAACAATGATTACATAAATAAATAATAATTTTGCTATTTATTGGTACAAAAGTATCTATACTGTGTAGAAATAATAACTTTACACAAAGATTACAAAATTTGTTCAAAATGTTTTCCATTCATGTCAATACAGAGCTGCATTCGCCTGATAACAAGCCTATGATGCATTTCTGCGTTGCGTCATTTGCACTCTTGATGTAAAAACATTTACATTTTATTTTGCGATTAATCCCACACCAACTTTGTTTAATCATATCTCTGGGACTTTTTATGATAAAATGCTGAAATATTGTACATTACCTTATTAGTGTATGGGGCACATTTTACTCATTGGAAATGTGTTTGTACGGGGGCTGTATAAAAATTTAAATTTTGTATTTTTTCAAATTTAATCTCCTGAAAATTTTTCTCGATTTCATAAAATTCTGTACCTATTTTTATGCAACTTTGTAATTTTTTATATATGTCTAAGATCAATATTTAAGAATAAATGCCGAGGTCAATGTTTTTGGAAAACCCTGTATATTCACGTTATAGCAGAAAATTTTACTGAAACAAGTTACCAGCGTGCTTACCTGCACACACACACACATATATATATCACACATACATATATATATCACACACACACATATAAATATTTGTGTATAGTCGTCTGTACAAATACTTTCAAAACAAATGTTGATTCTAGTAAAAAAATAACGCTACGCAGTAAAAAATTTCTTTATTGTTTTTATTAAAACCATAAATTTAAAACAGTCAACAGTTTTCTATTAGGAAACTTAAAGTTTTCTCGCTCAAACAACATCTTTGCAAGAAATTTCCTAGAATCACTAACTCAGGATCCTACCCTTAGGATATTTTCCGGAGCTGCAGGTTTGGCTTATTGTCGAAAGGATTTTTTTTTTACCTTCAGTTGGATAAGAGGCGTGTTTGACTCTTGGGTGAACAGCTAGCTCTGTGTATGTATACATGATCGCTAAGGTTCAGAATCATACTTTGACCTGTAACTGTGGTTTAAAGTATCAAAAAATCCAAAATTTAACTTTTTATGTGTGCCCTCAACATAGGAAATTCACATTGGCAAATTGTTCCTTATTCGTTTAAATATCTTTTGAAAATAAAACCCGGTTCTCTACTATGCAAAATTGGCCGTGAAATTGTTTTTAAAACTTCAAGACTGAATCACTTGGATCGGATCAAAAGAAACGGCCGGAGCAAAGATAATTTCAGAGGTCTAACAGAAATTGAATTTCTTTAGATAAAATTCCCATTTGAAAACTGACAAGCGTATCTATCTGTATCAAACGTTTTGTACAATCCACAATTTTTCTCTGAAAAATTTAATTAATGATATCTAGGGTGCTTTTCATATGACAATGGAACTTTTTTGGGTTTGACTATTTGGACTGTAACAAATATGTTTATAATTATAAAAATATATTCTAAGGGACCAGTATAGAAAATTGCATTTTGTACTTGTTCCTGCTAAAAGGTGCTACATGATCAAGATTTGCATACGATGATAGTCTACTTTAATTAAAGCCTTTGTACTTTTTCTGCAATATATGGTGTCGAAAATCAAATCGAGTTTTCGACGAATCTAAACTTTTCGAGCAGCCTAAAACACGAAAACATTATTTTATCGTGACGTTTGTGTGTGTGTGTGTGTATTTGTCTCCATGTGTATGTTGTTGTTGTTGAGACCCAGACCGTCCGACCTACCAGAAAGGCGTAAGGTAACTGTTTGGACGGGCGGGAAGTGCCACCCAATTTAGACCGGAACCCAGTAAGGAAGGCATCCACAGAGACCTTACCCTCCTTCCCCTACTACCAACCTCTCGGAAGGACTTACGGGCCCACATGTTTAACGTGAGCGTACTCCGCATGAACACGGCAGCAGTTGTGGCAGCGTACAAATCCAGTGTTCGAACCACCGGGATACCGCGCCCGAAGTGTGCCAACAGCACGAGGTGTTCCCAGGTGGTCACCCACCCAAGTATTAACCGCGCCCGATGCTGCTGAACTTCGGTGATCTAACGAGAACCGGTGTTAAGAGCACGGTAGGGCCGTTGACCTCTCCATGTGCGTGTGTCTGTCTTTCTCTTTCTGTGTGTGTGTGTGTGTTTGTGTGTGCGAGTGCGCGTGATGTTCACTCTAACTCAAAAACTAATTGATCAAATTTCATAAAATTTTATAGGTAAGCCGCTTGTGGGTGACCCTGGTGCTGATTATATTTTGGTACGATTTGGGATAAAAAGAACTGACCTTTCTGTGCGACATGGCCCACAAAAACCGCTAGTATACTCAAATGTATGAATTAAATGGTGACATCATTCTCGTGGATATAGCTCGTTCCATTCATGAGAAAAGATACTTTGAGTAATACTTTTGTATTTGAACGCCAATAGTCATTTATCTGCTGTAAGAATAACTTATTTCTTCGTCCATAACGCTTGGCGAGGTTTTGGCGACGAATTTGGTAGAATATCGCCAACTTGGCGACTTTTTTAAATGTTGCTAAATTAGCGAGAAACTCGCCAAATCGATAAAAATGACGCTAAATCAATGACGACTCATTGATGATGATGACATGGAAAATGACGACTCATTGACGAAAATTCAATATCTTGGAAAGAATATAAATAACTACTATAAAAATAATGTATTTTTTCTACTGTAAAAGTAGTAAATTCATTGCATTATATAAGGAAAGTCATGTGCTGCCCATATCAGATTTTTTTATTTATTGTAAAGGTAGTATTAATAACACTTATGCAGACACATTACAAATAGTATTAATAGCCCAAATAATTCAGTTGGTAACACGTCTATTTAACTTAAATAAAACTCAAGGACACAACACAAATTAAAATATAAAGGTCGTTTATTGAACTTCCTAAAAGACGTACAAAATAGTTACAAAATCCAGAGAGCTTTCAAGCGTATAGAGGCCCTTCATCAGTGGCAACATAAGATGTAAAATATTCAATCGTTCATATACAGCGACCAGAAATACGGCAAAATTTGCATAAATAAAATGGCAGTGTACAAAACTATTAATTAATAATAAATCTCTAAAATCCAAATAAACAAACATGCACCGATTATTTAAAGCAGGTCAATTA
Source organism: Amaurobius ferox (assembly GCA_951213105.1). Taxonomy (NCBI): domain Eukaryota; kingdom Metazoa; phylum Arthropoda; class Arachnida; order Araneae; family Amaurobiidae; genus Amaurobius; species Amaurobius ferox. The sequence continues at coordinate 132,899,077 of OX578136.1, forward strand.
AAAGCAAAGTACAAAAATGACAAATCTACAAGTCCAAAAATTCAAAAATTTAAGAGAAAAGAAGTTGTGAAAGTAGATGTCAAAGGTAACTATGAATCATTTACCGTGCCTCGATTTGTAATTTTGATCCCGTTCAAACTTTAAGTTTTGCCTGGCGATTCATTCTCGACTCTATACAATTCAAGCCTCTTAACAGTTACCTTTAACTTTTTTTTTTTTAAATTTGAATTTTCGGGTTTGTAGTTTAGTCATTTTTGTACTTTGCTTGTAATTGGCCTGATTTAAATAATCGGTGCATGTTTATTTATTTGGATTTTGGAGATTTATTATTAATTAATAGTCTTGTACAATGTCATTTATGCAAATTTTGCCGTGTTTCTGATCGCTATTTATGAACGATTGAATGTTTGCATCTTATGTTGCCACTGATAAAGGGTGTTTATACACTTGAAAGCGCTCTGGCTTTTGTAACTATTTTGTACGCCATTTAGGAAGTTCAATAAATAACCTTCATATTTTTACTTTCCTTATATACAATAATGTATAAGGAAAGTATTGTGACTGGATGGAGAATTCTAATTCGAGTTTTCGACGGGAGAGCACGTTTCAATCATCCCTGATCACGAATCGAACATTTTTGAAGTGGTGAAGTGTGTGCTGAAGACCCAGACCACACGATCAACCCTAGGGTTTATGGTAGCAATATGTGTGGCCGGGTGATGTGTGTGTGTGTGTATGTGTGAGTATGTGGATACGATAACTGAGGAACGAATGGACCGATTCGAACAAAATTTGGTACAAAATTTACAATCCGTAAACACTGGAAACCTGTTGCTTTTATACGAAATCGAATGTTCAGAACCCCTAAATTTTCGAATGAAATTTTGAAAACATCGTCAAAAAATCAAAACCTCTAATAAAGGTACGCAAATAGACATTTCTTATGTAATTCTTCATTAGAAAACGATTGACCTAAATTTTAGAACGCTAGCATGAACCGTTCTCCAGATTTGCACATTTTTCAAAGAAGTATCGAAAAGTCATATTAAATAAAAAAAAATATTTCCTTTTGAGAAATATGTTCACTTTTCATATGTAATGCCATGGGATAAATTTGGTGACATCATTCTCTTGGATCTAGCTCGTTCCATTCATGAAAAAAGATACTTTGAGAAATACTTTTGTATTTGAACGCCAATAGCCATTTATCTGCTATAAGAATAACTTATTTCTCCGTCCAAACGCTTGGCGAGATTTTGGCGACGAGTTTGGTGGAATGTCGCCAACTTGGCGACTTTTTTAAATGTTGCTAAATTAACGAAAATCTCGCCAAATGGATAAAAATGACGCTAAATCAATGAAAATGACGACTCATTGACGAAAACTCAATATCTTGGAAAGAATATAAGTATCTACTATAAAAATAATCTATTTTTTTTACTGTAAAAAGTAGTAAATTCATTGCATTATATAAGGAAAGTCATTTACTGCCCACATCAGATTTTTTAATTTGTGTTGTGTTCTTGAGTTTTATTCAAGTATTAATAGCACTTACGTAGGTTTTTCAATGCAAATAAAACACAAAATATGTGACTTATTGCTATAAATAAATTAATTTTTGCATTTTTGAGCTAAATACCTTTTTTTGTATGTCCGCGATATATTCTTTAATGCAGCTTTTAGATAAATTTCGATTTTATTTGAAATTTCCCATACGTTATTGAGAGAATAATAAGCATAGATTCACACAGATAAAATTACCGACATTGGAACAATCAGATAACTAGAAACTTGTTATTCCAGAACAAATGTCTCAATTTGCATTTAGAATGGAAGTCAACTCAATTTCTTTTTTGTTCTAACAAATTTATCTCAGTATTATGTCGCTTGAAATAAAGATGAAGCAAATTTTTACGCCAATCTGCAGGAACAGATGCATATTCCGATGAGCAACATGTAAACGGCATCTTTGGGGCCCGATATTTATCCCTGTGACTGGCTGGAATTTCTTTTAACCTTCCAAATGAAAAGTTTTTGCCTATTCTCTGGTGACACAAAAAGCAATTAGGATAGTAAATATAACTACCGTTCTTTGATGAGATGTAACAGCAGACAAAATTAAGGGCATTTCACATGTCAGGGTTGTATGACGCCTGTGGGGGGAATACAATGTTTTTGTAATGATTTGGGTTTGGATATATTTTGCAATTGTTGAAGTTCTTTTGCAATTAGAATAGGAATCTAAATTCAACCTCCCCATACATTCATATCCCGCGATGCTTAATTCTACTTGTTCTACAATCAAAATGAAAATACATATATGTATTTTTTCAGCGTATAAGTTATTCTTATAAAATTCTATTGCAAGTTATTCTTATAAAATTCTATTACAAGTTATTCTTATAAAATTCTATTACAAGTTATTCTTAAAGAATTCTATTACAAGTTATTCTTATAAAATTCTATTACAAGTTATTCTTATAAAATTCTATTACATGTTATTCTTATAAAATTCTATTACAAGTTTTTCTTATAAAATTCTATTACAAGTTATTCTTATAAAATTCTATTACAAGTTATTCTTATAAAATTCTATTACAAGTTATTCTTATAAAATTCTATTACAAGTTATTCTTATAAAATTCTATTACAAGTTATTCTTATAAAAGTCTACTACAAGTTATTCGTATAAAATTCAATTACAAGTTTTTCTTATAAAATTCTATTACAAGTTATTCTTATAAAATTCTATTGCAAGTTATTCTTATAAAATTCTATTACAAGTTATTCTTATAAAATTCTATTACAAGTTATTCTTATAAAATTCTATTACAAGTTATTCTTATAAAATTCTATTACAAGTTATTCGTATAAAATTCTATTACAAGTTATTCTTATAAAATTCTATTACAAGTTATTCTTATAAAATTCTATTACAAGTTATTCTTATAAAATTCTATTACAAGTTATTCTTATAAAATTCTATTACAAGTTATTCTTATAAAATTCTATTACAAGTTATTCTTATAAAATATTTCACATGGAAATTAATGGTACCAAATATCTTGTTATGCTATTATTTTTACTAAATATTTTTCCTTGAAATATTTATTTCTCAGGATTTGCTATAGATAGCGCGTAAATGAGGATCGTTATAGATTCAGCATCAAATTCCGGGGAAGGATAGATGATTTACAACGGATTTCCACTTCCGTTCTATTTCTACTCACTGTTTAAAAATGTCCATTTAACTTGAAACGTTGCCTATAGATGTAGCTTAGATCATAAGCTTGACTATAGATGGAGCTAAGATCTCAATATTTACTATAGCTTAGATGATAACTGATATGGATCCAGCATCAAATTCTGCAAGATGTAGAGTGTTCACTAAGAATTTTCACTATCGGTTCAAAAATTGTCCTTAAAAGATATAATTATCTATTTCTCAAAATTAGATATAGCTATAGAAATTATAAAATAACTGTTATGTATTCAACATCAAATTTGAGAGTTTGTATAGAGACTCACTAAGGATTTCCACTTCCGGTTCTAAAGACATCACTTCTGATAAAAAAAATTACCTTTCCTTTAAAAAATCTATTTCTCAGGATCTGCTATAAATAGAGCTTGGGTGAAGAGTTATATGGATTTAGCATCAAATTCTGCAGGTGCTATCGAATTTACTGATAATTTTCACTTCTGCTTCCTTTACCACTTCTAGTTCAAAAATTTTCAATTTTCATAAAACCTCTATTTCTCAGAATGAGCAATGGATATAATTTAAATGATTACTTATATGGAGTCAGCATTAAGTTCCTTAGAGTTACAGATTCACTAAGGATTTCAACTTCTGTTTTTTTTCACTTCCATTTCAAAAAATTTTCCTTGAAACGTCTATTTTTTTCATAATATGCTATAGATAGAGCTTAGATGGTATCTGATATGGATTTAGCATAAAATTCTGTTGATGATAGAGAAATGGGGGATTTACTAAGAATTTTCCCTTTCCGTTCTTGAAATGTCACTTTCAATAAAAATTTGCTTTTTTCTTGCAACATCTATTTACTGGAATTGATTAAAAATACACAATGTTTCAGCACAGTTGACCTCACTTCTTTTCGTGCTTCGGCAGTTGGTTTTAAACATATGCTTCTAATTTGAAAGTTTGTTTAAGAATGCAAAATTCTTTCATACATTTTTTCTTGCGGGCGGTATTTTCCAAAACATATGAAGTCTAACTTTTTATAGGGCACCAAAAAAAGTTCAACTAGAAAAAGTTTTGTTATACAGAAACAAGTACAAAGAAAAAAAATCAACATGTCATTTGCAGATGAGCCTGTAAGAGAAAAATTCTCGATTTTTTATTCAGCAATAACTCGCCGAATATTGCAGATAACTGCACCGGTTTTTTCTAGAAACCCTATAAAAATTTACACTCTCTATTTTTCTGAAAAATAACCCACCGAAAAAAATTATATAAAAAAAAATTTACATTTAATTTACACAAACTTTCAAATTGGAAGTATATATCTAAAACCAATTGACAAAGTACGAAAAGCGAGGTATCCTATGCTTAAACACTATATCTTAGATGATGTACACTTTAAATATGGATTCAGCATCAAATTTCGGAAGAGATAAGAAAGTGCACTAACCATTTCCATTTCAGGTTAATTTTTTCCCTTCGAAAATTTATACAACTGTGCAAAATAAATGTACAAAAGAGTGTAAAAATGGTTAATTGTTCTGTCCAAAATAAAGAGTACACACCACTTGTTATATGTTAGGAACAGTTAATAACTCATATCAATTGGATTATTTTGGTTTATTTGTGTTAATATAAACTATTTTAATACCATTTAATATCCATACTGTAGTTTATATAATTATTTTAGTATGAAAATGACAAATAAAATCCGTAATTATATTATAAAGCGAACACATTATTTTTATTTGAATAAAAGAGGATTTTAATAGTCTGATCTGTGTGAAAATATTAGCTGTGTGGTGGGACTGCCAAATTTCATTGAAATTAAACAGGTCGTTTTTCAGCTAATATGGATACTTATTGCCCACATGCACACACATACTAAGGCATTCTAAAAATAATTCATTCATTGTTTAAGAGGCTTCAAGCGTGCTAAACCAACAACTTGAATTTGAATTTTTGACCCCATTATAAAACTTGTAAGTTGCATATAGTGGAACTTAAAATGTATCACGGTATTGTTACATTGTATACGCAAATAATGCAATCTACAGATTGTTTAAAAAATAAACGGCGAACGAGAATCATTTTCCACCCGTACTTTAAATAAGGTAGGAAATAGTAATTTAATTTTGAAATTGTAAATTACAAGAGATGTAATAATATTGTAACCAATTTAGAGAATTAACTTTCTATACAGCACCTCCAAGAAAACATTCATATTACAAAAAATATTACCAAAATCGTATTTAGTAAACACAAATTTGGCTGCAATATGATCAAATTTGACATAGCTATCATTAATTAAAATTTTCATTTGAAAATCAGAGAACATCTACAAATCAATTTCGATTGCATAAAGTTGTTAAAAAATGTACTGATTATTCAAATTTATTTTATGTAAATACTTTAGTAAAGCTGTTACGTCACCATTTCGTCGATTCACAGTTTGTATTTAAGAATTCAAATAAATCTGCTACATAACTAGAGTTTAAATTATGGCGCTGTTCAGTAATGGCGAACTTTGAGATAATAATACAGGTGAATGTAATAAATCTCCTAGCTTCGATATACAACCAATCTCCAACCGATAAAAAAAATTAAAGAACATGTTTATTTTTCCATAGATTTTGTTAGGTAAACATTTGATTGACCAGCATAATAACAATTATTAGTTTTTTCTTTATTTAAATGTTAAAAACTCTTATAACTAGGATCATCTGCCTGTTTTTCAAAGACAAACTGTTGGAAAAAAAGCATTTTAAAAACCTACTAATCGATTTCTGTAATCAATACCATTTGTGAATGGCCCGTAGATTTATGATTTGCAGTGATTACAAGCGAATCGAAATATCACGATAAAGTAACGTAAGTCAGAAAATTTGACAATTTATTTCGTTTTAAATTTTCACTTTTTAGAATTTTAAGGTCTGCATATTTTTAGTTTGACTAAATGAGGTGCGAACATTTTTGTAATATGACTCTTTCGCTAACGGAGGCTGTATAAAAATGTATTTATTTTTATTTTTCTCAAAAATATTTCAGATTATGTAATTTACTGTTACATAACTTCATATTTTATTTAAAGCATTTTTGCAACTGGGACTATGTGTCTACAACCAGTGGTTCAAAAACGGTTCAATTTTGTCATTTTGGGAATTGTCGCTATTTTGGCGATCATACGCTAACTCGAATTCCAATCTTTGACCCTGTCCCATTACTCTCCCTATACATTATCGTGTATTGTTAGGAAATGTAAAAATTAGAAAAATGTTGCTATTTCTGTAAAAATTAATTCCTTATCACTTTTAATTTTTCATGGATATAGCTCGAGATTTATCAAACCTAAATACAACTAGGATTTTAATAACCGAAATAGTTATATACTTGCAAAACTTCCATGAATAAATCAGGTATATATCAGTAAAGTGATCAACAGTTTTGTAATTTTTTATATTACATCAATTTGATTTATTGTAGTTATAAAAGATACATAATCAGCCTGCCTGATATATATAAGCAGTTTGATTCTACTTGACCTACTCACATCTTAATATAATACAAATGAATGTAAAAATATGGAATAATCAGTAACAAAGTAAAAAAATCTGATGTGGGCAGCACATGACTTTCCCTGCCGACTTATACACGCATTTTCTTTATTTTAATTAAATTTAATTCACTATTAATTCAATTTTCGTTCTCATTTGGTAACTAGACTCATTTTCAAAGGTGGCGTAGAGAAAAAACAAAAAAACGAAAATATCTCGAGAACAGCTTGTCCTAGTGTAATGGGATTGATCTTATTCTTTTCTTTGCAAAAAATTACGTATTAAACAAGCATTTAATGGATAAATTTCAGCATACGCATTTTTTTTATTTTAGATTTTGGCGATTTTTGCGGGCTATTTTGCAAAAAAAGGCAGGGTATTTTTTTCCAAATCATACCAAAATCTAATTAGCACCAGCGTGTTCCATAAGCGACTTATCTACCAAATTTTGTAAAATTCGGTCTATTAGATTTTCAACTAGAGTGGATACAAGCTTTTGCGAGCCATTTCGGAAGAAAAGGCAGGTTCTTTTATCCCGATTCGTACCCAAATCTAATCAGCACCAGATTCTCCCACAGGTGAATTACCTACCAAATTTTATGAAATTCGGTCAATTAGTTTTTTAGTTAGAGTGGATACAAAATCTGCACAGACAGACACACAGACACACACACAGACGTCAAGCTAAAAATAGTTTTTTCGTATTCTAGAGGTCTCGAAACGTGTAGATCCGTCGAAAACTCGAGTTGCGATTTTCGACATGATTCCAATACTTCCCCTATACATTACCATGTATTGCAGGGAAAATAAAAATCTGATCTGGGCAGCACATGACTTTCCCTGCAGACTTATATACACATTCTCTTTATTTTAATTAAATTTAATTCGATTATAATTCAATTTTCGTTCTCATTTGGTAACCGGACTTATTTTCAAAGGTGGTGTAGAGAATATAAGAAAAACTAAAATATCTCGAGATCGGCTAGTCCTAGTGTAATGGGGTTGGTCTTATTCTTTTCGTCGTTAAAAATTACATATAAAACAAGCCTTTAATGGATATATTTCAGCATACGTAGTTTTTATTTTAGATTTTGTCGTTTTTGCCGGCCATTTTGCAAAAAAGGCAGGTTATTTTCTTCCAAATCATACCAAAATCTAATCAGCACCAGGGTAACCCAAAAGCGACTTATCTACCAAATTTTGTGAAATTCGGTCCATTAGATTTTTAGCCAGAGTGGATACAAGCTTTTGCAGGCCATTTCGCAAAAAAAGGCGGGTTCTTTTATCCCGAATAGTACCCAAAACTAATCAGCACCAGATTCGCCCACAAGTGACTTAACTATCAAATTTTATGAAATTCGGTCAGTAACATTTTTAGTTAGACTGGATACAAAATCTGCACAGACAGACACACAGACAGACACACAGACACACACACAGACGTCACGCTAAAAATAGTTTTCTCGTATTCTAGAGGTCTCGAAACGTGTAGATCCGTCGAAAACTCGAGTTGCGATTTTCGACATGATTCCAATACTTTCCCTATACTTTACAATGTATTGCAGGGAAAATAAAAATATGTTTCACCAGATATTATATTAACGTTGTTCTTTTAAAATAGTTTTACATTCCCTGCAATACATGGTAATGTACAGGGAAAGTATTGGAATCATACCAAAAATCGCAACTCGAGTTTTCGACGGATCTACAAGTTTCTTGCCCTCTAAAATACGAAAAAACTATTATTAGCGTGACGTCTGTGTGTGTGTGTGTGTGTCTGTCTGTCTGTCTGTGCAATGTATGTATCCACTCTAACTCAAAAACTAATGGACCGAATTTCATAAAATTTGGAAGTCACTTTTGTATAATAACAATGGTTGCCTGTAAATGTAATTTTCCCATGGAAACATGGCGTGAAGAAATTTTAACTATTCGTAACAGTATCATAAATACAGTTGATTTATGTTAACTATTTCAATTAAATGCATTTTATTTGTATGATGAATTTAAAAACTATCAGGTTTCTTCTTCTTCTTCTTGCATTGACTATACCCCAGTTACAGTTTTCTGGATTATTATTCTATACAGTGAAAAAAAAATTATATATATATATATATATATATATATATATATATATATATATATATATATATATATATATATATATATATATATATATATATATATATATATATATATATATATATATATATATATACATATATATATATATATATATCAACTAATAAAATTTCATAACAATAGGTCATCCTTTTATCACTTATCTTGTCCAAACCTCACATACCAAGCACGCACGAAGAGAAATGGACGAGAGGGTTCGAAATGTGTTCAAGAGATTTTAAAATACATTTTCCCGTTGAAATATTGAAATTAAAAATTTTCGAGAAAACATAACGATATCTGAAGAATAATATAAGCAAATAAAATGGCATTTCAAATTCAAATAACTACTGCTATTTTTTTATATATATTATTTCCATCCAATAAACAAATCTGCTATCTTCTGACAGAAACTTCGTTAAGTAACTGTTTAAATAAATGATTACTCACCTCACCTGAAAGTAATTTGCTAAAAGATTCTTCTTTTCCTCGTGACGTTCAGGATTAGAAGCATGTTAATTACTTTCAACGGAGTATATCATAATTAAACCTGCTGAGCAACAATGCATGGAACAAAACAAATCCCCTCACAAGTATTATCAAGGCATAGCATAACTTTTAAGCCGCCTTGAAGCTTAGGGACAATTTAGCAATCCTATCTCCAATCTTTGCATCGAATTTTTGTCAAGATTTTTGAATAATATCTCATTAAAACGGAGAAACTCATTGGTCGATAATAATGCAAATTGCACAAGCACTGATTCGTAAAGGGTTGGATTAAATTTTAATTATTTCATATCAGAAGAACTTTAGCATGGATGCATTAAAATAAATCACTTCCCGGGGTTTAAAGACAATCGAGTGAATCGAAAACGGTAGTTGGTTGTTTTTAAAATTTTTAGAATTTGTAAAGAACCGTGTTGCTTCCGTTGAACCACGGAACTTCGTACTGACCAGCCAAAGGTCTGAGTTACTAAGACCAAAATGCAAGATCTTATCGTATCTTGAGTAAATTAAAAATTTCGTATGATTTTGTGAAAATTACTAGAAGAATTGTTAGAATAATTCATAATATTTTTCGGAACAACAATAGTTTAAATAATTTGGGTTATAAATATGAAAATGTCATTTTTTAGTTTTCAGTTTGCTGGATAATTTGATGCTTCTCCTTATGACTATATGGCCCTTTTACGTAACATTACAAATTCTGAATTGAGAAACTTAAAACTAAATAATATTTTATGACTGACAATTCAGTGAGTGGCTTAAATATATATTAATAAAAATAGTCTAATGCAATATTGTTAAATATCTTGAATATTATCGAAAAGAATTCCTAAATAAATATTATTATTGTAATATATCAAAACAAAAAAATCTGATGTGGACAGCACATGACTTTCTTTATATAATGCAATGAATTTACTACTTTTACAGTAAAAAAATAGATTAATTTTGTAATAGATATTTATATTCTTTCCAAGATATTGAATTTTCGTCAATGAGTCGTCATTTTCATTCATTTAGCATCATTTTTATCCATTTGGCGAATTTTCATTAATGTAGTAACATTTAAAAAAGTCGCCAAGTTGGCGACATTCCACCAAATTCGTCGCCAAACTCTCGCTAAGCGTTATGGACGGAGAAATAAGTTATTCTTACAGCAGAGACTATTGGCGTTCAAATACTAAAGTATTACTCAAAGTATCTTTTTTCATGAATGGAACGAGCTAGATCCACGAGAATGATGTCACCCAATTTATCGCATGATATTGCATATGAAAAGTGAGCATGTTTCTCAATAGAAAATATTTTTTTTAATTTATATTACTTTTTGATAATTTTTTTGAAAAATGCGCAATATCTCGAAAACGGTTCATGTTAGCGTTCCAAAATTTATGTCAATCGTTTTCTAATGAAAAATTACATAAAAAATGTCTATTTGCGTAACTTTATTAGAGGTTTCGATTTTTTGACGATTTTTTCAAAATTTCACTCGAAAATTTATGGGGTTCTGAACATTCGATTGCGTATAAAAACAATAGGCTTGAAATTTTTGTACCAAATTCCGTTCGAATCGGTCCATTTTTTCGTCAGTTATCGTCTCCACAGACTCACTGACACACACACACACACACATACTTTCATACACACACACACACACACACACACATACACACACACACACACACACACACACATCACTTCAAAAATGTTTGATTCGTGATCAGGGATGTTTGAAACGTGCTCTCCCGTCGAAAACTCGAATTCGAATTTTCGACCGCGTCACAATACTTTCCTTATACATTATTGTATATAAGGACAGTAATGTGCTGAGATGAATACATGCGCAGCATGTTTATCGTGAGTTACACAGAGCTCCAAATTTGCACCCTGAAATGCACCTATATTGTCTAATACACACTTTTTTTACTTTTCTTGGGAGAATATATATCCTTTCAAAAGGTTGTTTGAAAGGTTAGCTGATCTCTATCTCTCGAAAGTATATTTACTTAAATTTTAAAATTGTTACATTAAATAAACAAGAAAGATTAATCATGCATAAAGCACTGATTATAAAACACTTTCCAACTGAAATGCAATTTTATTTAAACATCTATAAAATGCGATACATTCAGCGGTGACATTAATCAAATTATCACAGTACTACAATAATTTATTTTGCTTGGAAACTTAAAACTTCATTAAAAAAGGCAATGCTATAAACTCGTCTGCTACTCTATGTAAAACCAATAAATTTTTCATTCATATCACTTATATTCCAGACTCTAGAGCTAATAATTTTGCGTTAAAAAATTCAGCAACTCTTATATAAATCATCTAACAATCGCTTGATTTGTTTACATTCTGCATACGTTAAAATTAGGCTTCGTTGTAGAAATATTCAAAGTTTAGTGATCATTTAAAATAAAAAATATAGTAATTTCGTAGAATCAGAATTTAAATACACAGAAAATATGCAAAAATAAAGCGGTTTTAGGATGGATACAACACTAAATATAAATATAAGCGTTCCTTAAAAATCATGATTGTTACTAAGCGAAAAAAAATTGGATGCCATATTTTATTTTGCAATGAATCAAGTGATATAATATGGTTATAATCATATAATATGGTTATAATTATTTCAATTTTTATTTAAAAAACCACTTAACATATTTTTATGAAATTTTTTTACACATTTTACGTGATAATTTGAACATTTTACTAAAATTTTCAAAGCAATTTGTGAATTTTAATTCCACTTAAAAAGTGTTTGAAAAATTATGTCTCATAAGGTTCAATGTATTTCATTTTTTCAACCTGGGTTCAATCCAAATCTAATTGGGTCATATTATTATTTTACATTCTCATATGTTTCACAGACCGGAATTCCCATATGTCCCACAGACCGGAATTCCCATATGTCCCACAGACAAACAGAATGAACAAAATCATAACTACTTTACAACTATGTTGAAAAGTGTTAAAAATACAATTTTGAGACGTACAAAAATATAAAGAAGTGCAAAAGAAAGTTCAAGGATATAAAGGTGTACAATGAATGATAAAAATACAAAAAAAGTACAAAGAAAAAGAATCTATTTTAAACATTAACATCATTTTGCTGTGATGGTGAATAAATATAAAATTTATAAAGAATAAATATAATTATACTACATAATAAATCTACAATAAATTGGGTATGATGCATCAAATAGTATTAGAGTAATGGCTGGAAAAAATTCTAATTTATTTTCTTGAAGAAAGATCTTGAGTGAGTCTTATATCTTGAATAAACTTGTTATTTATTGAGTTATCTATCCAGTGTTGAAAGTTTGTTATAGATGGTTTCTTTGGATGATGAGATTATGTTAGCGAACAATTAAAAAGAAAGTGTTTTGAATTGGCGCAGCTGTGTTACAAATGCAATTTAGAAAGCTATTTATGTTCAGGCTGCAGACAAATAAGGGAAAAGAATTAATTAGGAACCAGGTAAAATATTTAGATAGAGAACAAAAGTAAATATTAATTAAAGATAACAAGGAGTAAGTGAACCTTTCATGTTTTGCATCCTGCCAAATTATTTATCAATCTATTTTAGATTCTTGTCTGAGATCATTTTTAAGTGATATCTAGGGCAATTGATAATTATATTCTCATATATATTAATATTATTTGCCACAAAGAAAAATAGGGCATCTACTGATTTGTTACCTATGATGCCTGCAAGTGATTTTATCCAATTCCTTTTTAAGTTTTCATTACTTATTAATAAAGCAGTTTTTGTTATATAGTAAATAAGTTTAATTTGGAATGTTTGTTTATTAATAATTATTAAAATACTAAATCAGCTTCAGAATAAATAACAGTTTTGAGAATATTGCTTTATATGTAGAGAAACGGTCCAGGAAATCCCCCCGCCCCCAAACACATGAAATCTCAAAATTTCTGAGTCGAATATTTGATTTTATCAGAATACTTTTTGTTACATACTCTACAATACATCGTATATGTAAGAAGAAATATTAAATCGTCCAGAATAATTTCATAAACTGAATCCAACCATTTGTTAAACAAAACTGGTGAAATGTGAGACAGTTTCAGTTTCAACGGGCGTTAAAATTCAAACAAAAAGTAGGTTTTTTTTACTATTTACTTAGAATTTAATGCCTGCTAAGTGAACTGTTCTAAGTAGTTGTTCAGATAAATTATTCTTACCCACATCGCCCGTAATTAACTCGCTGAAATTTTCTTTTACGCAAGACGCTCAGAATTAGCAACACTCTGTTAATCATCATCAAAGAAATGTTTCGCAATTAAACAGAGCGCTGTGTAAATAAATTTATAAATAACACGCCCTGCAAGTATGATAATAAAACTTAAAACCACTGAGAAGCTTAGAGGTAAAACACAACACACATTCCCTCAAATCGTTTATAACAAGTTCTTGTCAAGAAAAATTCGTCAAGCGTGGCAAAGAAGATATATTTCTTTCTAAGTAATTTAGCTAGATTTTTTTATTGTTACAACAAAAATATTTCTTTTAATATCTCAGAATGTGCATAAAAGAATATCAATTGAGTATAAGAATCTATATAATAATTTTCTAACGTATTTGTGTCTTTCACGACCCTGCGGACGCCCTATGGTGACATAGAAGGTTAAATTTTTATACACTTATAGTATCGGCCACGAGACAGTTCATGTAGAAGCAGAATTTGTAATCTTCCCCCGGGGGTAGAGAAGAAGAAGACGGGGTCAAAAACCCGTTTAGACCCTCCAGAAGTCTCGCTCCCTATTACGTAGAAAGTTTTACACATACAGAGTAGTTCAAAAGGTCTGAGACAAACTTTAAGGGTAAGTCAGGCATACAGAAATAAGCCCGTTTTGCATAGAAACATGTGGCTACAAAAGCTGCCGTGGGGTGCCTAGTACTACAAATGCAGAAAAAAATCGAAAAGAAGGGAATGCAGATAACACAACAGAGGTTTATTAGACGTAGCAATTATAAGTATCAATTGCAATTGTCCATCATAGTATTAAAGTAGGTATTCCAAGTTCTTTCTATCCGCTGATATGCATGTCTGGCAACCTCGACACATGGATTGGTGAACACGTTCAAAAATGCCAGAATGTATGCGGAGATGTGCTGCTGCCTCAACGACAAGGTCAGTGTCAGATGTTATAGGGGTCTAGTAAACAAGACTCTGGGGGTAATCCCACAGGAAAAAATGAATGGGGAACACGTTGTGGGACTGTGATGGCTGACGGGTCATTTCCAGCCGATCCATCTTGCAGGAAAAGTCCTATTGAGATAGTTCTGCACATCCTGGCTGAAACATGCACCGCTGTGGATGACAAGAAGTTTTAACACTTGATTTAATACTATGATAAGCAATTGAAATTGAAACTTACAATTGTTACGTCTAATAAACATAAACCTGTAGAAACATGTGGCTACAAAAGCCGCCGTGGGGTGCCTAGTACTACAAATGCAGAAAAAAATCGAAAAGAAGGGAATGCAGATAACACAACAGGGGTTTATTAGACGTAGCAATTATAAGTATCAATTACAATTGTCCATCATAGTATTAAAGTAGGTATTCCAAGTTCTTGCTATCCGCAGATATGCATGACTGGCAACCTCGACACATGGATTGGTGAACACGTTCAAAAATGCCAGAATGTATGCGGAGATGTGCTGCTGCCTCAACGACAAGGTCAGTGTCAGATGTTATAGGGGTCTAGTAAACAAGACTCTGGGGGTAATCCCACAGGAAAAAATGAATGGGGAACACGTTGTGGGACTGTGATGGCTGACGGGTCATTTCCAGCCGATCCATCTTGCAGGAAAAGTCCTATTGAGATAGTCCTGCACATCCTGGCTGAAACATGCACCGCTGTGGATGACAAGAAGTTTTAACACTTGATTTAATACTATGATAAGCAATTGAAATTGAAACTTACAATTGTTACGTCTAATAAACATAAACCTGTATTGAATTATTTGCATCCCTTTATTTTTGTTTCTTCCTGCATCTATAGTACCCCATGGGAGCATTTGCAACCACATGTTCCTATGCAAAACGGGCTTGTTTTGTGTATGCTTGATCTACATTTAGAGTTTGTCTAAGACCTTTTTATCCACACTGTATAATCCATAGTACAAACCCTAACAGCACGGGATTTTCGATTCTCCTTTCGAGGGTGTAGAAAATAGCGGATGGGTTTCTAAAAGTATTCTTACACCTTCAAGAAGTTCCTCGGTTGCACAGCTGTACACGTACGGTATCGACAACAGGACAAAACCTGAGGCAATTTTCATTTAGTGCGACCATTTTTGATGGCAAGCACTATACGTTGTTAAAGAAAATTAAATTTATTATAAAAAGTTGGAAGTTAATGCTTTAAGAGTGTTAGTTTCCTTGTCTTTGATAGGTTTAAACACTAGTTACATTATAAAAGCTTACGGTCCCATGCTTAATGTATTTACTTTCCTTGATATATATAAAATATATATTTGGATGTAGTCAGAATTAGATGCTCGGTCTTTGACTAATATAGGTACGTACGTCTTGAGCGCACCGGAACACGAATCAGAAAATTTCAAAGAATAGTTGACTGTTTGTAAATTTGTAGAGACGATAACTTCCGAACGATTTGAGCAATTTCGACCAAATTCTGTAGGAATATTTCGATAAATCTTCTTTTACTATCTAATATCATTATCCTGCTCTTTGATTAATTTTTGTAAATTTGACTGTAGTTTAATTTAATGACGACTCAATATACTTTCGAGTTCACAATTCAATTAGAAGCTTTCTCGTATAATGATGCAAATAATGATCAAAATCATACAAAAGAAATCGCTACGCTTCTTTTAACCATTACGCTCAGGAATAGAATTCTAAATTATTTGCAAAAAAATATTTCACAATTAAATACACTGAACAATAATTTAGTTTAACGACGATTCAATATTCTTTTGATTTTACAATTCAATTAGGAACTTTCTCGTATAATGGCGCAAATAATTTATTACCAAATTCATGCAAAAGAAATCGCTAAGTTTTTTTTAACCATGACGCTCAGGATTAGATATCTAAATTATTTGCAAAAAAATATTTTATAATTAAATATGTTGAACAAAAATATAGTTTAACGACGACTCAATATGCTTTTGATTTTACTATTCAATTAAAAACTTTCTCGTGTAATGGTGCAAATAATTTATTACCCAAATCATTCAAAAGAAATCGCTATGTTTCTTTTAACCATGACGCTCAGGAATAGATATCTAAATTATTTGCAAAAAAATATTTCACAATTAAATACGCTGAACAACAATTAAGTTTAACGACGACTCAATATTCCATTGATTTTACTATTCAATTAGAAACTTTCTCGTGTAATGGTGCAAAAATTTATTACCCAAATCATTCAAAAGAAATCGCTATGTTTCTTTTAACCATGACGCTCAGGAATAGATATCTAAATTATTTGCAAAAAAATATTTCACAATTAAATACGCTGAACAACAATTAAGTTTAACGACGACTCAATATTCTTTTGATTTTACTATTCAATTAGAAACTTTCTCGTGTAATGATGCAAATAATTTATTAGCCAAATTATGCAAAGGTAATCGCTACGTTTCTTTTAACCATGACGCTGAGGATTATGTATCTAAATTGTTTTGAAAAAAATATTTCACAATTAAATACTTTAAACAACTATTTAGTTTAACGACGACTCAATATTCTTTTGATTTTACTATTCAATTAAAAACTTTTTTGTGTATTGATGCAAATAATTTATTACCCAAATCATACAAAAGGAATTGCTAAGTTTCTTTTAACCATGACGCTCAGAATTAGATATCTAAAATATTTTCAAAAAAATATTTCCATAATTAAATACGATGAACAACAATAGATGAAAAATAAATACTCCCATCAGAACAGAGCATAACTTGAAACCTTCAAGAAGCTTAGGTAAAACTCAATAAATCCTGCCTCTAATCTTGGAGTGAAAATATCGGTCAAGCGTTTCGAACGATGTTTTACTAATAACGGAGAAAGCTATCCAGCTGTAATAATATGGATTTAGCGTTGCTGAAACGTAGTGCGTTAGATTAAATTCTAATTATTTCATATCTGAAATACTTTTAATAAAATATATATCTATTGCTTAAAAGGCAATAAGATTAATTGGAAATGATTATTTATTAATGAGTTTTTTATCTTTATGAAAAATTGTTAAGATCATCCATTTCCACCCAGGCTTCACGCGGACAAAATAAATATTCTGAATATCAAAAACCGTTTCAAATGAATGCATAAAAATGGCGCACATTTTTAAATTCTATTAATATGGAAATGGCGGTATATGAAATAATATTTCGTCTCCGATCACTTGACATATTTTCAACCTTTCCATGCATTTTAATCAATCACTGATAAAAAAATGTTTCGATGACTTGATCAGAAGAATAGCAGATGATGATTTCGGCATTTGTAGTGTAACTGCGTTACTATGGTTACAAATGGAATCAAAAGCTACATAAAAACTCGAATTATAAAATATAAAAAAAAATTGGCTGCTATAATTATAAATTAAAATATCTCAAAAAAAAGTGTCATACACAAGTAAAGTTAAGCATGTTCTGCATATGATGGCATAAAAATGAACTTTGTGCATTTAGCCGTTCTAAAATTAAATCTGAAGGTTGGAACAAAGCATTATGAGATTTATAAATCTTTTGAACAAAATTTCAAAATTGTAGATACAAAGGGCATCCAAATTATACAGAATAAATTCTTTACAACTTACGTAGATAAAGCAGCTAGTAACTAAGCATTTATCTACAAAAAGATGCATTTAGATGAACTTCGCAAACAACTACCCAATTATGTTTCACTAAACCCTTAAAATAACGGTATAATTCTTATAAGTGAAATCATCAAAGCTTGCTATAAACCACTCAATTTGAAACATAACCTAAATTTTCTATATTTAGTAGTCACCCCAAAGTGCAATAAATTACCAATTTCATTTTGTGCAGTCACTATTAGTTTTAATTCATACGCCAATACACCAAATAATAATTAATAGCTTAATTAATCATTATACAAAAATTAGAACACAGCGCAATTATATCATAAAAACAAGCTTGAACTACAGAGTAAATTAGCACACATAAGTAATATTTTAACAATATTAATAAGACTTTTTTAACAATATTAATATTAAATATTTATATAAAGTTATAAAGTGCAATGAAAAAGTTTTGACACGATACCAAATTTCACGTTTCTGGTATTTGAAAGAAATATACAACCAAGTATTGAATATTTTTATATTACAAAGCAAATCAGTTGCATACTACAAATGAAAAATGTAAAAAATAAAACATTGTCAAAGTTATAGAAAAAACCCAGAAATTTTGTATGTCGCAAAATGTTAGGCACAGAAACGAATGCTTTCTACTTGGAAGCAATGTGTAAATGTTTTAATCATGTATGATGCTTCCACTACTTTTTGTCAGCTCAAATATATGATAGCATGAGGTGTTGTAAGGTTTCTGATTAGTATCAAAACAGACTTTCTCAGTGGCTGTTTTCAGTTCTTGAACAGAAGGATATCGCTTGCTATTGCATGTCATGTGTTAATATACCCCACACGTTCTCAATGTGGTTCACATCCGGACTGATAACAGCCAAGTCCAGAACGGAAATCCTTTACATACGCGGAGTTTGAAGACTGGATCGTGGCATTATCCTGTTGAAAAATCCATTCGGAGCCGCCTAAGGTTTTTCAAAACGTTAATAAGTTGGTTTCAAACGGTTCTAGATATTTTTCTGAATTTTGCCTGCTATGTAAATAAAATAGGGAGGCCCAATCTTTATAACTAAAGACTCTCCACACCATAGCAGATCCTCCACCGTGTTGTGTTGCCAGCTGAATTTTTCCTGGCTGTTTCTTTAACTCATGCCAGAAGTATGCAAACCTATCTGGGTTCTATTGGGTTTCATCGCTGAAAATTACAAGTAGCCATTTATCACAATTAAGACATGTCTTTGGGCCCAATTTTGTCTCACTTGTTTATGGATAAGTTTTGAGAAAGTGTGACAAGCCATCTTCCGTGTTTAAAGACAATCAGATTGGGCAATGCGTCTTTCAAATGTATCGGTAGATATTACTGTAATGTCATAAATCTAAAATATTAAATAAGTGATATAAATGAGAAATGGTGGAAGCGGGGTGAATGCGGGGGGCGTGAATATTCCCACGTTAAGCCCTTTGTCGGTAACCCAGATGGCTACGGTGTGTATGCATACCACAGAAAAGGCACTTAGACCGTCCAGCAGAAGAAAAATGTATAAATATGAGGTCAAGCAGGGGTCAAGTCAGTTGCATTTTTGAAGAGCAAGCTGCAGTAGCAGTTAGATTTGATGTGAGTGCCTCTGATGTATGGATGAGTTCGTAGGGGAGCTCGCATGGACATCCGGTGTTAAAAAAAGTGTCAAGTGTGGAAAAGACTCGGTGCGCATCTTCAAAGGTGTTGTTGTTGTTAAGACCCAGTCCGTCCGACCTACCCGAAAGGTGTAAGGAACCGTTTGGACGGCCGGGAGAATCCTTCAAAGGTGTTGTTGTTGTTGTTGAGACCCAGACCGTTCGACCTACCAGAAAGGTGTAAGGTAACTGTATGGACGGCCGGGAAGTGCCACCCAATTTAGACCGGAACCCAGTGGGGGAGGCATCCACAGGGACCGTACCCTCCTTCCCCTACCACCAACCTCTCGGAAGGACTTACGGACCCACATGTTTAACGTGATCGTACTCCGCATGAACACGGCGGCATTTGTGGCAGCGTGCAAATCTAGCGCGCAAACCACGGGGATACCGCACCCGAGATGGCCAACAGCACGCGGCGTTCCGAGGTGGTCACCCACGAAGTACTAACCGCGCCCGATGCTGCTTCACTTCGGTGATCTAACGAGAACCGGTGTTTTCAGCACGGTACGGCCGTTGGCCCTTCCTTCAAAGGTGTGAAAGATCTTCTCAGGTACCGTACAATTAGAATTATATGAGGATGTCTTCAAAAATTGTGTTAAAACAAACTAATTAATTCGTCCCACCACGTGATCCAATCAAAATATTAATCATCTAGCATTACAACCCACCAGCCCACTTTTATATGTATCCGAATAGAATGATACTTCTATAATTTGTCAATTTTAAGAGTGTAAGATAATGAGGTAATGAAATAAATGTTGTTCCTTTCCTATTAACCTTTAAGTTCTAAGTTATCTCGTTATGCTAAATTTAGGTGGGTTTTGTGGCCACCAGCGCAATGTATACAACAGTGAGTTTTAGTGCATTTTTGCATGCATGGTTAATCTACTGCTTAATAATTAATTATGTAATTGCATTTTACAATAGAATAAATATATATGAAAATAAGAATAATCTGCACAATTACCATTCCTATTTGGTTTTTATTTGACGCAAGTACAGAAATATATTTGAAGCCAGAATCTGAATTCTTCTGTCACCACGTTTTGTGACAGACGAATTCAGACCTCCAGAACGAAATATTAGCTCATATCGTTCACCACGTGCTAGAACACGATAAATACCTCATTTCGCAGTCGTAAAGTTTGAACGTAATATCAGAAATAGATGAACCTTTTTTTTCAATTGCCGTTTTTTCAATTTTCGTTTTTCCGCACTCGAGAACTGAAATGACTTTGGAATGTTAATTTCATTTGAAAATGATCGTTGACTTTATTTAAAAGACACAGAAAGCGACTTTGCATCTGACGAGTCACGTGACCTTTAAAATTTGCATAATATCTGATTTGTGCCTATAATTTTACGACATAAACATTCTTTTTACGGTATTTGTTTTGAAATTTAATTTTCTTGTAAATGTTTCATTATATATGCTATTCTGAACATATTTCATATCTCGGTAGCCAATTCAATAAAACTCGTTGATTCCATTTGATTTTACAGAAAACTTGCCTTCCCATCTACACTTTTGCTTCGTACTGCTGTACGAAAATTATATTAACTGTATAAAAATAGAGTTCATATGAAAATACAATTCAAAACATGTCATACAATATTTCATGCACAGCTCAATCAATCAAGAAACAAAATTATATCAATGGAATTGGAAGAGTGCTATATGTTAGAAATTCAATAATGGAAATGGCTGAAGACAGTGGTCTATTTGAAATCTCTATCGATTCCTATTAACAGCTGTGTAAGGTTGAGGATATACTAATACATTGTCTTTTGTGGAATTGGAATTTGGTTGTGCTTCGACTAAAGTGACCATAGTGCTTTGCAAATTATAAATTTTATGATGTTTAAGTTTAGCGGAAGTGATTAATGCCCGACATATAATGGCCCCACATTTTTTTAATTGACTACGACTGAAAAGAACTACGTGTGACTTAAAGGAGGGTTTGGGTCCTCCAGTAGAGCACTGTCTAGACATAAATGTGCATCTCTGGAACTTAGCACAAACCATTTTGAGATTTCATAACATTTTTTGAAAGGAGTTTTTTTATACTTAGCATAGAGTATTTTTTTTTTACCATGAAGTATTGTTTTAGAGATTTCAATACCTTTTATAGATATATTTATCGGCATAATTACACAACGATGATATAGCAGGCATTGCGAATTTTGCTATTCCACCAAAAACCATTTATTCATGTTTTTTCAATTTTTGAAATCGTAAACCAAATTTATCTATGTTTTAAAATAAAAGTATGTACTCCTCACAAGAACACACAAAATGAGTCATCATTGAATATAATCGGTAATTGAATAATATATATATATAATTACGTATCCTTAGGGATCGTGGGTGTGCTCTCAGAATACAAGAAAGAGTCCAAATTTTTGGATAACTAACACTATTATTCACAAGAACAACGTAAACAGGAACAATATACCGAAAAAAAGTACTTCAATAAATGCTCCATTACTTTCACAAAACAACTGATCCTATTCCCAAAACATGGAAGTAAGTCACAGTTCAAAGCAGCTGTTATCTCATCAATTGTCTGCAACTGAGTTATGACTCCTTTTATAGACTCTCTCTTCTGTAAAAACTCCTGAAAACTCCTGAAAACTTCTGAAAAATATCTCATATATGGTATAATATTCGTTATTTGGAGGTGCTTCTCAAACCATCGGAAAGTCGTCAAATGTCATCCGAAAGTCGTCAAATTGGCGATAAATCTCCAAATCGGGCAGCCTCTCTTCGAAATTCGTCATATGGAAAAACCCTAGACTCAAGTCATTGGAATATATATATATATATATATATATATATATATATATATATATATATATATATATATATATATATATATATATATATATATATATATATATATATATATATATATATATATATTTATATATATATATATATATATATATATATATATTTATATATATATATATATATATATATATATATATATATATATATATATATATATATATATATATATATATATATATATAATTTTCGCCTCCACAGAATTTTCCCTCTTTTTATTCATTTATTTACCGCTATAACCGAAAATAAATAGCTACTATTTCATAGGGAAAATATTCTTAAAATATTCATAGGAAAATAAAGGTAGTTTTCAATAACATTTTCAAGTGTATATTGCATCCCAGATAAATCACGAATATCATCGAATTCTGCACACAAGAAAATTTTAGAGAATGCTACATTTTTCATAACATAATATAATATTAAAAAGCGTCTTGGATTTATCTTTTATTTGTTACTGGATATAATTTTTACTTTCCCTGCAATACATGATAATGTATAGGGAAAGTATTGGAATCATACCGAAAATTGCATCTCGAGTTTTCGACTGATCTACACGTTTTGACACCTCTAGAATACGATAAAACCATTTTAGCGTAACGTCTGTGTGTGTGTCTGTGTGTCTGTGTGTCTGTGTGTCTATCTGTCTGTCTGTCCGTGTGTCTGTCTGTGTGTCTGTCTGTGCAATGTATGTATCCACTCTAACTCAAAAACTAATGGATCAAATTTCATAAAACTTGATAGGTAAGTCACCTCTAAGTAACCCTTATACTAAAAAATTTTTGGTACGATTCGGGATAAAAAAAAAACACCTTTTTTGTGAAATGGCCCGCAAAAATTGTCTGTACCCACTCTAGCTGAAAAACTAATAAATCAAATTTTACAAAATTTGGTAAATAAGTCACTTGTGGATTACTCTAGTGCTGATTAGATTTTGGTACGATTCGGAAAAAAATAATATGCCTTTTTTTTGCAAAATGATCCGCCCAAATCTTCAAATTCTAAAATAATAAACTATGTATACTCAAATATATCAATTAAATGCGTGTTTTATGCGTAATATTTAGCGATAAAAAGAATAAGACCAACCCCATTACACTGGGTCAAGTCGTTCTCGAGATATATTTTTCCAGCTACTTTGTGGGTTGCCGCTATTCCAGCCGTTCACGCCGCTATTACAGGCCGCTATAAAAGCCGCTATTACAGGCGTTCACGAAAATTCCAGCCTAGATTCTAAAATATTCAGTAAATTATCGGCTCTCTCTCTCTCTGTATATATATATATATATATATATATATATATATATATATATATATATATATATATATATATATATATATATATATATATATATATATATATATATATATATATATATATATATATATATATATATATATATATATATATATATATATACATATATATAAAATGTATATATATATATAAATATATATATATATATATAGACATATATATATTATCGTATAACATGCATATTGTCATGTCGCATTTCTGCGCCATGAGCCTTTTCGTATTTTTCTGTGAGAGAAACATCCTTCTCTTCGTCCGTGCCTGTGCTGTGTTTTCGTTAAGACTTGTTTCTATTGAAATCGCATTGAAAAGCGCATTTGGTCGTGAATTCGTTGGGAATGTCTAGGATTTGCGTCTGGCCGGGAGGCGTGACGTGTGCTCGCCTGTTGCTAGGAGAAGCGTGCCTGTCCAATCAGGAAGAGGCGTAGGGAGAAATCTTCGGCGGTGACCTCGTGAGACGGAGCAGTTTGGAGCTGGAAATTCCGACTGAAAGGTCGCATCGAAATTTTTGTCTTATTAAAAAGACAAAAGGGGTTTTGGCCGAAATGGCTAAACTGGCGGAGTTGGGCATTTGGTTCTAAGGAAACCGCCCCTGCTTTTCTGGAGATGTTTGAAGAAGAACCTGGAACCCATCGTTAATATTTCTGTACAAATTTTCTAAAATCTTTTTTTATATTCCAGGAAATTCTGCCATCGCATTCCGGGTTGGAATTGTACTTTTATCAGAGGTCGGCGTTCTCGCATTATTGAGATGAAGTTCGGTGTTCTAAATTTTTTGGACCTCGTCAATCCTTTTTGAGAACTTTTTGATTCAACCTTAACTGTGCTCTTCTGATGAGAATACTTTTTCTGCAAAAATTGAAATGTATAAGAGACCAGGTAACCTTTTCTTTTCGGGAAAATTTAGTGCCGTACAGCACTGGCATAACGAGGACTAATTTCTCTAAATATGACTGGCTCATGTTAAGATTATATTGTGATTAATTTAGATTCCTGATTAAATCAGATGATTTTTGAATATCTTAATTATTGGTTGCTATATTATTTTGACCAGAGCAGTAATGTTGAATGTGTTCATAATAGATAAGCTCTGAAGTCTCTGAATTAAAATTTGAAGCTAAAATGCATATATTCAATTTTGAAAATATTAAATAAATATTAATTTGTGTGATAAATGAGCCTGATTATTGTGTTGCCTTTGTGTTTTCCTCACTGTAATCATTTAGGATTTAATTCTCCTAAACTGGGAACTCCCTTGAATTTTGAACCTGGTGTTTATTGTGGTAACTATGATAAAATTAATAGTTCTCTTTTGGTATATTAAATTTACGTTTCACGGTGTTGTGTGTAGTGGAGTCAGTAGATACTGTTGGTACTGATCCCGCTCCCACAAACTGGTGCCTGTTCCCTTTCCCAGAGTATTACAGTGAGTGAAATATGATTTTTATGAAGGAGCGCAGAAAATTTTTGTTTGATTATATGCCGAGTATTGCAGTCTGATATGTCAAAGTAAGTTTTGTTATTGGTGCAAGTATTTGAGTTAATGGGCATGAAAATTTTTTATTTATGTGTCATATAGTAAATATAAGTGCAAAAGCACATAAGCCCAGAAGCACCAAAAGTATTATTTGCATGTTGAATTTGCATTTTGCATATTATTCTGTTGCATATATATTTCCTGGTTTATATTTGACATACATAAATATACAAAATTCTATATGATATATGATATATATGAGTAAATTGAAATTTTCAAATACACATACATTAAAGGGTAAATACATAAAGTGCATACATTTGTTTATGAAAAGTGAATACAAAAGTTCTGTGCACATGCATAAGTGATTCGAAGTTCATGATAATGAACAAAAAGTGAAAAAAGTTACACGTAGTGTTTTTCGGTGCTCTACTTATACATAAATAGGTGATAGAAAGTGAAATTTTTTCAAAATAAACTGTGTCTCGTGATAAATTAGAATCTGTGTTGGTGAAAAACCTTGCGCTAAAATGCCAAAAACTAGAAGTACGAGAGCAAGCAGGAGTAGAGACTCCTCTGCACAACCAAATACGTCCAACCGTATCCCTTCGGTGTCTCCGCCACGACTTTCTCCAAATTCTGGCAGATCAGCTTCCGCTGTCAGAGACTCTAACAAAATGAAAATCGGAGTTGGATCTCAGTTCCTTGGATCCATTCCGGGTTTTGCTGGCAATTCGAGTGAATCTTTTCAGGACTTTTTGGAGAAATTCTCCTTGGTCGCTGAACACGCCGAATGGTCAAATCGAGATAAAATTTTCGTCTTGAAGTTGAAATTGTCTGGTCGTGCTGAAAGACTGATCAAATCCATTCCGAAACTAAACCAAAGCACGAATTTTACTGAAGTTGTTAACGCACTCAAGGACAATTTTACAAAAAAGGAAAATATTGCCAGGAATGTTGCTAACCTGGTAAATTGTAAACAAATGATTAACGAAGAGGTTCGAGAATACGCGAACCGCATAGAAGCTGAATCCTATGTGGCTTTCCCACAAGATACTGGGACTGACAATGAAGATTCCCTGAGAACTGCTATATTACTAAATGCATTTAAGAAAGGGTTGAAAATCATTATTCGAAAAGCTGTTTTATCTGCAAACCCACAGTCTTTTGAAGCTGCTAAAGAGATTGCAATATTGGAAGAAGAAGTGCAAAATGAAGTGCTGGAAGAAATGACAGAAGACATAAATGCTGTGAGAATTGAAAATGACCCTAAACATGAAATTGAAGAGCTGAAGAAAGAATTGAATTCAAAGAAGAAAGAATTTGAGAAATTAAGAAGAAAATTCAGTGAGAACTCAGAAAAAAGAAAGAAAAGACTGAACGAGATAAGAGAAGATTTAGAGAGAAGCAACTCCAGTTTTGAAGATTCCTTCTTGGATACGCCCTCTACAAGCAGATACAATGAAGATGAGTTGATAGAGGAAGATTGGGAAGATATTCCAGTAAAGAAGAAACATAAACCATCAACATCTTTCAAAACTTCTACACCATCTAGAAGAACTGACAATAGAAACCGTTTCAGTCAAAGAAGAACTCCAGTTGCCTCACAGGAAGAAGAGTGGTATGTTAAAAGTCCATATCAAAATTATTCTCCAAGAAAAAACTTTCGGTCTTTTAGAAGACCTTTTCGTAACAGTTTTGGTAGAAATTCAAATTTCCAGAGAAGAAATTTTTCAAATTTTAGAAATTCTTTTGATAATTATAAATTTCAAAACTTCAATAATTTTGGATACAGAAGAAATAACAGATATTTTAATAATAGATTTGGTAATAGAAGACAATTTAGAAGACAGAATTTTAGAACACAAAATTTTCAATCTCCAAATTTTAACAAACCAAACTCTGAAATTAGTTGCATGACGGAAATTAAAGCTCCTTGCCAGAAAAATTTTCCGGTCATTTCTGTTTTTGTTGAAGATGTCAAATTGAATGCATTAATCGACACTGGAAGTTCTATAAACATTATCTATAGTGATGCCTTACAGAAAATTGATCCTCGAAAAGTGCAAACAAAACATACATCCATTGTTGTGAAGGGAGTTGGGGATCATGATGTTTGGGTTGATGAGAAAGCTTCTTTTCTTTTGTCCGTTGGAAAAGACAATATTGTGATTGAATGTTGCATTTTAAACACATCTGCACCTAACGAATACAACATGATTTTGGGAAGTACCTTTCTGCATAAAAATAAAGTGACCATTGCCTTTGGACACAAAGATGTTCAACCTGAGATATCTGAGTGCAATGCTATAAATTATAAATATGATAGAAGAAATTACAATTTTACAAATGATGTGGATTATAGATCCAAAGACACAAATTTTTCGAGAAATTTTAGAGGATATGAAAATAAGTGTGATAATGGATATTTATTTGAACAAAACAATTTCCACAATGAATTTAGAGATGTCGACTTTAGAGATTTTGATGCAAATGTGAATGAAAGATCAAATTATGAATGTGAAAATGATTTACATGAAATGCAGATGAATGATAATGTACATACAAACAGATCCGTGACAGAAAACAATACCAGTGATAATGAAATTTTTCAGACAGAATGTGATAAACATGATGAAGGAAGTTCACAACAAAACAAGGCAATAGCTATTGCCAAAGCATTTAAGAAATGTGTTTTAAAACCATTTTCGGAGTCATTTGTTAAATTAAAAAGAAATTACAAATTAGAAAAAGACACGACAATTTTACTTGAACCTATCAATAGTAAAGAATTTTCTGCAAACAAAATTTTCGTTGCAAGAAGTATTCATAAAATTCCTGAAAATGACTTTTTGTATGCAAAAATTGCAAATCCATCAGAAAAGTGTGTTTACATAAACAAAGGTATGAAATTAGGAACTTTCGAAAACATCTATGAAGCTGATATTGACATAAATAATAGAGTTGACATTGAGAACTGTATTGAAGAGAATGACACATTTGATGCATGGGGAGGAGATTTTGATTTAAAACATATGAATTATGCCCAGAAAACTTTACTTTTGAAATTACTAAGTAAATATAAACATGTTTTTGCTAAGAATATGAAAGAATTGTCTGGATGTGACACCATACTGCATGAAATTAATTTGGAGTCTAACATACCTGTTAGACAAAAGCCATACAGAATTCCACATAATTTACAGAAAGAACTTTCGCGCCAGGTGAACGAATTGTTAGATGCCAAGATTATTCAAAGAAGTACATCTCCTTACAATACTCCTGTGCTGTTTGTTAAGAAACCTGATGGAAGTTATCGGTTAGTAGCGGATTTCCGAAAGTTAAATAAGATTACAATAGTAGAAAATTTTCCGATTCCCAACATATCGGAATTAAGAGATAATTTATCTGGAGCCTTGTATTTTTCGACTCTTGATTTAACCAGTGGATTTTATCAATTGTGTTTACATCCTAATGATTATCAAAAGACTTCTTTTTCAACACCTGACGGACACTTTGAATGGACCAGAACTCCATTTGGTCTTAAGAATGCGCCCGCATCCTTTCAGAGATTGATGTCTCTGGTGCTGGCTGGCATATCTGGAATTTACATTGACGACATCATCGTTGCTTCAAGAACATTCGAAGAACATTTGAAAAAACTAGAAGAAATTTTTGTAAGATTAAGTAAACATGGTCTTAAATTGAAACCAAGCAAATGCCATTTTTTCAGAAAAACAATTAAGTATCTTGGATTTTTGGTATCAAATGGAAAAGTACAACCTGATACTCATAATTTGGAAGTTGTAGAAAAATTCAAAATTCCTAAATCAATTAAGAATGTGAGACAATTTCTTGGACTCACTGGATTCTATAGAAAATTCATAAAAGACTATGCTGAACTTACCCTTCCACTAACAGATTTACTGAAGACTAAGAATAATGAAAGTAAAAAGAAATTTATTTGGACTAATGAAGCTCAAAAATCTTTTGAAATTTTAAAAGGAAAACTTTTGTCAAAACCAATTTTGACCCTTCCAGATTTTAGAAAACCATTTATTTTACATACTGATGCTTCAAATCACTCTTTAGGCTGCTATTTGTCCCAAGAAGATGAAAATAAAATTTTGCATCCAATATCTTATGCAAGCAGAAAACTTAATGAAGCTGAATGTAAATACAGTGTTGTCGAAAGAGAAGCATTAGCTGTTGTATGGGCTACAAACTATTACAAACACTATTTAATTGGAAAACCTTTTACAATTTTTTGTGACCAAATCTCTCTGTCCTTTGTATTTAAATTAAAAGATCCTACATCTAGATTAGCAAGATGGATTGCATCTCTATCACAATTTGATTATCAAATAGTACATAAACCAGGAAAAGCAAACTTGGTGGCAGATTATCTTTCAAGAAATGTAGATGAATGTACTAATACTATTGAGAACATTCCACGAAGATTTGTGTCACAATATAAAGTTATAAATCAAAATGTTAATCAAAATTTTCAAAATGTTAATCAAAATTTTCCAAGTGTAAATCAAAATTCTCAAAGTTCTAATAATGTAAACAATACTAATAGTAGCAATAGAAGAGAATCAGAAGTCAATTTGAATCCTGCCAATACAAATGAAGTAAATGAAATTTGTGCTGTTGATAATAGTGAAAGTGAAATGCAAAATGAAAATAACATACAAAGTGGTCAATTGGAACAAACATTTACTTGTCCTACCTTGCTCATAAGAATTAAGAATGCTCAAAAATCTGACCCAAGATGCAATAAAATTATAGATCTCTTAGATAAGAACATAAAACCTTACCCACAAACTTTGGTATTTTTTAGAAAAGATGATATCTTGTGGTGTACTCATAGACACCCTAAGCATAGACACCAAGAACAAGAAAGAGTTGTTGTTCCACAAGAACTTGTGTCTGAAATTTTATGGTTGCATAATGATTGCCCTACTTACGCACATTGTGGATTTAGAAGAACTTTAGCTTCTGTGAGCAGAAAATACTTTTGGCAGGGAATGTATTCCCAAACCCAAAATTATGTGTCATCATGCGAAATTTGTGTGGTAAATCGTGGTTTTAGAAATAACAAAGCACCCATCCAAAAATTTTCAAAATCCACATATCCATTTGAGCGAATCGCCATGGATTGTGTCGGACCATTACCTATATCAAGATCTGGAAATAAATTTATTCTTGTGATAACTGACTACTTTACAAGATGGCCTGAAGCATATCCCTTGGCTTCAATTAAAACTGAAGATATTTTAAATTGCTTAGAGCACTACATGGCTCAGCATGGTATACCTAAATACATTGTCTCAGACCAGGGGACGAATTTTGTTTCTAGAACAGCAAGATGCTTTTATAAGAAATTGAGAATAATAAAGAATACTACTACTGCCTATATGCCTTCAGTAGATGGATGTGTTGAAAGATTAAATGGTACTTTGGTCAGATCCTTGAAAAATATTGCATATAACGATAAAGATAATTGGGACAATTTAATCCACTTTGCCTTATTAGCGCATAGAAATGCCATACATGCTTCTACGGGTGAATCACCTGCTTATTTACTCTATGGTAGAGATTTAACAGTTCCAAATACTTTGATTGCTGGATTTAAACCTCCGACATATGAATCAACATATGATTATGGTGAGGACATGAGATTCCGACTTAAAAGAACATATGATGTAGTAAAAAGTAACTTGGAAAAAGCTGAAAATTCACAAATTTTACAACAACATAAGAAAGCGAAGATGCCCAATATTAAAGTTGGTGACTTAGTGTATCTTTACACTCCCTTTTTGCCTCATGGTCAGTCAAGAAAACTGAGTTCATTTAATAGAGGCCCTTTTAAAGTGATAAAACAAACATCTGATGTAAACTTCTTAATAAGACATGTGATGAATCCCAAAAATGAACAACTGGTTCATGTGAACAGACTGACTCTTTTACCTCCAAGAAGAGAGGAATTGCAAAAATTTTCAAAACAAACTACTGAAAGTCAAAAACTGAACTCTAAGACAAATAAACTTACTCCTGTGATCACCGCTGAGAAAGACTCTGTGAAACTAAAATCTTGTTTATTAAAAAGTTCAGAAAAATCTCAAAACAAAAAGACTGTGAAAAGAGTAAGATTTAATTTGCCAAATAAAAGGGTAAATGAAAATGCTGTTCATACTAGATCAAACTTTCATGCTAATAAAAGTCAACATTTCACACCTAGAAATAATTCAAATAACTTTGATAATAGAGGAAATGGAAGAATCATTTACAACAATAACTACAGAAATAGTTATACACCACACCAAAATCAGTATTATATGACAAATAGAAATACACGTACACCTTATAACCTTAGATCTCAAAGATTTTCACAATATTAAATTTTGGTTGAGTTCACAATTTTTCAGAAATTAAATTTTGCAAGAAAAATCTCATTTTAAATTTAAGTTGATACTTGTTTAAGTTTTATATTTCAATATTGTCTTTTAAAATAGAATTTATGAAAAAAATTGTTGTGATTTTAAAATTTATTGGAAATCTTGCATTTAAGTTAAAAAGTAAATAAGAAAAAGTAATTGATTTTGTGAACCATAATTTATGAATGTTTATATTGTAATTTAAATAATAAGTAATTTTGTTAATTGACTCTCCTTGGACTTTAAAATTTTTCGAGAGTCCTGCTTTGATTGTCTTTGATTATTTTGATGTGTTTTATTGTAAAAAAATTGTTTGATTACTTATTAAGTTCATGAATGAAATAATTGAAATGGTGTTGGTAATTTGTTGTTCCCCTAAGAAAAAGGAGGAAATTTTGAATTTTGAAAAAGGTAAATGATTTTGATAAAATAAAATTGAAATTAATATAAAGTAAATATAAAGAATTTAAGTAATTTGAATTTGAAAATGGAAAGTTTGAATTTGAGAATTTTTGAAATTTAATGAAATTTTTTTTGAAGATCAAAAGTAAATGATCTCTTTTGAAAAATGTTTTTGAAACTGTGTTGCTGAGAGAGGTGAAATTTTTGGCTGATGTTTGTTGAAATTCTTTTCTCTTGAAATTCCATTTCACATTGTTGTTTTTTTTTGACCAGCAGTTTTCAAACATCTACACACATTTCAGTGAGACATCATATTTTTATGCTGCAAACCTTTTTCCTGGAAGCTGGCTGGTGGACACAAACATGAACATTTTTACACGGATCACAGATGAAGAAGCAGCTTGACAATTTAAAGCCCGGTGTTTTTGTGGCAGGACTGGAGTCCTGGACGACAACTTGCTCCGAGCCTACCTAGGAGGGTTGTGATTGGCCAGGTGGGAAACTGGTGAAGCTGTGAGGATGATGATGATGAAGAAGATGATGATGATGATGATGATGATGGGGTCAGCGCATGCTGTCCAAAATTTTTGTGACGTCCGTGGCTTCTGCGGCGTGTCCTGGCGTCCTGTTTCTGCTGCATTTGCATCTTGCACGCGAGTATTTTTTTTTCATTTTTACACCTCCCTTTTTACTTCTTGGCAACTCGTTAGTTCCCGCCGAGTTTGCTCTTTGGATGTGTTCCTGCTCTTTTACATAACTGACGTGAATTTCAGGAGAATTTTTTCTCCTTTCTCTCTCTCTCAGTAGACAAATGTGTTTAAATGTAAATTTTTTCTTTTGTGACATGAAGTGGTCACTTGTTGAAATAATTTCAGAGTGAAAGTTGTTGAAAGTAAGTAAATTGAAATTTTAAGATAAATTGAATAATTTTAATGTAAAGGAATAATTTAAAGTAATTTGAGAAGTTAAGTCAGAATAAGAAAATTCTGAATTGTTTTAATGACAAAAATAAGTTGAATTAAAGTTAATGTTGATTATGTTGAATAATTGTTGAAAAGTTGAAATGTTGAAAATTTGAAAGTAAATGTAATTTAAAGTTAATATGTTGAATTTGAAAGTAATTTAAAGTGAAAGTTTAAATTTAAATGAAAGTTTTTGAAATGAAAAATTGAATTAAGAAATTGAAAGTTGAAAGTGACTTTGTTCTCAAAAGAGTGAGACAATTTTTTTTTTGAATGAGTAAAGAATCTCATTACCTGATTATGACAAATTTAATTTAGAAATTAATTTTCAAAATATTTAATCCTTTAAGAATAATTGTTTGGGTCACTTGTGTATTTTGAAAGTGACAATTGTTTGAAATTTAAAAATTTTTTTTAATTGTTTATATTGTTAAGTTTTGTAAATTCATATCATATCATGTTTTTGTTTCACATCACCTGGTTGATCTCAATGTGGTTGATTGAGATATTGTGTTGTCAGGCAAAGTGCTTTGACAAGTTTTTTTTCTGAATGTGTTTTAAATGTGAATTTTTGTAAAGGTTCCTTTAAGATGTGGTGACGCCTTGTCATCCTTTTGGTTTTCTTTTGGTCTTTACCTGTGGTGATGAGTGGCTTAGCCAGTCATTCAGATCTACAGTGTTGTTGCTTTTGAGAAAGGTGAACGATCGCACTTTTTCTCGCCCAAAATTTTGTTTTAAATTATTTTACACTTACAGGATCCTAAGACTCTTTGTAAATTTTTGTGTTTTTGTGTTTTTGAGTGAGAGAAAAATTTTCCTCACTGTGTTCGGAAAATTTTTGCCTCCCAGAAGGGGAGAGCTGTCATGTCGCATTTCTGCGCCATGAGCCTTTTCGTATTTTTCTGTGAGAGAAACATCCTTCTCTTCGTCCGTGCCTGTGCTGTGTTTTCGTTAAGACTTGTTTCTATTGAAATCGCATTGAAAAGCGCATTTGGTCGTGAATTCGTTGGGAATGTCTAGGATTTGCGTCTGGCCGGGATGCGTGACGTGTGCTCGCCTGTTGCTAGGAGAAGCGTGCCTGTCCAATCAGGAAGAGGCGTAGGGAGAAATCTTCGGCGGTGACCTCGTGAGACGGAGCAGTTTGGAGCTGGAAATTCCGACTGAAAGGTCGCATCGAAATTTTTGTCTTATTAAAAAGACAAAAGGGGTTTTGGCCGAAATGGCTAAACTGGCGGAGTTGGGCATTTGGTTCTAAGGAAACCGCCCCTGCTTTTCTGGAGATGTTTGAAGAAGAACCTGGAACCCATCGTTAATATTTCTGTACAAATTTTCTAAAATCTTTTTTTATATTCCAGGAAATTCTGCCATCGCATTCCGGGTTGGAATTGTACTTTTATCAGAGGTCGGCGTTCTCGCATTATTGAGATGAAGTTCGGTGTTCTAAATTTTTTGGACCTCGTCAATCCTTTTTGAGAACTTTTTGATTCAACCTTAACTGTGCTCTTCTGATGAGAATACTTTTTCTGCAAAAATTGAAATGTATAAGAGACCAGGTAACCTTTTCTTTTCGGGAAAATTTAGTGCCGTACAGCACTGGCATAACGAGGACTAATTTCTGTAAATATGACTGGCTCATGTTAAGATTATATTGTGATTAATTTAGATTCCTGATTAAATCAGATGATTTTTGAATATCTTAATTATTGGTTGCTATATTATTTTGACCAGAGCAGTAATGTTGAATGTGTTCATAATAGATAAGCTCTGAAGTCTCTGAATTAAAATTTGAAGCTAAAATGCATATATTCAATTTTGAAAATATTAAATAAATATTAATTTGTGTGATAAATGAGCCTGATTATTGTGTTGCCTTTGTGTTTTCCTCACTGTAATCATTTAGGATTTAATTCTCCTAAACTGGGAACTCCCTTGAATTTTGAACCTGGTGTTTATTGTGGTAATTATGATAAAATTAATAGTTCTCTTTTAGTATATTAAATTTACGTTTCACGGTGTTGTGTGTAGTGGAGTCAGTAGATACTGTTGGTACTGATCCCGCTCCCACACATATATTATATTATCATAACTATCAGGAACCTTACTCCCCATTTCGAGTCCTGAAACTTATCCCCTGAGACTTTCAGTAACATGCTTGCAAATGTTTTACAGTTTAATGGGGAATAAAGTTCCAGATAATTATGATAATATATATGTAAAAATGCAAAAATAACTCTTCGGCAGACGATAATTCTCTGAATTTTTGAGAAACGAAGCTGGAATTTTCATGAACGCCTGTTACTGTGACTTTGCTAATCAGTTTGCCGAAAATATCAACAAAGTAGCTGAAAAAATAGACAAAGGTTTCAGAAGGTGTTACGGTGAAGCTGCTAAACGCAAAACCTGTGCATAGACGCTGATATCTGAAATAAAGGTGTATTTCACACTATTGTTTCCTTTCGCGATTATTCTCTATCTGACCTATTCACTACCGATACTCAAATAGGGCTGAGATAAAATATTTCTAATATGCTTTTTATACCAACCTCAATAGGTAATATCATTATAGAATTTTGATGTTCTTTTACGTCAGTTAAACCCTACGATCTTGCACCTTTTTTTTTTTTTTTGAAGCCTTAGAAAAAGCATTTAAAAATATGCAAATTTAAGATTTCAGTCTAAAATAAATTTTACATTATATATGCTTTAAATATGTATTAATAAGATTTAATTAAGGCTATCTTGCATCCATAATTAAGACATAAAATTTCATTTCATATACGAATATATATAATTCATATTTCACGATAAATGTTTTTCCTCGTGAGATATTTTCTGACATTAATCTACGCGATTTTTTTTTTACATTTTTCAATATATCCATTTAAAAATATTTTTATGTTGATTTTTGTTTTCATTTAGGACACTTTTGAAAAATATAAGGTGAGTTTAAATCTAATTCAACCATTTTACACTATTTTTATTTCATTCGTTATTTTTTACAAAAATATTTATGATGGTTTTGACAATAAAAGAATATTAACATTGTGCCCATGACTCAACAGTTTTAAATAATGTTTCTTTCCTTTCTACCATTTACAATGATCATTAATTGAATCCCATGACATTAAAAAAAAAACTCAAATTACCGTTAATCTACATATTTTCATAAAACATGTTTCTTCTTTTTTTTAAATTCAAACTCAAAGTTAACCAATTAATGTTTCGCATAAATTTAAGAGGGAACAGCGCTAATAAAGAGATGGCGCTGCTTTCTTTCAGTACAAAAGAGATAATTCCACCATATCCGAATTTTTTTTCCTAGGTATAAATAATTAATACTATTTGTTTCGTTTTAATAATTAACATATTTTTCTGTTGCTAATATTTATGAATCGCCCTACCTACTCAGCGCATGTTTGAATAATTCTTTCATTTTTTCAGCATTTTTACATTCATTTTTGAATAATAAATAAAAATAAATGGGTGTAACCACCGTATCACTTGAATAATAATTTAATTCTTATTTTGGATATATAAAAGTTTAATGTGGGCAACAAGTGACACTTTTTTACGGACTCTGAGTTCTGTTTTAAAATATTTATTATTTAATGGTAGCAAATAATTTGTTGGTGGCAGAAATTTTGCAATACCACTATTTTTACTATAAATATTTTTGAGGCTTCTATTTCTAAAGAATTATTATTATAGATAGAGCTTAGATAATAATTAATATAGATTCAGCAACAAATTCTATCAAGTGGTAGGGGTTTCACCCCGATTTCCACATCCTGTGTCCTAAAAATGTTGTTGGTAACCAGAGACCATTGATAACCATTATGTACAATGGTAAGCGCCCTGTGCGTTGTTCTTGAGTCCAAAGGCCAATCAAAAAAGGTGTAAGCGGGTGTAAATTTTCAGGAGGAGGGGGTTCGAAGAGAGAGAGAGAAGTTCGGAGGAGCGAGGAAAAGATCTTATAATAGAAGAATGAAAAGACCTTACAAGATTCTGATGATGATGATCCGAGGAAGCTAACCATACCCGTGTATGACAGCCTGATCCTGATGACCCGCCACTGCAATCAACAGTCATGGTAGGCCTTTTCAATATGCAGCTCCACTTAAGTGCTTGTTCTATATCTCTCTCTTTGACCACGCGACACATATATATATTTCCTGTCACTATTAGGCATTTTGTTGTGTAAGAAATGAAAAGTTTAGTGAGCTCCGAAACATGCTGTGTTTAGACCAAAGAGTGGTCAATGGTAGTTGATAGGCAGGAAATGTACCTATGTAAAGTACCATATATTGTGTGCGTTTTTCTATGTCTAAATTAATAGGTGTTAATAAATGTTTTGTTTTAAAATTATTTCAAGATGTCCTCATTTCAAATTAACGTCTACGTGCATTTTTTCGATCACGGCCACCCTACGCGTCCCTGACAGGACGTGTGGTAAAATACCACGCAACATCCGACTTGCAAAGTCCACTTCGCCAATAAGAAGTTGTAATTTCGTCCCAGTAGCTTAACGGTAGGGCATCGGCTGACCAGTTCGAAGATTCAGGGTTCGATTTCCGGTTGGGGCAGCAAGGTTCTTTACAATGGCGCCCGAACAAATTAACCCTGTAGGTTAGTGCAAAAATGTCGGATGTCTGAAAGCGGCCCTAGTATGACTAGCATGAATTCAGTGAATTCTGGTATATGAAGCGCCGATTTCAAAAGCGGGAGGATGACGGCCACGCAAGAAGCTCACCTGGAGGATAAAAATAGCATCAGAAGACAAACCTAAGATAAAAATAGCAAGAAATGGTCAGTTATATTGTCAGTCGCACGCCAATCTGACATTAGAAAGTGGAAAATGCAGAATCCACTTCAACAGTAAGAGTTTGCAATTTCGCCCTAGTAGTTCAACGGTAGAGCATCGCCTGACCAGTTCGAAGATCTAGAGTTCGATCCCCGTTTGGGGCAACAAGATTCTTTACAGGCTCTAACGATATCAGTTAGAATTTAGAAATTTACATTTTCCTGGAAATATCTTGGAATTGCTTATAGCTAAAGCTTAGATGATGAGTGATATGTATTCAGTTTTAAATTTCGGAGGGAGTTGGGTGTTCAGGAGTTCCCCTACTTGTTCCGGTTATGTCACTTCCGATTTCCCCAAAAATTCATATGACTATTCGAAATAAATGTGCAAAAGAGTGTAAAAATTATCGTTTCGTCCAATATAAGTGTATACTGTTGCGAACGCGCATTAATCTCTCACTGGCGCCTCCTCTTTCGTCTGTCTCGAAGACCAAGCGAAGAAAACACAGTCCAAGACGTCAGCATGCCGTAAGGATGAAGTGACCACAAGGTTTCCAGGACTTCCCAGTTAGAAGAAGGGTTTCCAGATTCGGCGATTTATCGCTAATTTGGCGACATTTGGCAACTTTCGAAATGTTCCAGAAACTTCTAGATAGAACGATTATTCAAGATATTTATATTTCCAGAAGTTTCTGCAAAGACTATAAAAGGAATCATCCCTCCGTTGCAGTGAAGTTGACAAATTGACGCGACACGAGCTACATTAGACTGTGATTTTTGTCAATGTTTTGAAAATAGAAGCTGCTGTTTTGTGAAATTATTTTCGTCAGTATTTTGAGAATAATATCGCTTATTCTATGAAATTAGGGGAGCATTTTAGTGTTGTTTGCTTGTATATTGTTCCTGCTTACTTTGTGCTTGCTAATAAACGTATGTTATCCAGAAATGGACTCGTTCTTGTATCCTGCGTATACACCCACGATTCCTGAGGATACATTTCGTAACAATACACACACCACCTGCTACCATGTGAAGGCGTGCTACCACTTCATAAACTTCTTGTTTTCTTTAAATTAATTTATCGCACAAAATACTTTAAAATACTCTTTCTTCAAATAACATCAAAATGGAAGTTTTAAAATATTTTATATTTGTCGATATGGCAAAAATAACGTTAACTCGCCCCCCCCCCCTCCTCCCACACACACTCACCACACATCACCGCCACCCAAAAATATATATCTTTAAAAAAATGTATTCTATCGTAGTGTGAAAGTGACTTCTGTCATCCACATTTTTTTATTTCAGATATTTACAATGCAAAACAAGCATTTATTTTATCGTAGGTGTTTCAATCCCATCATATGACGAGGTGTATAAATTTGTGGAAAATATTTCCTTCTATACGCACTCATGCAGAACTTGCACTCCTAATATCTCTAAACAGACGTGGACAACGCAATACCATTTCTCCCGATCAATACTACTCTTAATTTTGACACAACCTGCTCTGAAACATGTTCCCTTCCAACCCTAATAAAACTCAATCATGTACGACGCCCTAGGCCTAACTATACCACTGACCAGTTTATGGTTGCGTATATGCTGCATTTACAAAATTTTTATTTTATCTTGCTAACTATACCTGCCCCACAAACTGTAAAACAGACTATATTTTGAGTTAAGAATATCAAACTAACAATTCCTACAAAGCGATAAGAATTATACCAAGGAGATTAAATTTAACTTTCGTCACTAAAAAATTTAGTCAATTATTGAATTTTCGTGAATTTCATGACACCTTACAGAAGTCGCCAAAGTGGCAATATTTTGCCAAATTGTTGCCAAGTGGAACAGACAAACAGAGAGAATGGATTTTTCTATATAGTATAAAAGAGAGTATGGTATTTCTTATATAATATTGTAGGAATTTAAAAAAAAATGTTGCATTGTGCCAATGTATAATTATTTTCTAAATAATCTAATCTAGCGCTCTAATTATTATCTATGAATTTTGTATTGTGTTATACTGAATTATGAGATGGATATATTGAATATATTGTGAGGAGGAAAAATAATTCATTCATGAATATGATTGGTATTTAGGATTACGAGTAATTATGGACTAATACAATTCTAAGTACATGTAGTTGAAATCTGTAACTTATTTATTTCAGAGTGAATTCTGAAAATGAATTAATTAGCTTTATGGTAATATTTGGTGCAAATATATTGATATTCCAAAATTGATTAATAACGGATGTTCACAAATTATCTACATAAGCATGAATAAAATGATAGTAAATAGTATGCCAGAATGTAAATACTAATACTCATGTAATTAAATTATAATTAAAATGAGTATTAGAATGCACACAATGTTGTCTTGTTCAACACAATAACAGGATTAAAATCTATGACAATTCAATTGGTAATGATCTAACTGTACTACCTACAGAATGTTGTGTGTATGATTTACATATATGTATGCATAAAATGCAGTATATAAAATAATACAAATAAGAATTTGAAATAACAAATCGAATTAATTATAATGCAAATAGTATGATATAAATGAAAGTAACATATAATGATTATAATATAAGAAGTAATTTTAAAAATGCATATTCATATGTATGAATTTATAATGAAATTATTAGGGATGGTAAAATGTGAAAAAGGTAATTAGTGTGATTGCGTATTCTGAAATGTGTATGGTCAATATTGAAAATAGTTGTTTACCTAAAAGGCTCAATCAACGTTAAAGATAAAATACTATTATATTGTATATATTCATAATATTCTTAAGGAAGGTGAGCTAAATGTTGTAAATTTAATGTATTCTGTTACCCTATCAAAATACTTATTGCTTGTGGCGAGGTTATTGAGTATTTTTATTTACAGGTGTTTACAATTTGGGTAAGTTGAAAATTAATAAAGAATTACTATTTCTTTCAGGTATATTAACTACGGTCATTCTAATCACGACACAACTATTGTCTTGCATTTTCCCCATTTTGGGAATTCATTTATTTTTCAGTTTATCTCGCGTCACAAACAGATTTCACAAACAGGAGAGCGACTTCTGCTCTCCGACTCGAGATGGACTCGCCCTTGTGAGCAATGTTTCTGTCAGGCTTACATCCGGAGGGCTTCGCCCCCCGGAGACATTTTATTAGCTTAGTTTGAATTTTTTATGGACATCATTTAGATATATTTATATAAGGCAAATAGAAAACGCTTACCCTCCCCCCCCCCACACACACGCACCAAAGTTTCATCCTCCCCCTCCCAAAAAAAGTCTTAAAATACTGTCTACTTGAGAGAGAATACACATGTAATTTTCCTACAAGTAGCCATATATTTAACTCCTGAGGATGTTTCATTCTCTTGATTTGACCCACAAATTTGAGCAACACTTTTAACTAACTCGAAAACGCGTACAAATTTAAATTATGACTATTCTTACTAATTTATTGCTTTTGTCCACGAAATCCAAATGACCGATTTTCATATTTTTATCAACAAAGGGCCTCGACCTCCAGATTTTCCCCAAAAATATTAATAACTTGGGAACACATTAAATTAGAATTATGTTGAAATTTTTAGCTGTCCTCAGCATATCTTTGGAATCTGTAGCGGTAATACGTGGCACTATGATTTTAATATTTGTATTTACGATTTATTATAATACTAATATTAATACACCATTTATGCATTATTATTAATTACACTTAAGGTCATGCACGAATAGCGTCCATTTTGACCTTACAGTCAAATACGAACCGGATACTGTGCTGCAAAGTAAATAGTTACGTGTGGT
Source organism: Amaurobius ferox (assembly GCA_951213105.1). Classification (NCBI taxonomy): domain Eukaryota; kingdom Metazoa; phylum Arthropoda; class Arachnida; order Araneae; family Amaurobiidae; genus Amaurobius; species Amaurobius ferox. Next base: position 132,941,049 of record OX578136.1, read on the forward strand.
TTAATGACCAACCAATTTTAATCAACATTTACCATAACCAATTACCGAGGTTACCTGTTTGCAACAACTATAGACTAAATTGTTAATCGCATTAAAAACTACATTTTAATCATACAGATCGTGCATTTCAGGCATACACACACAGAAATAAATTATGCTAAAAGTCAACACTGTGACTGAGAGGTCTGAGGCAAGCGTTTCCTCGTGCTCTCTTGGCTGTCGGGTTATCCGTTCGAGTCCCACCTGCGGGTATGGATATTGTGGTGTTCATAAAGGGCGTAGTGTGTTCCGTCCCTCTGGTGCGTCATATGAAGGCAAAATGGTTCACAATGCGACCGTTGCAATGGACGAAATGATTGGACGATCAAGAGCCTGGTCATTTAGATCACTTTGTTTTGCAGTTTTCTAATTGAAACTTTGAAGTCACCGTCTTGGATATATATATATATATATATCCCTCTTTGTTACTTTCATTTGTTCCCATTTCACTTTGTTGACTTTGTGTTTGATATATGTGTAGCACTAACGAAGGAAAATGCATTCTCGAAACATTTGTATGCAGCGTTCTATAACTGATGTGGGGCTTAAATTTCCCTTATCCGTTCCCTAATCCGTCTAATTTCCGTATCCGTCTAATTTCCCTTATCCAATGTGTTTTACTTATTAATAGCATAAATACATATTTGCTTCAAATTTAATTTTTGATAATTAATCCACTGAAACGGCTGTCGCTATGTTAACATAAACAGTAGTCATCATGATTTTGGTAAACTGGCGCAAGTAAATGTCGTGAAGTCGCCAAAAAAAAAAGAAAATTTTGAACTGCAACTAGGATTAGTAAATATAATTAATACTGATTTTAAATATTGTTTTCTATTAATTAGTATTATTTTTATTGGATTTATTGGGTTATTACTATTATAATACACTGTAAAACATTCTGCAAGCTTTGATCATTTTTTTTTTCAGCTACTATGTTGATAATTTCAGCAAACTGATAAGAAAAGCCCCAAGTACAGGCGTTCATGAAAATTCCAACTTTATTTCTGAAATATTCAGCTAATTATCGTCTGCCTAAGCATTGTTTTTGTATTTATATTATATATTATCCAAAACTATCAGAAATATTACTCCCCATTAATGACAGCTGATTTCCCTGAAATTTTCATTAACATGCTTGCAAAGCATTCGCAAGCATGTTATACATATATATATATATATATATATATATATATATATATATATTATATATATATATATATATATATATATATATATATATATATATATATATTATATATATATATATATATATATATATATATATATATATATATATATATATATATATTATATATATATATATATATATATATATATATATATATATATATATATATATATATTATAAATATATAGATACTATAGCTTACTAAAATATGAAGGATACTATGCAAATATTATTAAATAAAGAATTTAAAGTTATTAAGTAAATGGATTGATAATGCAAAATACATTAAATTTATTGCGCAAATGCAGCTCATAAATAAAATGATTTCAATAATAATAGAAGTTTGAAAATCCAATGAACGAAAAGTAAGAAGATGTAACACGATAAACCTAACTTTTTTAAAAACACCCACAGAATAAAATATAATACAGCAAATCATCAATCAAATGGATAAAAAATACAAAACACAAGCTATCAAGTTACAGAAAATCAACCAAATTAAAAGGTATGGAAACAAAAAAAGAAAAACTTAAGCTAAATTCAACTATCTAACAGGCTTACAAAACAAAAGTAAAAATCAACTAATCCTCAAGCAAATGGGAAAAAAATAAATAAAATAAATATCGAATCAACAAGTCAATGAAAAATATAAAGGTATGGAATCGAAATAAGTATAACAAACGAAATCAAGCACAAACGCATTACACGTGGACGAGGCTCTAAGCCTAAATCATGAATTGTTAACCTCTACAAAAATCTAATCATGTCCAAGTTTTTTGTAGAAGCAAACACAAAAATGTATGTTTCTGAAGAAATAGATAGATTAAATCTATAAACTATTTCTACTTGGACGACATACATAAAGAAGGAATAAAAAAGAAAAAATGAATACCTGGAAAAAGCACAGCGTATGTACAATCGAGTCAATACAGGGTACACTGATAGAAGAGACCAGTGTTGCCATTCGTAAAGAAAAAAATAAAAAACCATTTACTGTTGCCATTCATAAGAATTAAAAAACTGTGAAGCGAAATGTTAAGAAAAAGTATTAATATACAAAAAGAGCTACTAAAAAGAGGGGCAAATAATAGTAATGCTGAAGTGGGAAGTGAATGAAAAAAAAAAAAAAAAAAAAAAAAAACACAAGAGAATGGAGATGTCTGGCTAATATAAGATACTATGAATAGAATTATATGATACTATGAAAAGAATTATAAAAATCCAGCTATTTTAAATTTTTTAACAATACTATTTACTAAATAAGAGGGATATTTATATAAATTACTAGTAATTTTGAGATTATTGATATGCATAGCATGAAATTTTTTATCAGATAATCTATAAATTCTAAAAAGCTGATTGAGTATAATATTTCTAAACAATTGAATCGAGTTACAGGAATTAAAAGGTAAGATTTTATTAATATTAAAATTATAAAAGTCTTTTTTATCATATAAATTTGTAACAATTCTATTAGAAGGATCAATAAAAAGATTTAAATCCAAAAAATTAACATTTTTACTAATAGTAGCTTCATTAGGAATTAATTCCAAATTGTCTGGATAGTAATCTATATCTATGAGATAATTTTCTGTATGTACTAAGCAAATCAGATCATCAACATATCTGTAAAAAGTATAATCTATTGAAGTAAATGACTTTTCATAATGATAAAAGTATAAATTAGCTAGCATACTGCTACTGCAGCCACCCTGTGGAACTCCTGAGACTTGTAAGTATAATTTATTTCCTTGAAAAATATAATTATTGAAAATAACAAAGTGAAGAAGTTTAGGAAAATTTATAAATTTAATTTGATTTGAAAGAGGTGTAATATAAGCATTATATAGAACTAAAATAACATCATATAGATCAGATATCTTAATATTATTAAAAAGATCTTTAAAATCAAAAGTTTGAAATCCTATTATTTTTCTAAGAGATGTTAATTTATTCTTTAATTCTTTACTATTATTTAGAATATGGTAATTATTGCTAGTCTGGCTTAAACTATTATTTATTAGATTTAAAGAATTTAGTAATAATTTACTCGCAGTAGTAGAGTAAGTATTATGGCCACTAGTAACTGTTCTAAATTTAATAGGATTTTTATGAAATTTTGGAATAAGCACTATATAAGGAAATTTAAGATATTTATATTTAATATTTAAATCACTATACATATTGATAATTTTCAATTTAATACTATTGATGGAATGTAAATCAGGTTTAAAAAGACTATTATTTTTTAAATAATCTAACAGAAATTGAATATAAAATTTTTTACAGATAATAGCATAATTATTAGAGGCTTTATC